>JAEQBH010003193.1:0-552572 GCA_016808115.1 Tetrastigma voinierianum | reverse complement strand
AGGAATGATGCCTACTTCAACTGAAAATCAGGAAGTATGCTGAAGAAGTGGCATGATCAGCTAATAGCTCGCATAATTCTAAACAAGAGACCAGCAGTTTTATTACCAAAGCTCCACCTCTTCCGTGCAAGCCGGTCGATGGATCACATCTACCATCCAGAGGTCTATCCCAATGGATCGCCATCTGTCAACACCAAAGACACAGTTCAAGGTCAATGGGCAAAGATTGAAACCCTATAAAGACAACACTCAATGCATAAGGAGGAGATCTCTCCTCGACTTCTTGAATTCAAAAGACTACCCGAGGGGAGTGGCTTCGTAATATCTGAAGCTACCAAATTTTTGTTAGAATTTTATGTGTTTTATTTTAGTTTAGCTGTGATTTTCTTAATTTCTCGCCTTTAGTTTGTTTTCCTTGCAATTTTCTCTATTTACAACTATGTTTTCATAATTTTTGGTTCTCTATTTTTAAGTGTGTTGCAATTGGTCGAAGTTTTGAAGCGGTGTGAAATTTCCAAGTTTGCGACTCAGCCGCGAAATTCGCCACGCCGCACCGTGCTCATCTTCTTCTTCCCGCCTTCACTTCGAACCTTCATTTCCTCAAGGCCCATTAAGTTTTTCCGTATTTTTGAGGCACAACCACTAACCACCTTTATTTATGGGTATTAATTGTGGTAAACTCTTCAGATGCCCAAACCTATCTATTTAAACCCCATTTTTTTCTCTTTTTCATTCCAATTCATTTCGGAAACCTTTCCTCCTCTCCTTCTCCAACCCAACTATGGTGAAGACGTGCGGAGGACACAGCTTCAGCCCTGTGGTGAGGCAACTTTTCTTCCTCCCCTATCGATGCTCCAACTCGGGTTATCCCGCTGCCGCCACTTTAAGAAATTTCTCCTACGCGGCGCCGCTGTCAAGCCCACTGGTCGCATCGCCACGTGCTCAAGCCCGCGCCGCTGACCAGCCGCCGGCCCAGAGATCCCTACCATGGGTTTTGTTTCTCTCACAGCCGCCGCCTGCCCCGAGGGAGTGTCACCCAGTTAGCCCATTCCCTCCGTCACATCCTAGGGCCATCCCGGAGGGCCTCGCCGTCCCAAGAGGGCTCAACATCTCGACCCGTGAGAGTCCTCAAGTTCCAGCCCCTGTGAGCCTTAGTCACCACCTACTGTGGCCCCGCTGAGATCTCCTTCGACTGGCCCCCCGGCATAGATCATTAGGCGCCTCTACTTCCAATCAGAGCCCTATTTCGTGGAATACCGATCAAGTAGCGAGCAGGATGCACGTGAGAGATTTATTATGATCCACGGCCTTCTACCAAGATCCGTAGAGTCTGTAGATGCGATGCACCTAGTGCAAAGGTACTCCATGGATCCATTCATGACCCCACAACGGTTTTATTACCCTCGAGTGGTCATCGAGTTTTATCACACGATGACCTCCAGGTAAGAGCCCAATCCGATAACCATTCATTTCTCCATAGATGGCCGACCGTGGATACTAAGCCGATATAGCAATTTCGTTTCCATCCGCCGCCGCGGTCCTTGCTAATCAGCCGATTATAGGTAGTGGCCCCATCCCTTCACCGTGGAGATGGTTCGCCTCTCGGCTTAGCCTTGACACAAAATTAGCCGGACCATCTTGCTCAGAGGTAGCTTCGCCAGACAGGCCATGATGCACTACATCGCGGTCTAATTTTTCCCTCCAAAGACATAGTCCGGGAGGAGAGCCATTATGGAGGCTCTATAACAGATCTCGCAGGGTTACCGGTTCGGGCTCTACGAGCTTATCATGATAGCCTTGCTCCTTTGAGGACAAGGCCCATCGTAGAACCCGAACAAAATGAGTCCACACCCTTCCCCGTTTCTCGAGACTCTATGCCAAAAACAGAGCACACCGCTTCCCTGCACGAGCTCAGGTTAGGAGCGCCGCCATGACCACGAGGCCATCCTTTCGACCGACCGCGGTAGATTGGCGCCCTGCTCCTATCACTTTTGCCTCCGATCCAAATTCAGGACCATCCGCCCGACCTCCGGCGAAGGATGGACACCTCTAATAAAGGCATACCGAGGAGCGCCAGTTCCTTCATCCCGCCTTACTCCATTACTCACCGCTCCACGCCCTTCACCTCCAGAGCTCCTGGCCCCTAAGACTACAACTCAGAGATATTGCTGGCCCGAAAGACTTCAACACCACCAAGCAAAGATATCATGATATTTACTCTGACTTCGCATCATGATGCAACACCAGGCCTTCTCTGGTCACTTTAGCATCATTTATGACGTTTATGTCGCTTCTAGCTAAGAGGATGACTCATGACGAGGGCTGCGCTATGGCTCAAAATCAAGCCATCCTCATGCAGATTCAAAGCTACCTGGCTCCGCTCCCATTTCCATCGCGTCCCGTGGCCTGTGCCTCTTCAGCCTCCCCTCCAGCCAGAAAGCTGGGCACCCAAGAGTCTCTCTGACTTGCTAGCAAAGCAGCCAGCAGTCGCAACCACTCCACCAAGAGCACTCATCTCACCTGCGGTGAGGACGACTCTCCACCCCAAGCACATCGAGGAGGCAGCATTTCCTCTAAATTCCCCAATCCGAACCCACTATGTGAAGGCAATGTCACATTTGGTTGTGGAGAGTTGTGGCTAAAGTGACTTTTACACTTTTGATTTCACTACCCTTTTAAGCAAAGCCCACTTTGTATGTTTAGTGGCTTGTTGGTTATTCATTTTTATTGAAGCTGTTTGTTTTTTTTTGTAAAAAATTAAAATATAGTGACATACATTCCTATACATACCATACAGCTCATTTTCTCAATTCAAAGTGCATCCATTTTTCGTTCCTTTTTCAGGCCTTACCTAACTCCGTGTTGGAAAATGAAACACTACCCAAATGCCATATGTTAGATCGCTCCATGCATGATTACAGATGATCAGCTAAAAGTCTCATGGTGTTCACCTTCTTCTTCCACCTTAGCTAACCACACGCTGCACACGGCTTTCTTCAAATAGGCCGAGAAAACCGGTGATAGCTCCTTTACTTTGCAAAACCTACCCTGGGCCGCTGATCACCTATAATAAAGGTCGAGGACCCTAAGAAAGAAGGCCACGGTCTTCCATAAAGAAAAAGAAAAAGAAAAAGAAAAAAAGAATAGAAAAGCCGCGACGATTTTCCTTGAAACCCGAGAACGGTCCGAAGGGTATATGGCGAAAGCCTTTAAAGCCTGGTGCCCTAAACCAACTGGTTGGGAGCCACCGACTTAGTGCTCGCTACATGGGTGGATGGGTGAGGTTTAGCAATTTGTAGGTGCTGGAGTCTTGAAATCATTCAGAGTCCTGGGTGAAACCTAAAGAGTTAGTGGTCGAAAGATCCTTTTGACTTGATGCCCTAAGCCTTTAGCTGTCGAGTCATCGTACTAGATCCCCCGCCTTACATGGACTCTCTGTGAGGTCGATTCCTCAGCATTGCACCCTACAACACAAAAAGAAGTGTGAAATAAGAGCGGAGCCAGATTTATTTAGGTTGGTCATTGTTCTAGGTTTTAGCAGTAGCTTGGTTGGGGGAAGAGTGCAGTTTGGTAGCTTACTGTTAAAAACTGATCGCTTAAACACTTAGATTTTGGTAGAAGTTTCAAGTCGATTCCCTTGAGTTGGATACTCTTCTAAAAACTTGATTCGTATGGCTTCTCTATCTCTCCCAAGAGCGGGTATTGTGCAGAGCTTGCGATTCATATTGAAGGTTGCGATTACTCATTCACAACCTTTTGAAATACCATTTGCCTTGTGAACATAATTTTGATTTTGTTGTCATTTCCTCTATTTCTTTCATTGCTAAGGGACTAGCAATGTGTAGGTTGGGGGGTGTGATTAGTGCCTAAAAAGTGTTATTTTGAGCCATGTTTATCGCAGATCTTGAGCACTTTTTGTGTACTAATCAACGTAATTAACCCAATTGACACATTAAGGTCTCGGCTATACTACTAATCGCATGTTGTGGCTGTTTTTGTAGTTTTTGCAAGATAATCAGGCCAAAGTTATCGAGCCAATCCAAGCACGAAGAACTAAGATTTAACTTGTAGCTCACGATGTGGTCGAAGGAAATTGAGCCACAAGTCAAGAAATTGAACATCAAGTAGTAATTTCAAGTAGGTCATAATTTTCGCAACCCGCGATGCCTCCAAATAATTCGTAGTTGACCACTTTTGTGACTTTTCCTAAACTACCCTCATGCATTACGGTAGTTCAAACATTTTTGTAATTTCCCTTGACTTTGAGCAGTATATAAGCTTCAGTCAAGCTCTGTACATGACATCACTCGATGCAATAAAATTGGAGTGAAAGCTTTCAGTTTTCCCGCTTTTCTTCTTTTCTCTCATTTTCTCCCCCTTTCCTTCACTTTCTCACCTTCTAAACACCCCTTGAGGATGACAAATCAAGGGATGCTTGGCTAAATCCCCTCATCCTTGAAGAGGAAGGCCAATGGGCCAAAGTTTTGAGGTAAACTAGTTCCCCTATTTTCAACGATGCGCTATGATCATTTATGTTTTCAGATTCGGGCTTCACCCTTAAATCTCTCACATGTACCCTGATCGCCGCACGGGCAAGCTTTAGGTCAGACTGCACTTTCGGGTATCATTGTGTTGTGTCCTACTCATTTTATTACGGTCTAGATAGTCAAACAGCTATATGATAAGAGTCCGAATAACGACAAGAGAAGTAATGTACACGTCTCTACTTTGAATGTATCTACTGCACCTTCCGTACAAGTATAAGCTTTGTAATACCTACGGGTACCTCCGTACAAGTATAAGACTATAACTCCTACAAGAGATCTGAACAAGTATAAGTCTGCTATAAGTACAAGTATAAGATCTGTAGTACCTACGGGTACCTCCATACAAGTATAAGATTTGGAACTCCTACGGGAGATCTGAACAAGTATAAGCTCTGTAGTACCTACGGGTACCTCCGTTCAAGTATAAGATCTGTAACTCCTACAAGAGATTTGAATAGGTATAAGTATGCTATAAGTACAAGTATGTGTATAAGTTTGTTATATGAGTTCATGAAAAATTATGATATCTGCTACTGTATATATGTTATTGTCATATGTTTATTGTAAATGAGCATAGGTGCATGTGTATACGTATAAGTCATATGTTTCCCACTGCTTGCTTAGCATGGGTTTTAATCCGTGGGGTAGGTACAGAGGAGGACGTCCACTTATCTTCCGCAGATACCGTCACAACAACCATAGTAGGGTCCATCACTTCAGAGGTTTTCAGGTTCGATTATGCGTAAATGTAAATGTAATAGCTTTTGTATATGTATATGTAAATGGGACTCGTGGATCGTATGTATTGACATCGTGAACCCCACTATGGTGGCGCTTTATGTTTGTATCTTTTGTATATGATATTGTGATTCATGAGTAAGATTTTGCCCACAATGTCTCGAAAGCAAGAAAAGAGTCCCAAGACAGCTTTCGCGCCCCTTCATTTCGCCTAAAGGGGGTCAGGGGTGTGGACAGAACTCCCACAGTCTCAAGAATCCTCACAAACAACAGAATTGTAATATTCAAAAATCCAAGAATTGAAATCTCATTCGGTTCATATTATAATTAAAAAAAAAAAACCAAAATATTCATATTCATCCTTCATTTTCACATACCAAAATATTCAAACTGTTCTTTATTAGCCTCTAAATTTCTAATGCAATTAACAATTCTATTTGTATGTAAAAGATACACATGTGACTATGCATATTCCCAATATAAAAGTGTTGGTCCATAACATTGCAGGGTCTAAATTGAAGCAGGAGAAGTCTATTCTTCGTGCTTCGCCATCGCTTGTTGTTTCATGTGCCTACGATCGACCGTTTTTTTTCGTCGCCATTATTTTGTCGGCTAATTCCTAAAGGAGAAATACTCCCAATTGTAGCCCGATTTCATTCTATGGATGTTCTTGGTAAAAGGAACATACACAAAGATCATCTATGACCAAAGATGCTCATGAATGATGAATTTTAAATCCCTCACAAGTTTAACCAATATAAAACCAAGAAATTATATTAATGATAACCCAATTGCCCTTATCCTTGTGGGGGATTTTTAGAAAGGTCCTAAATTAAGCCAAGTTAAAACCGTAAGGACGAGGCAAAAGAAAAAAAACTAATGTTGAGAAACACGCCACACAACTTATCACAGATAATATCATTAAAACAAAAATTCTCATTTAAAAGAAACTAGGAAATTAATTAACCTTTCTTCTCAATCTTGAAATATTCCGCCATTTCAATTACTTCATGCGTAAATTGAAGAAAAGTAGTCTATAACTTTTTTTCAATTGTTGGTGCTGAATGGTAGAAAGATCAAAGAAAACATGCAAGAGAAGAATTTATTGAAGGCAATCCTTATTCAATCTTTTTGACAACCACCTTCTCTACACAACACATGCTCTCATCTATGGCATGTTACCATAATGTCTTCAATTTATTCCTTACATTATACTACATGAAAAAATAGAAACAAGGACAACCCCCTGTTTCCCCTTGTTACATTATGTCTTACCAAGCCATCATCATAATCGGACCACTCATTATTTCTCAAGAGCTTTTCCTAGCTTTAATACATCTAGAACCATTAGAGTTTGAAGTAGCAACTAATTAGGTTGTTAGACCTAATTCTTAACCTTTCAACAACCCTTAACAAATTGCTCTCAAAGGACCTTCACGTGAACAACAAGGCATACAAGAAAAGAAATTGTGGATCATTCACTTTAATACATCACATTCCTCATACAAAAATCAAGGGAAAAAATAAAAGAAAATGTCAATCAAGAAAACCTAGTACTCAAGCACAACAGGAATCACGAATGAAAACAACATAGGTATACTTTGAAATCAAAGAAAGTATCAATCGAAAAAACCCACTACTTGATTCTAATCATAGATTATGGTCCCAAAGTGTCGGAGACCAAGGAAAAAATGCTTGGAGCAGAGGAAATCAAGAAACTTTGACTTTATCAATAGAGATCCACCAAAATGCACCTCTATTGCTTACTATCAAACACACCTTAAGAAAAGTTTCGAACTTTCTCCTTAAACTTGCTTTATCAACCTCTAAAATATACATTGGTTATTCTAGAACCCTTGTTCCATCTAAGATAGCTTCTTGTACATTCTATTCTCTAGAACAACCTAAACAATATGATTATTGTGTTCACTAACAACCCTCACACTATCATCTGGACTAATACGGAGGATCTATCTCAAAGCGGTGCAAATTCTTAGTCCAGGTGGTTCATGTAGTAGCTGCAAATTATTCAGATTCAGCCTACTGGTCCGAGTTCTCATCAAAGAATCGACCACCCCGGGCCACACACTTGGACCCCCTATAACCTGGGCTTAGCTATGATTGAAAGGCTTAACAACTTGTAGCTCGAGTTGGGCTCAAAGCTCTCTTACCTCCATGTGACTCAGCTATGATACATATCATATGGAGAGACCGAGTCAAGCCAATGTAGCTAAGAGGAGGAATGAAATGGCGAGGTATTATCACTGGTACTTCATAAAGGGAGGGTTCACTAGAGAACTCGGGAATGGATGCCGATGCAATATAACCCAAATGTGGCGTAGGGTATCATGTATGAAACAAGGCCCAAAGATATTAAGTTATAAAATAATCCTATTTATATAAGATATAGATGACGACACTTTAAAAAATGTCACGGGTTTTCAGATTATTTCAATCACATTCTAAAAGTGGCAATATTTGTGGAGATTCTTAATATGTCATAGTATTGTAAAATTACACAAGACAATATTTAAATTCAAAGATCATCGAATAATTTACAATTGAATGATGACAATGTTTTGGAACTACCATTAATGAAGAGTCAGCAAACATTAATTTTTGTAGTAGTGCAAATTACGCTTCCATCTTTGTATTCTTAAACACATATTAGGCAACATGAGACATGTGAACTGCATTTAGAAATTTCCTCAGCCTCAGTGGAGTGGATAAATAATGAGATTTTGTTGCTCTAAAGAATTGGTAGTTGATGAGAGCTACAATGTAATGATATTTGCACATGTTGATCCCCGTATTTAGAAGCTTTCATCACTAAAGCTTAGCATGTCCTGAGTGAATTTTGTGTGTTTTATAGTAGGTATGCTATATGAAGTAAGGGAGAGAAAAAAAAAACAAAGAAAACCAAAGAAAATGCATAAAGGAGTTGTTGTCACAATAACCCGCTATAGCGGGCTATTGCCTTTTTTAATGGGATTTTCCTCCGCTATAGCCGGCAAAAGCCCGCTACAACGTCCAGAAGGCAGGTTGAGAATAAAACAGTAGCTCGCTATAGTGGACTATTTCCTATTTTAACGAGCTTTTCCTCCACCCGCTATAACGTGCAGAGGGACACTTTTTGAAGAACTTAAGTTGCCCGCTATAGCGGGCACTTGTTTTAACGAGAAAAATGTCTGCTATAGTGGGCTGACGGAAGCCCAGCCCAATACAAGATTTTCAGGGCTGTTTTGGACACGAGCCTATAAATAAAGGACTTGGGAGTCCGTGCTAGGGGTTGGCGGATACGATAGACAAGGGTTTGAAGGACAGAGATTGAAAAATATAGGATAGAGACGCGGAGCAAGTGGATCGAGATATCATGTGCATCATTGTTTATGTATTTCTTTCCTCGAATTATTTAATGATTTTAGACCTTATGGCTGTATTAAAAACCAATATGCTATAGATTTCTTTCTAAGGTTTTGTCGTAGCCTCGCTACGCACAGATGGATTAATTAATACATTGTTTTTATTCAGTTTTTATGTGGATTTCTTTTTGACTTACTTTATTTCCGTGTTTTAATCACATGGTAGTACTTGGCCAGCATTGACATGTTTTTGCTGGGAGTCTAAGATTGAGAGATGATGACCCCCAAGGATATGAATAGAGCAACACTTGGTCAATTGGTGAATAAAGATATCCCAATTTCAAGTGTGGCATTAAGGGTTTATACATTTAGGCATTTTGGATTTCAGGGTTGAAGCAGAGATGCAATATACCTGTAAAACCCGAGTAAATTTGAATTTTTCCGAAAAGGACAAAACGGTAAATTATCGCTATAGTACATGTTGCAAACTTGAAATCTTTATAGATATCGGATGACGAAACGAACCTCACTGTTGGATTCATCTTGCAACATCTAGTTACCTGCATAAATTTTGCTCAATTCAGATAATGGTGATTTTTCATAATTTTTGAGGTAATAAAATGTGAACCCCAAAACGATTTTGGAGAAAATCTTGAAAGAGGGAAATAATTTATGAAGTTCAGAATGATTTGAACTTGAATCTAGACAAAATAAATATTTCAGGCGTATTCAAACCCGAGTAAGCCTGTGGACTAATGCGCCAAGTATTTAAGTCAGACGAGGTTAATAAAAGAATGTGATTTGAGAGAGAGAAGGAGCTCATTTTCTAGTTTGGAAACCATGGGAGAGAAAGGGAGAGGAGAGAGCTTCCAAGTTTTCTTTTGGGGATCCACAGAGTTCTATCGGTCGAAATTCGTCGAGCCAATAGTGAAAATTCATGTACTCGATGAGGGCTATGCGTGGATACCAAAAAGAAGAGATTTCACCGAAGATCCAAAGGAGGAGATTTCGGGAAATCAAAATTTTTGGGATTAGGAGGTGTTCTTGAGACCTCCTTCGGTTTTATTACGCTCAAG
Organism: Tetrastigma voinierianum; assembly: GCA_016808115.1. Taxonomy (NCBI): domain Eukaryota; kingdom Viridiplantae; phylum Streptophyta; class Magnoliopsida; order Vitales; family Vitaceae; genus Tetrastigma; species Tetrastigma voinierianum. The sequence continues at coordinate 542,849 of JAEQBH010003193.1, read as the reverse complement.
TATGGAAATATCGGTTTCGACGGATATATCGGTATTTGGATTTTACGAATATATCGAAGATATATTGCTGGATATTTTTACATGAGTATCGATATATCATAAATTAAAAAAAATATTTTAAAATTCATGAAAATACTTTATAAAAATGTAAAAATGACACTAATAATCAAATATACACATTGAGATTACATTACAATGAGCTTTTAAAAACAAAATGAAGATCGATGTGGCTCCATTGCAACATTTGATGAAAGGATCCCATCTTGGTGAAGACAATACTCATACCAGGACATGGTGTTTCGATAATATTGATTATAGGATCAAACATGCCATGTATAAATGTCTTGACTTGTATCTACAACCTCTCCATGGATAGGAAATTCGGGTTCACCTTGAAATCATTGTTGCATTTGATATGGAATGTGGAATGACATTTGTTCAACATGAGGATAATTTATCATTCCATTCTTTCATCTATGGTCAAGGATGTGGAAGAAGGCTGACCATAACTCATTGTGTTAGAGGAAAAAATACTACCGCCATTGGATGAATCATCGTATTGAGCGCTACGCTCATGACTCAAAACTAGCAGACAATGAATCCTCATTGTGGTGTGCCATCCTTCGTTGTCGCACTTATATGGCTTCTTCCCAATGGCTCCAAACACCGACTTCACAATTGCTGTCACCTGTAGCATGTGTGAAAATCTTTTCATTTCAGTGAATGGACTCAATGGATATTTAATATTTGTCGATCCGCACATCCCCACCATCATTTCCGCAGATTACTACCATCATTGGTCCCCTATCCCTTCGAGCCATCATAACTATAGCGGCGACGGCAAAACTAGGTCTACTACTATGTTCAACACTTGAATCAAATGAAGGTCGAGAAGTAATAACGGGCTGAAATGAGTCTCTCGTGTCTTAATTGAAACTTTCACTATGAACTTCTTCAGATAAAACAGTGTCAACATCAACACCTGCTTCTCGAAACATGTACAACAATTCGAAGATCAAGATTTCCATCTTCATCATCCAAATGGAGAGGTCTAACCCATTAGAATAATTTGACATCCCTTCTTCACTCAACTCACTGAAATGTGAAAGTAAATCAAGGTACCTTCTTTTGAAGTAACTTTATCGTCTCTCGCTTGCATATCATGTATCTAGTTTCATGTTATAGTAACAAAAACTACCTGTCGAGCCTAGGTAAGCTGCCGATTTTCTTGCTTTGGTATGTATTAGAGAAAATGTGCTCCAATTTCTCAAGAATGCCAAGAAGATGCGCTTTGGGAAAGAACCTACTTGGCAAAATTCACGTGGCGTGGTTTCATACATAAACCAACATTCAACTTAATAAAAATACCAACATTCAAATTCAATGGTCAACATGATAATAGACTTTACTTCTTAAAGTTTTAATGAGAAATAACACTCGACCAGAACCATTAAATCTCGAGGCTATTGCTGCTCTATCACCGAATCCTCTTTTCGCATCTCTAAACATTATAAGCCGTAATTGAAAACAAACACAACTAATATAAGTGTAAGTGTAACCAATAAATTGAATCAATTAATTAGAATTGTAACCTAATGATATAGCTCATTTCCAAAATAAGGCCTCATGAAGAGTGTAAGATAATCTCGCAACATCAGAATGCATTGGAGTAACTCAGTGTCACTACTAATCACGGTCTATATTGAAATCTGATCTAAATGTTAAAAGCACAAAAGTGATTTATAATTAGTATGTGATAAAAGGAAGATAATATACATTAAATGTGATTATGATATCGCTTAGTTAGCTGCTGCATGAAGAGGATGTTTGAGGGTTCTATCCCAACAACATGCAATGATTGTTTTGACCCAATCTTTAGCATTGAGTTCATGTAAATTTTGCTTCATTACCTGAATTAATTCATACACAAATGGCATTGTTGGGACGACTTCGGAATCAATAATACGAAGAACTATATATAGTGCCTCATAGATTGACACTCAGCTTGTAGACCTTCTCCAATATATGATCAAACATGAGCACTTCAAGCTCATGTCCAATGGTCGATTGACTAAGCTTGTGAGAAGCCCATTCATTACTAATAAAGATCTTCTTCAAATCAGCCATCTTTTTTAGAAGACTTTCTAGGGTGATGTAATTTGTCACAAATCTTGTCGCCCTCGGACGCACAATATCTCCACCACAAACCTTTCTCATTTTCGCAAGCAATCAACCATGATTGTAGATGAAGTTGGCGATTTTGATTGCATTGGTAATCAATTCCAAAACAGTAGCTCTTTTACCAATGTCTTCAAACATCAAGTCAATGCAGTGTGTTGCAAATGGAGTCCAATATAAATTGTACTTCTTCATTAGAAACTTCCTCGCCTTCACAAATGCTGATCCATTGTCTATAACAATTTGCACAACATTTGCTTCACCAACTTCCTTGATCACGTCCTTCAACAAACCATAAATGTATTTGTTGTCTTTTATCTTGTCGGATGCATCAATGGACTTGAGGAATATTGTGATTCCTTTCGAATATACCATGAAATTAATGATGTTCAATTGGCTTTGTCCATCCATCACACATAATTCAGGCACCCATAAGTCTCAATTTCTCCATTCGGGATGCTCACAGCACCTTCCGCTTTATACTCATATCCAAGTATTTGTTTTGATTTCATATCGAGATGGTGGCTTTATTCCCATGCCTACAAGAAGTAATGAAATTACCATTTTAGTTTTCACCATTATAATATAAGATAATAATTTATTAGAAACTAAAAGTGATCATTAAGATACCACCTTGTTGTGCACCAATAATCATGTTCTTTAAGGGTGAGAGTTTGCTTTGTGAGGCGCAACACTCTCATATATGAAGAATTACCAATTAGTTGGCCCATCGCTTTGATTACACCACCTTGAAAAGATTTTAATGTTCTTCGTCTTGCCGAAGATCATTAGATAACGCATGGAGAAAGAGGTGGTGATGGATTCGATTGTCTCACACTTCGAGATCTTTGAATGCGCCTTTGCTGATTAGTTATTGCGATTGTGAAGGCTTACTCTATTGCAATATCTCACTAGGAAATCAAGTAAATTTGCTTATTTTATAAAAAATTAATTTAAGCAAAAGATTTACCATTTTTCTTTCCTCTCATAAATCCTTCTTCTTGCCTGCTCCATTCAATACCTACGACGACACGTCAAATTCACTCATCAGGGTTATGTCACCCGGATACATATATACATCCTCATCTTCTTCCTCCTCATCCTCATCATCATCAATGAGATGTTTATAGTGTCTCTATCAGGCTCGTAGTTCCGTCGAATTTCTTCGGAGCATTTGTTGCTTTCTTCGCTTTTTCTTTGTTTTTCTAGTTTAAAAGTTGACTCATTTCTTGTTTCACTTCCGGAGGCACATTTGAGAACTTTTTTGTATTAGATCGGGATCCAACGTGATAGCGAATTTAGTGCGAGCGATTCCACCACTTATCACTCAAACCACAGCACTGCGATACTATACAATTTAGCCTCCACATGTGTGCAATATTTCTATGATAGATCTCGGCCTCCAATATTACTTCCACTATCCATCCTATTAAATTGAACTTATATAAACTATATTATTATACAATTCAAAATGAATTTATTTTCTTATAAAACTACATATTTATAATATGTATACCCAATATTAATTGATATATAACTTAATTTAAAATATTAACTAACATGCATGAAAGGTCAATTAATTTATTAATATATTATTACTAAATTAAACTAATCTAAAATCTGAAAGCTTCATATAAAACTATAAATTTATAATATGCATACATAATATTAACTAATATATAACTTCATTTCAAATATTAATTAACATGAAAAGTTAATTAATTAATATATTATTACTAAATTAACTATTTGGTTTTGTATATGAAAGTATCATATAAACTATCAAATTAAACTAATATATAGTTATTTTAAAGAAGACATCACTATAATTAAATATATAATCTAATATAAAACTATATTATTAAATTTATAATACTATATAAAACTAATATATTTCTATATTGTTAAATTTATAATATAATATGAAATTATAAAATAAAACTAATATATAGTTATTTTAAAGAAGGCATTACTATTAAATTTATCATACTATATAAACTATAGTATTATTTACAATATACTATATATGATATTTACCTTAAATTAATATATTTTTATAGTGTTAAATCTATAAATATAATATGAAATTATAAATAAAATAATATATAGTTGGTTTTAAAGAAGGCATTACTATTAAATTTATTATACTATATAAAACTATAGTATTATTTAATAATATACTATATATGATATTTACCTTAAACTAATATATTTCTATATTACAAATCATAATATAATATGAAATTATAAATAAAAATAATATATAGTTATTTTAAAGAAGGCATTACTATTAAATCTCTATTATACTATATAAAACTATAGTATTATTTAATAATATACTATATATGATATTTACCTTAAACTAATATATTTCTATATTGTTAACTTTATACTATAATATGAAATTATAAAATAAAACTAATATATAGTTATTTTAAATAAGGCATTACTATTAAATTTATTATACTATATAAAAATATAGTATTATTTATCAATATACTATATATGATATTTAATTTTTAAACTAATATAAATTATATTGTTAAATTTATAATCTAATATGAAATTATAAAATAAAGCTAATATATAGTTATTTTAAAGAAGACATTACTATTAAATTTATTATACAATATAAAACTATAGTATTATTTAATAATATACTATATATGACATTACCTAACTATTATAAAATTATATTGTTAATTATAATCTAATATGAAATTGCAAATAAAACTAATATATAGTTAATGATAAATGTAAAACTAAGTACACAAAACATAAATACAATAATGACAATTTAAAAGTAAATTAACATAAATACATATCTTAATTAACCTTGTTGAAATTTGAAACTTGAAACCTTAAACACCAAAATTTCCACATTTTTTGAGATTTATCACAAAAAAAAAAAAAAATTGAGTGAAATGAAGATTGGATATGAGTAGAGAGAATTTGTGATAAAATGGAATGATGTTAGATCTTCTTTAAACCGTTGGGATCAATCCATAACCGTTGGATCAAGTCAGGATTTCAAATATGGCCATTGGATAAAAAATCTGACCGTTGGATATCATTTTAAATTCAGGTGAAATTTGAGTTGTTGGATCAAAGTAGATTCAAATATGGCCCTTGGATTAGTTAAACTAGCTGTTGGAAAGGTTTGAAAACTCAAGTGAAATCTGGATCGTTGGATCATCTACATAATGATCTCAGCCATCAAATCAGTCAACAAGTCTACCTTCTAGCCGTCGATATATCCAATATATCGACGATAATTTGAGTAAAAAAATTTAGCACAAATGCATGTGTCTCACGACCGAAACTTCGTCGATATATCGGTCCAATATCAATATATCGTCGATATTATTAATTTTTTGCCGATTTTTCCCTCAAACGATTATTGATTGCCGATATCGTGTCTGGCATTATCGATATCAAATATATTAGCGATATATCGGCCGATATATCAGATATTTTTAACCTTGACTACGCTACAAGAGGTAGAGATTCTTCCTACCTTGGTTTATTCCTACTTTTGTGGACTGATTTCTACCTAAGGGGTTGTTTGCCGATTTTCTAATTCCTAAGGTTGTTTCAAGGCGGGTTAAAAAAAAAAAAAACGACTTTAATTACCGCTTTTGTGGCCCGCCATGGCTCGCTTTGTGTGTTAATTCAGGGTTGTGTGTGTATGTTCCAAAAGTGCTTGCGGACCGCTTCGATTAAAAAGAATTATCCGAATCAAGCACTGATGCCCTAAGGGGATGTTTGGCATGGGTTAAAACGACTTTAATTGCTGTTTTACGGCCCATTTTGTGGTTGTGTGTAATATGTCCAAAAAAGTGTTTAAGGACTGTTTTGATTAAAAACAATTATCCGGACTGTTAATTGATGTCCTAAGGGGCTATTTGGCCTGCTTTAAAATGACTTTAATTGCCGTTTTGCGGCTCGTTTGTGGCCCGTTTTGTGTGTTGATTTATGGTTGTGTGTAATATGTCCCAAAAAAGTGTTTAGGGACTGTTTGGGTTGAAAATAATAATCCGGACTGTTAAGGACCTATTTAGCCGGTTTTGTGGTCTGTTTAAAGGCTTGTTTGGTCGGTTTTGTGGCCAGTTCAAGAGCCAGTTAGGGGCTGCTTGTGTGAGATGTTTTTGTGGGCACCCTATATGCCATATTTTACCTTGAAGATTAAGTGTGTTGTTGCTTGATATGTGATAACATGCTTATTGTTGTGGTTGATGAATGTTAATATGTGTTCTAATGTGCTAACATTGTTATGAGTGTTTAATTGGAAATTATATGCATGAAATATAATTGTCCATGATGCATGGTTAAATGCATGAGATAAATTGTCCATATGACATTCATCACATGTGTGGCATGACATAGACATGCAATGGTGCATCACATTGCATTATGCATGGAAAACATCACATCACATGAGTGTGAGTGCATGATTAAAATTAATCACCTCATTTGGTGATTGGTGAGTTGGCTCGGTACCGTTGGGCGAAGCCCAACAGAGTCACACTGTGGAATAAAATGGTAAAAACTTGTGTTGGGTAATAGCAAGAAGGGATAGATACTCCCTTCGGTGAAAGACTCGAACTGGTTCAGACACTCCAACGCTGAAAGTCCAAAAAGTGTCGAAGGTGCTGGTTCGCAAAGGAGACCTCCGAAAATTCGCACCCACGTAAGGACACATGGTTTTGTAAATGAAATGATCATTTGAGGTGTAGCATCCAAAAAGCTTTTGGTTTATAAACAAACAAATTTTGTTTGAAAATGATCATTGGATTTAATCCATCAATGACGGATTTTATCACACATTGGCATCGCATTATGTGGTGAGAGTCAGTAAAGACTCGGGTATGGCGCATGAGTGAGTCTCATCTCATTTCATGACATGACATGTAGAATTCCAACCTAGGATTGCATATCTTGCTTGGAATTGTAATGTGAATGTGAAAATTGTTAAGTTTAAGCATTACATGTGCACTTAGGTGGGGAGTAGCCTATGTAGGAATTATTCTATTAGGCATGACTCACCCTATATTGGATAACATTTTAGATGCTGACAAGTGCAAGTATACTCATCCTCGAGCCACTAGAGCGAAGAGTTTACTAGTGGCTTTGTGATTATTTTTGTAAAATTTTTGGAGTAAATCCATTTGGTATGTATTAATGTGTAAATGCGTGGAATTGAACTCATGTGTATATTTTTCATGTAAAAGAGTTGTAATTGAACTCATATGGACTGTTTTAAAATAGCCTTGCATGTTTTTAGATGAATGTGGATAAATGGGCCTGGTGTGTAAAACTCGGGAAAATTTAAAATTTTCTGAAAAATGGCAAGAATAGTAAAATTGTTGGAATGACTCAGGGAAGCCTAGAAAATTTTTTAGATCTTGGATGAAAAAATGGACTGCGCCATTGGATTCATCTCGCGAAATCTAGTGACCTAGAAAAGTTTCGTTGAATTATGAGACAGTCATAATTTTTTACGATTTTCTAGGTGATGAGTCGCTAGTGACTCCAGTGACGAGAATCTCAGGAGTTATGACGAAATGGATTGCGCCGCTGGATTTGTCTCACGAAATCTAGTGACCTAGAAAAGTTTAGTCGAATTATGAGACAGTCAGATTTTTTTACGATTTTTCGCGGTGAGTCGCTGACTTGTGGATGAGACTTTGGTGAGAATATCTGAGTTAGGAATGACTGGGTTAAGTCTATTTACACAAATTGAACTTGAACCGGATAAAAATAAATTGCTTCTGTAGGAATGGATCCGGTGGGAGGATCAATACGTGACACGTGGCGCTTTAAGAGCCACTCATCAAAAATGTCAAGAAAGACAAAAAAGCGAAGAAAAAAAGAAAGAAAGCCCATTTTGGGTCGGATCGATGTTGAGGAGAGAAGAAAGAGAGAGGGAGAAAATCTCCACCTTCTCTCTACGATCTAGGGAGATCAGGTGGTCGTTTTTCGACGAGCCAAGGTTTAAAGTTGGAGTACTCGGCGAGGGCTACGCGTGGATACCAGAAACTCCAAGTTTAGGCAAGGTTTCGCGTAGAAGGTTCCGGAAGTCGAAAGCTTCAGGTTCAGGAAGTGTTCGCGGAACTTCCTTAGGTCGTTGCTCACACTTCAGGATGTAGGGTTTTCCTCCTACTCTAGTTATTTCTAGCCTAAAGGTCATTTAATGACATGAGTTTTCTTTGGGGCAGTGAATAGCCGTGAGGTTTAGTCCCAAAATCTTCGGGACCGGGTCGTCGGGAATGTTTAGACTATTTTTTGTGGCACCCAGACTGTGTTTGAGATTATTTTGGTCCCGGACCGATGTCTTCGGTTTTGTTGTGTGTTTTGGTGTTACCGTTTAAATTCAACTAAAGCCAGCGATTGAACTGGGATTGGTTTAAGGTGTGTTGAGGCTGGATGATGCCTGATGAGTCTAAAAACTCATTTGATTTTTAATCCATTTTTCTGAGCATATTACAAGATAAATATTGAATCATATGCAAAAATGTGGATATTTTACTCAAATTTAATTTTGCAGAAAAATACAGAAGAAGCTAAAATCCCAGCAAAATATGAAAAGATCAGCCTACAAGAAGAAATGAAGTTGCAACTACAACCTGAGTCGCGGATGTGAAGCTTATTTGAACAATTAATTTTAAGTCACTTACATCATCAAGATCGCCTTTTGGGGAAGAAATAGCACCTTAGCAAGCGGTCATGTAATTCAAAATGACCAAGGCAACAAGTGAAAGAGGTCAGAACAAAGAAAGTGTGGGGTGAGACTAAAGGAATAATCAAGGAATCTTCTGGCCGCGAATTCCACTCGATGTCACGACGTCTAATTGAGAGAACCGAGGCCTGCGACGTCAATCTGATGTCGCGACAAGGATCAGTCAATAATAACACAAAGGAGGTTGCAACCTAAAGCGAAGCTAGACGAAGTCCTTGCAAAGAAACTGAAGTTGCGACCATTTATTGACCAAAGATCACAAACGATGTCACTAATTGCCTGTGTCGCGATCTAAAGAAGAACTAAGGTAAGAAATCCGTAATGCAACTACTTTTGAGCAATTGGGGATCATACACGACTGAAAAGAACAACATGAGGTCGCGACATCGCATGAGGTCGCGACCGAATGGGGAGAGGTTGAATGAGGAAATCGTCACATAAAGAATCAAGTCATGACCAGCGGACGAAACGGACATCAAAAGAGGTCGCTTACATCACCTCGAGGTCGCGACTTAAATTTAAACTCAAGGTAGAAGACCACCAACAAGACAACCAGAAAAAAAGAAAGTCACAACCTGAAGTCAGCTTACAAACATAAATGTGGCTCTAACCTAAACTTCGAGGCTGTGATGTGCAGGCCAACAAGGAAGAGAAGCGTCCCATTCGTGAATCGAGGTCGTGACTCGTGCCGGCGAAGAGAAAAGAGACAATGATGTCGCGACGTGAAACTGTGGTCGCGACATCAACTCTTGAGGAACATTGTCGCGACCATAAACGATGTCGCCAATTAATAATCCAAGCAACTCGCGAATCGGTCGCAAATGTATAAACAAGGTCGCATCAACAAGAGCAATCAAGGGAATCCATGTCGCAACATCAACCCGAGGTCGCAGAACATAGACAAGAACCGGCTTTCTATTAGAATTCCACTTAGAGCTTTTTTGGGATTCGCCTAATTTCTTTGACAATATAAATAATAAAGTTAGAATAGTAAAGTAAGCTCGTCTTCACTACCTTAAAAAAGGGGAACGTAAGAGGAACTCAAAGGTATAGCTTTAGAGTAGAATTTTCTTATTTTCTTATTTTTTTTTTATTTTTATTTCTTTTCTCGATCTACGCTCGCTAACCGCAAGCGTAAACGAGCTAGAGCCGGTTTTATTTCATATTTTCTTAAAATTGTCGCTTTAAAAAATTAATTTAGAAATCTAGACAATTCGAGTTCATTTTTTCTCGCCATTGCGATTATAGTGGTCAAGGTGATCTGCCCATTTCTTTAATCGCATTGCAAAGAATTGGAAACGCAGCTCGCCGGATTCAAATATGCTTAGTTGGCGCCTTTGTACAAAAATCCCAGAACGCCTGGGGTAGTGATTACTTAAGCTGTGTTGTTTTTAAATGATAAGTTCCAATGGTAGTACCGAATACCATTTTATAATGTATCTTGCTCGATTTCCAGGATGCCTTCAAAGTGACATAGAAAGACGAGACTCCCGAGCCGAGAGCATTCTTTTCTCTCAAAAGGTTAGACTACTATTGACGAACCGGCCGAAGCCCCGAAGTTAATTTTGATAAATCCCCCATTTGCTCATAATTGAAGTTGGAGGAGAGTATTTAACAAAATAAATAATCAAAGAGTTCACCTTAATCTAAAGGGAAGTTGCCAACCCCGTGTTAGCTTAGATCTAATCAGGGAAAGAACAAACCGATAGATTTGAAGGATGAGCCACCAATTAAGTTATAGAACTTTTGCCAAAATCCTGAAAAGGAAGGCAAAAGATCTGTAGTCATCAAGAATTGGGTGTGAAGTATTGAGAAAGAAAAATACCCAGATCTTGCAAGAAAAGCATAAATACAAGTAATTGGGTAGAACTTGACTTCGAGAGAAGCAAGAGTTTCTAACCAGTGAATGTGGAGAAATCCAACTGCAACATTTATGCAATCTTGGACAAATAAGATCCATCAATTCAATAGAGCAATGTATTTTCATGCAGGAATTGACTGTTTCATTATATTTCACTGATAGTTTTCGTTTCTAATAGGGAACAAATTAGATCAAGTACTTAGTTCTTAAATTTTGTAGTTTATTTCATATTCTGTCAATTTCTGGTTTTAGTTAATAGTCTAGGATTTATTATCTAGTAAATATAATTCATTATCAAATTCTTTTAGTCCAAATAGCATAGAACTTTAGTAGTTGGGGTACTTGATCTCTAATTCATGTCAATCTCTGTGGAATGATAATTGACTTACATCTCGTATTTTACTACTAGGAGGACTGGTGCATCTTCGTTGTCATAGACTAAACCCACTTTTTAAAATCCTGACATCAAGACCAAATTATTTAATTAAGCAAATTCATCCAAAGTGACATGGGTGCAAGAGAAGTGTAAGGCTCTTATAACTATGCACATTTGAGGGGTTTTTAGTCTATATAGAAAGAGGCAAACAATGCCTTATTGAATTGAGGTCCTAAATCAAGGAACTTTTGTGTGTTATTGTTTGGTAGTTTAATAACGTGTGGTTGTGTTGTGAAAAAAAATGAAGATATATACATGTAAGATATATTGACATGATAAATTTTGGGACTGAATTTCGAAATGTTATCGACCGAAATTGGGAGTTGTTCAAAGCAGCGTATGATGTATCGATTTATGGTGTGGGTCACGAGTGTTCACGATGTGAAGCCAAATTCGGCTGTGTTCGACTGCCGGATCGGGCTTCATGGCTAAAATTATAGCCGCTATGACAAGCCTCGGGCGTTAAAAACTAAACCGAAACTAAAGGATTTCGGGGCTTAGTTTCGAAGGGTTTTCAGGCCATGTTTATGGCCGATTTGGGGTCTCAATTGGGGCAGGTTTGTTGCTAGTTGAAAGGGTTGTTTACGAGATGAGTTTGGGCCTAAAACCCATGTACCGGAGCTCCAAAGGTGCCCCCGCAAGAAAATTGCGAGTTTCCACACCGCTGCAGTCACTATTTATGTGAAGCCTCGCAACTTGACTCCGCCTACAACTTTCGCCTCGAACTCCGATTCACATGTTCTTAGCCTCTATGAAAAGACCTTTGAGTCTAGAATCTATCCATATATAGATTAATGCAATTTGAGCTCATTTTATTATGAAAATGATGAAATATGCCTCTGTTACTGCAGGTCCTACAATGCTGCAGATTTTCTTCATGGCTTGCAACTTGCATAACTCCTTCATTAGGACTCCAAATTTGGTGTTCTTGGACTCTATGGAAATCTAATTGAGTCTAAAATCTGGCCATGTTCTTGTGAATGGCATTTGCTACCCACATTTTTTAAAAATTTGATTGTAGTACCAAGTGTGCAAATTGCTTGGTTGTGATGATATGTGCGGTCTAATACCTTGAAATTGGTGTATGTTGTTTGGTAATTATACGAATGTTGATATAATTATCCATAAGGCTTAGAAAATGCATGAGTTTGTGTATGATTGAGGCCATTGCATGGCTTGGTTGTAGGCTAATTGTGGACATGGTGTCACAATTAGACCTAGAGGATAAAGTAAGTCATTACCCATCATGTATGACTCAGAGATGTCAACATGTGTTAAGTATGTCGTATTAATCGTGATGATTTAAATTGGAATTTATGTGTTTAGTGATATAAATGTCCAATTGATGCATGGGTTAATATGCATGAGTAGGCATATGTGCATATAGCACTCATTATATATGTAGCATGGTATGAATAAAGTAATGGCACATTTGTAATGTAAAATCTCATATGTACTGTGACATCGCTGCGAAATCGTGGGTGTGCATGGTTGTTGTCATTCACCATCTCGTGAACGGTGGTGGAACCGATGCCATCAACGACGCCCAATAGAGCTCCACGACCATGATTGTAAATCAACACCGTATCGTGGTTACGATAGTGCTACCCGCTCAGTGGATGATGTCCTAAAGAGTCAACCGGTTTCGGAGATTGTCCAATGCTTTTTTTTAAAGCATTTTTCAGAGATTGTCTAATGCTTTTGTTTTAAAGCTGTTTATTAGAGATTTTCCAATGCTTTTGTTTTAAAGCGGTTTCAGAGATTATCTAATGTTTTTTATTTATAAAACAATAAGCTTTTGTTCTAGATAAAGGACCATTGGTTGAAATACCAATGGTGAGTTTCTCACTTTGGGCATAAGCATGTGCGAGGGAGTCGTCGATTCGGGTTTAAGAGGGAGCCTGGTGAAGGGCCCCAGACATGGGACATGTTGAGTCGCATCTTATTCATGATATGTAGGTTTCCCATTCCGTGATGGTACCTTCTGCAGGGGAGTGTTTATATTTGTTTGATGACCATTGCATGTGCACTTAGCGGAGTAAATTTCTCAGAGGATTTTACTGCTGACATTGCTCACCGTCAGGACCCCTTTAGGTAATACGTGGAATGTGCAAGGAGACGGGGTGATCACTAGGAGGCCGATATTGAGAAGAACGCTTCTGACAGAAGCCTTTGCTTTATATTTTGTAAAACATGTATTAGAATGCTTAATTTTGATATATGTTTTGTATAATAATGATGTAATTTAAACTCTTATGGACTATGGTTTTATTGTCATGTGCTTATATGTTTGAGTATGGATAAATGGGCCATATGTGGCCATTTTTACTCGTATGTGGACCCTATGGAGGTCGTTGCATAATATTGGGCCATGTTGCCATGTAATTGTATTGAAGTTGTATTTCGTAGAGTTCCCGTATAAAGCGATACTTTACCCAATTTTTGTTAAATCTCGTCCTGCAAAAGGACTCATCGGTGTGGGCGTCGGGGTTACCCGAAGATCCATGAATCTTCCGCGGGGTTGATCGTTGTCAGCTGACCCCGGGATTTGAGGTGTCATATGTGTAGTCAATTTTACTCATAAATTGACTCGGGTACTACTATCAGGTTATATCAATTCTACTGGTCATGTCATAGAGCAATGTACATTGGGAATTGAATAGAACTCCCCATACAAAGGAGACTTTGTTCGATTTTTTGTTAAATTATAGATCTCGGTGAATGGGACACGAATGGGTATCAGGTTACACGATATCCACAGTTTCGTGGCCGGGAGCAGGTGATCAACTGACCTCCGATTAGCGCTACAATACCCCATTGGCAAGATAGGCCAATATATCTCGAGAGATAATATCTGGTAGGTAAGATTAACCCACCAACATGAACCATATAATCTATTGAATGAATAATCCATATAGGTTAGAATCCATCGGGTGCAGCAGGTGAAGGCAAAACCCTAGTTTCCATAAATTGATTTAGCAATTAACTGAGGATTAGTTTTTGTCTACATTAGTCAAAATTCATTATGGTTTGAGGTCTAAATAATATTTAAAGCCTAAATTCGGTAGTCAACACACTTCTCCTTGTGAGGCGACCCTTGACGAGCCACTATACTACATAAACTCGACGTGTATACTTGCTCGTACGGGCCTACGCTTTTACACCAATTTACACACCTGTTCGACGCTCGTCAAGTTTTTTGCACCATTGTTGGGGAGAAGTTTTTGTATTGATATTGACAACAGCGAACTAGATATTACTTTGGATCATTTTTTTTTTAAATTTTTTTATTCAATTTTATTCATTTTTATGTTAGTGCTTGTGACTTGGTCTTTACTCCTATTTGTGTGATTTAAGGAGGTTCATCTGCTTGCATGCGAAGACAGGGTCAAGACAAACTAATTCCTTTTTATCCAAAACCAGAGAGAACCGCAAACAAACTACGCAGAGAGAAAAGAGAAGCCCAAGTGAGAAATTAAGCAGTTATGCAGAATCAGGAAGAGTAAGATCATAGCTATGAGAGAAATGAGCCGCCAGGGGGGCAAAATGGAAATAATGGTAGGAATAATGCCCCAAGACCATTCATACAACCATATGACCCTCATATGCTGCTTGAGGAGTTTGCTCTACCACCTACGATTGTTCAGTCTGCTATACGAAAACCACACTTACAAGCTAACAACTTTGAGTTGAAAACGGTAACACTGCAGATGCTTTAGAACATCCAGTTTCACGGGCTGGCATTTGAGAACCCGAACACGCATCTAACAAACTTGCTGTATACGCAATATCATTAAAATATAATGGAAAATAAATGAAGCTCTGATTACACTGATTCACTATCACTATGACAAAGCTAAACATTATTGATTGTTAACTACTGATTCCATTACCTCATGGAATGATCGTGCAGAAGTTCCGACTCAAGTTCTTTCCTTCAAAAGATTGCATACCGTGCAGATCAACACTTTTATGATTGAGGGGGAGAACATAGCCAAGCTTGGGAGAGATTTATGAGCAGCATGAGACTCACATCACAATTTGACTAGATGGATGCAAGTGCACACATTTTACAACGGTCCGAGTGATTATACTAGAACAATCATAGATGCCTCAATAAGAGGTGCTCTGATGAAGAAGACTACAAATCAAGCATACAGAATCCTATGAGATATGGCTACCAATAGTAACCAGTGGCCTAGGGATAGGGTAGTGCCGAGGAATGCTATGGGAAGTGCGAACACAGATGTCCTTAGCAATTTGGTCAACCATGTCGCACAACTCACTAAACAACTACAGAGACAACAAGGGGCAGTGGATGCTAGTCAAACTAACCCTTGGGAGATATGCGAATCCTACGAAGGACAACACAGTACTATAGAATGCCAGTTAGGACAAATGGCAGTAGAGTAGGCACAATATGTGACTAGATTTAACCAGCAGCAGCAATAGGGCCCGTATGGAGGAGATACATACCAATTAGAACCAAAACCAGGGCCGGGGTTGGTGGAATAATAAGAATAAGCAGAACTATGGATGGAGGAATAATTAGAACAACATACCACCACCATAAGTGAGCAAACCGCCACAAGAGAAAAAGGTAGACTTGGAAGAAGCCCTAGCTCAGATGCTCACTTCCCATACAGCCTTTATGAATGAACAAAGTAAATATCCAGAACTCGCCAACCTTAATCAGGGAACTCAGCAAATACAAATAGAAATTTGAGGTTTTTAGAACGCCTAAAAATACCTTAACAGTTTTAGAACATGTTTAAGGTATTAAATAAAGTAAATGAATTTTTTTTCGGAATTTAAATCCTAAGAACGAAAAAAAATATACAACCCGGAAATTTTACAGGAGCCAAATAAATTTGGTAAAAATGTGAAATAAGGACCTAAGAGTCTAATGAAAATAGACTTAAATTCTAAAATGAGAAAAATGAGAAATGAAATAATGAGAAAAGCCAAACAAAGCGAAAGAGAAAGATGACTTAAGGGTCATTTGAGACCAAGTTATATGTCTATGTGATTATCGAGATTTGAAGTGCAAATAAAATGAAATGTGGGCTATATAGTAAATTGGAAGAACTTAACCCAAAAATAGGTTTTTGTGAGCCAAACAAGGCCTTGAGGAAATAGGGGTTTAAAGGCCAAATTTTGGTCTAGGAAGCTCATTAAGAGCAAAAGCTTTTTTGGAGAGAAAGAGGGGAGAAAAAGGGGAAGAAGTTAGGGCAAAGAGAGAGATCAAGTTTTTGGTGGCAATCTTTCCCATCTCTTGCTTCTAAGAGATCAAGCAACCTACAAGAGAAGATTTGAAGAGATTCAAGATAAGAAATCAAACCCTAACAACTTCATCTTTTTGTGATTTTAATTTTGGGGAAAAGCCCTAAATTAAGTAAAAGGAGTTTGTATTGGTGCTAAACCACTTTTGGGGTTGTTTTGGGTTGAGTTTTGAAGAGTATTATTGGTTGGATTATTTTGAGTAATGTTTGTAGAAGGGAATGTTGGGTTTTCAAAGGAAATGTCAAGCCAAAATTTGACAAAACTCTGCTCTTGTTTTGGCTATAGTTAAGTTATAATCATTCAAATGAAGTGATTCTAATTGCAAAGAATCATAAGAGATAGGGATACAAATATAGAAGGGATCAGGAGTAAATTAGGCTCTAAGGTCTCGAATATGGGCTTAAAGGTGAGTTCGGAGCTCATGGGTATGCTCTGTTTTGGGTGTTGTTATGGTGTTTTTGCCATAAGTTGAGTTTCACTCATCCAAATTGAGTGATTCAAAATTATGGGTAAAATATACTTCTAGGGGTATAAGTTACTTGAATGAAGTGTATGCAAATTGTTACCCCAAAGTGCCCATAAATCTGTCAAAGTGGAGCTATGTGTAAGAACAATCTGATTCTGCTTTGCAAATTAGAGTAGTTTGGATGTAAAATGCAATAACTTGAGTTTTGGTGATCCAAATTGGATGGTTCCAATTTTAGAATAAACCTTAGAACCATAGCTTCAAATTCTTAGAAGAAATCATTACCAATATATGGAGTTAAGGCCCCATAAATCGAAAAAAAACAGTGGGTGATCCAGTGAGCTGGACATATTGACTAGTTTGGAATTAAAATACCGTAACTTGAGTTTGAGTGATCCAAATTAGATGATTCCAATTGGAGAAGAAACCTTGGAACCATAGATTCAAATAAGTGAAGGTACCATTACCAATTTATGGAGTTAAGACCCAATAAATCGAAAAAAATAGTGGGTGATCCGGTGCTGAGCTGCACAATTAGTTTGGTATTAAAATACCGTAACTCGAGTCTGGGGTTGTCCAAACATGATCCCAATTCCTACTAAAAATGTAACCCTAGAATAACCGCCAATATGACTGTTTGGTATTTGAATAGGGGCCGCATTTGAGAAGAGAAAGCCCGCATTGAAGACGAGATTCCGAAGATTGGAATCAAAGCGACGATTTTGGGTTTGTTCTCAAACTCTCTCTATTTCTAAAATATTTGAATAATTACGAAATGATTTGAATTTTGGAAATGATTGACAAAAAAGTGCATATTGATTTATGTTTGAAATGATTTGAGACAATTGATTGTGAAATGAATTTGTATAAGAAAATTACATAAATGTGAAAATGTTCTATTTGCATACAAATGTATATATATACTATTGTAAATTGTATTGAATGATTTTAATGCCCTTAAAAGAATGTTAACTATTAGAATTTGAGTTAAGGATAAATTGGTACACCAATAAGATTTGAACAAACGTACTATTGTGGCATACCGATCCGTAGCCCAGTAGGACAATATCGGTAGTGTACACCAACCGAGTACATATATATACCCCATTGCAACCCAAATGCAGGATCAGGTCCGTGATTCATATTCAGGCAATCGAAAGCATAGGTTAAATTCGGAGTAAGGGTAAAATGATAATGAGATCAATATTGCATGATTTGTGATTTGAATGATTTAGTATATGAAATTGCATAACTTGAAATGACCAATCAATTGTAATTGAATGTAAATGAAATGAATATATATATATATATATATATATATATATATATATATATATATATATATATATATATGTGTGTGTGTGTGTGTGTGTGTGTGTGTGTGTGTGTGTGCGTGTGTGTGTGTGTGTGTGTTCAGCGTGTGTGTGTTGTACCGCATCGGGTCATTGAAAATAAAATAAAAGCATTGTTTTATAAACAATGCATGATTTGATTTAAACCGAAATGAAGAGAGAATTGTATGTGACCACTGTTGCTACGAAACGCTTAGCGTTGTTTTTGTCATCAAGCAGATACCAAGTAGAAAAATGACCAAGGACGCCGAGGCTGCAGAAGTCACCGCCAAATGTAGCGGAGATAAGAATGCCCGGTCCCATGCATATTATTCCATTCATGATATTTTGTAACTATTTTGCATTGAATTCAATGATGTAAAAGTCTTCATGAGAAGAATATAGTTTTGACTCATTTTGTTTTTGATATTTATGGAATGTGTTTTAAAGAGAGGTGAACTCTAAGAATATCATTTTGTAAATGTATTTGAAAAGGCATGGAATGCCAATTTGTATAAATGCGTTATTCAAGAATAGTTATAGACCCTATTTGAATTAAGGAATGTATATATTTCTTTTTATGTCAAAGAAAGTGTTTAGGTCATGATATCATATACTCATAAATAATTATGTTTTAAATGAATATTAATTATTAATATTACAAATGGGTATATGAAATGTGTTTAAATGAACAGGTCTTTAAAAGGTAAAAGAGCACTACAGGTTTAGATGGGCCAAATTGCTACTTTGTTGACTGAGAGGCCGCACGTCTCACTACCCAGTAACTCATAGGTGAACCCAAGAAGAGAAGGGAAGAAGACAGCAAAGCCATCACTACAAGTGGTAGAATTAGCAAAGACCGGGCAACCGCAGGTAAGAGAAGTGGAGACTAGGAGGTGGACTAAGCCAGCCAGAAAGACCAGATGCAAGGGGAGCAGCCCTAAGAGAAGAAGTCGGTAGAAAAATCAAAAGAAAGAAAATAGACTAAGAAACGTGTAGGTACAAATGAACCCACTGCACCAATTCTATATCCCCAACGCTTGAAGAAGAATAAGCTAGATAAGCAATTTACCAAGTTTATGGAAGTGTTTAAAAAACTGCATATCAACATCCCTTTCGCAAATGCATTGGAGTAAATGCCCAGCTACGTCTAATTTATGAAGGATATACTATCAAGGAAAAGAAGATTATAAGATTTTGAGATAGTAAACCTTACCGAGGAGTGCAGTGCCATTCTTAATAGGAAACTACCACATAAACTGAAGGATTTAGGCAGTTTTACAATCCCATGCAAGATAGGGAACTCAATCTTTGAGAGAGCCCAATGCAACTTGGGAGCCAGTATTAACCTCATGCCTTTATCTATATTCAGACGACTATGATTAGGTGAAGCTAGTCCTACAACTGTCACTCTTCAGCTGATGAATAGATCATTGAAGCATCCAAGGGGGGTGATAGAAGATGTACTATGTTGTGATTAAGTTTATCTTTCCAAATCTTATTTTATAGTACGGGACATGGAGGAAGACAGGAAGATACCCATTATATTGGGTAGACCGCTTCGCAACCACAGCGTAGATAAGATCGATGACGTAGGGAGAACCGAAATTAAGTACGACGCATGAGGCCGTCTGTATTTAGCCGTTGTACGACATCCGGTCAGAGAGTGATGCATATGCTTTTGATGAGAGGCAGTGTTGGGTTACGGGCAGAATATCCAATATGATTGGAACATAAATGCAACGGAATTTAAAAATTTTATCCCTTAACCCACCAAGGATCACATGCGTTTCATAAAAAACCGAAGGAAGGGTAAACGAAACTTACCTCTTATAGATCGATTCGTCAAGCCTTCAAAGTATACGTCTTGGGTTATTTGGATCTTCAAAGGTGATGCCTTTCTGAAAAGTGACCACCCTCTACAAGTATCCACACACGAACAAATAATGAACGATCTTGTCGGTCGCTAGTTCAAAGTTCGCTCTCTCTCAAAACGAAATTAGGGTTTTTCTTTCTTTCTCTCTGTTTTGGTTGTTCTTAGAGTAAAAGACCACTACTACAAATATATATGTCTCACATATATATATCTATATAAGTTTGTCAAAAACGAATTTTATATTAGTATATTTAAAACTCTTTAAATAATACCAATTCAAATCCCATCGATAAGAAATGAATCTGATATTATTTATGACATTTTAAACCTTTTAAAAAAACCCTTTACATTATTTCCTTATCCAATAAGAAGACAGCCAATTAATTATTTGTTATAATTTAAATCAATAATTTAAACTTTCTCAAAATTAAATTCGAAGAATTTAAATAACAACTATCATATTTGTAATTTAAAAATAATCTTCATCATTTTAAATTACTACAAAGAGTGAAAAACCATAACCGTTATTATTATTCGTTCTAATGCGACTTATAGGTTCAATTAACATTGGCAGTAGGCCTAAATCACATTTTGATCCTACAAGTCATAAGTGGCCTCTAGCAAGACATTATGACTACCCAAGTTAAATGAAAAGCTCATGATCCGAGACAACCTTAATATAGCTAATGACATAATCCTTTTGTCTCATGATATCTTGATAGAATATATGCATGGACAAAGTCAACCTTATATCGTTTCTATCTTTGATTATCAGAAACCTGTAATTAATTATCAAACAAATGACATTGATCTCCATCAATTCATTTGAGCACGACCCATGCATTTCGCCCCACCGGGTTTAGGGACCTGCAGAGGATATCTCTCTTATAATAAGAGGGACAAATTCCATCTTAATCGCTCATATCTCACTATATAATTCTTATTATGTTCAAGTATAACTTTATAGTCATCCTGACAAAGACAACGCTTTGATTATATCAAAACACAATATTCCTTATGTTAGAACTATAGCGATCTCGTGTCAAAGGATTTAATGATTACAACTATTAGAGATTAACTTATGACTTTGATCCATGTATTAATCTCAAGATCTGCCCGTCTAATATTTGTTCTCAAATAAATAGATATAAATTTGATTTGTATCTCAAGGGCTACATTCATCCCATAAATATCAATCAAACTTTTATACTATCTAACTCATCATATTCTACAACAATAACCGACAGTGGGACATTTAGAATAATTAATAATATTATTCAAGGACATTATATATAATAAACATGCAAATCATCATAATTATTAATTCTCATAAATAGTCAAAATACCATGTCCATACAATAGGCCTAGAGCACTATTACTAACATGTAGTGTTTAGCCAAAGTGGTTTGACCGACCTTTGGAGACTAACCTTGTGCAAGGTGAGCAAGAAGAATTATGTGAAGAGGCTGAGGAGTATGTGAAATGGATGGACTCCTTTGAACCAAACAGAAGAAATTATTTGAGGTATGCTTATCTAGAGGAATCCTCAACCTTGCCAGTGATCATCTCAGCATCCTTAACAAATGTAGAAGAAGAGAAGCTTTTTAGAGTACTTAGAGATCATAAAGATGCTATTGGATGGTCTCTAGCAGATTTGAAGAGGATTCGCCCTTCTATGTGTATGCATCGGATCTTGTTAGAAGATGGTAATAAGCCCTCAGTGGAAGCATAGAGAAGACTCAATCCGATCATGAAGGAAGTGGTAAGGAAGGAGGTATTAAAGTGGTTAGATGCAGGGGTGAATTATCCCATTTCTGATAGCTCTTGGGTAAGTCTAGTACAGGTAGTCCCTAAGAAAGGAGGGACCATAGTGATCAAGACAGAAAACAATGCATTGCTCCTTTCCAGAACGGTAACGGGGTGGAGAATCCGCATAGACTACCAAAAGTTGAATAAAGAAACTAGAAAGGATCATTTCCCACTTCCGTTTATGGATCAGACGCTGGATAGACTGGTAGGGGAGTATTATTGTTTCCTGGACGGGTATTTGGGTTACAACCAGATCACCATATCCCCAGAAGACCAGGAGAAAACTACCTTCACCTGCCCTTATGGAACATTCGCATTTAGGTGGATGCCATTTGGGTTATGAAAAGCACCAAGCACATTTCAACGATGCATGATGGTCATATTCTCTGACATGGTCGAGAAGACAATTGAGGTATTCATGGATGACTTCTCAGTGCTGGGGAAATCTTTTGACAATTGTCTTGAAAACTTGAGGAATGCATTAATAAGATGTGAAGAAACCAATCTTGTAAGGACTCGATCGCCGCCCCCGTACCCAACCCGACTCGATTGGGGAATCCAAACCAGATCTGGGGAAACACGGTCCTCACTTTCATTTCCAATCCAAATACAAAAAAAAAAAAAAATTCAATACAAATGTGAATACATTTTCAATACCAAACGAATTTCAAATACTCATTGGGTATACGTAAAAATATACATTAAACATTTTATGAAGGCCCATCATTTCGATAGCTCACATTTGTACCATCATTTACAGCAAAATTTATCGCAGTTTTCAATAACAAAAACATTTACAAAATAGAATCGTAGTTTAACTTTCACAAGATACTTTATACAAAATGAGTCAATTCAATTTCATGCATTCATGCGCGGAGTTTTACTTCTCCTCTGAATGTCTTTGACGTTGGCTCTATGCTTGTGCGGTCTTCACTCTGCGACTATTCACTTCTGCACTTGCGCTGTTGATAAAACAACACGCTAAGCATTTCTATACTTAGTGGTTCTATATGCTCTACTCTCTCTTCATTTCATTTTAAATCAAAACATGCAATTTATAAACAATGCTTTTGTACAATTTTCAATGACCAAAGCAGTACAATATGTATCTATATATTTATTCAATGAATCAATTACAATTCATTGATCATCTTAAGCTATGCATTTTCATAGGCAGAAAGAAAGAAAAAAAAAATCATTCAAAGCACAAATCATGCACTTTTCAATCTCATTATCATTTTGCCCTTATCGAATTTAACCTATGCTTTATGCAATGTGATAACGAATCACCGGTACCTGGCCCCATTGATACGGTCGGTATATAAAAAAATATGTGCTCGCTTGGTGTATACATCTATCGACATTAACCCACACATTTGACGGTGATGCCACAATAGTACGCTTTGTTCGACCATCAGATAAATTAATCATCCTTAACTCGAATTCTAACTAAGTAACATTCTTTTAAGGACATTAAATCATTCAATACAATTCACAATAGTATATATATATATATATATATATATATATATATATATATATATATTTGTGTGCAAATAGAATATTTTCACATTCATGCAATTTTCTTTATGCAAATTGCTTCACAAGCAATTGTTTCCAAATCACTTAAACAAAACCATTTAAACACAAATCAATATGCACTTTCTTGTCAATCATTCCAAACAAGTCATTTCAGAATTATTCAAATATTTTGAAAATAGAGAGAGTCTGGAGAACAAACCAAATATCATCTTTGATCTCCAACTTTTTAATCCTGACTTCATTGCGGGCTTTCCTCCTCGTCAGCCCCTATTCAAATACAAAGAAAATCACATATTAATCGGTTATTCTAGGAGTTATATTTTCATTAGGAATTGGAATCATCTCATTTGGATAACCCAAACTCAAGTTACGGCATTTTAATGCCAAACTAATCGATATGCCCATCTCACTGGATCACCCACTATTTTTTTCAATTTCTGGGGTCTTAACTCCATAAATTGGTAATGGTTCCTTCACTCATTTAAAGCTATGGTTCTAAGGTTTCTTCTCCAATTGGAATCATCCAATTTGGATCCACCCAAACTCAAGTTACGGCATTTTAATGCCAAACTAGTCAATATGCCCAACTCACTGGATCACCCTCTGTTTTTTTCGATTTCTGGGGTATTAACTCCATAAATTGGTAATAGTGTCTTCACTCATTTGACACTATGGTTCTAAGGTTTCTTCTCCAATTGGAATCATCCAATTTGGATCAACAAAACTCAAGTTATTGCATTTTACATCTACACTACTCTAATTTGCAAAATAGAATCTGCACATAGTTTCACTTTGACAGATTTCTAGGCACTTTGAGGTTACAATTTAATTATACTTCCTGCAATTAAATTATTCCCCTAGAAGTCTAGTTTACCCAAAATTTTGAATCACTCGATTTGGATAAGTGAAACTCAACTTATGACCAAAACAACACAACTACACCCAAAACAGAGCATACCCGTGAACTACCCAAACTCCCCTTTAAGCCCATATTCGGGAGCCTTAGTGCTAAAATTTGCTCCTGGTCCCTTCTATACATTTGTATCCCTATATCTTATGGTTCTTTAATAATTGGAATCACTTCATTTGGATTATTATATCTTAATCTATAGCCAAAACAAGAACAGGGGTTTTGAAAATTTTCACAAAGATTCTGGAAACCCAACATTTCCCTTTTACAAACATTCCTCAAAATTAATCCAAACCAATACCAATCAACAATACACTTCAAAACTCAACCCAACACAACCCAAAAACTGATCTACAACCAATCAAAATCACCTTTACATAAGGTTAGGGTTTTTCCCCAAATCCAAACACAAGAAAAAGAGGTTAGGGTTTAGTTTTTCTTACCTTTAAGCTCTTCTTCTCTTTTCTTTTTCTTCCTCCTTGATCACTTCATCTCTTGTTTACATGGAGAAGAAATACCAACAATGGCTTCTCCTTCTTCTCTCTCAATCTGTGTCTCTCTTTCTCCCCAAACCCAAAATGCACAAATGAGAGTTATGCCCTTTTACAAGACCAAATTTGGTCTTAAGTCAAAATCCTTCATAAGGCCTTGTTTGGCCTACACACTAATTCCCATTTCTCATTATTCTCATTTTAAAGCTTCATTTCACATTCATTTTCATTTCATTCATATTTTTAACACTACACTCCTCATTTAGACCCTTAACCTTATTTGATATTTTTAATAAATTTATTTGGGCTTCCTCGTGAATTTTTCCGGTTGTATATTTTTTCATTCTGTGGATTTAAATTCCATAAAAATTTCATTTACTTTATTTTATACCCTAAACATGTTCTGAAACTGTTAGGGTATTTTTAGGGCGTTACAAATCTTTTGCTAAATTGGGAGAAATGCCACTTTATTATGAAGGAAGGTATAGCCCTTAGGTATAGGATTTCGGAAAAAGGAATTGAGGTGGATAAAGCCAAGATTGAAAGAATAGAGAAGCTACCTCCCCCATCTTTGGGAATAAGAAGCTTCCTGGGGCATGTAGGATTTTATAGGAGATTCATAAAGGATTTCTCAAAAATAGCCAAGCCTTTGTTGAATCTGCTAGTTTTAGGAGCTCTTTTCGAATTTGATGATCGGTGTACGCAAGCATTTTGATTTCGGAGGGAGAAATTGGTTTCAGCACCAATTGTAGTGGCACCAAACTAGGACCTCCCTTTTGAACCGATGTGTGATACGAGCGACTTTGCAATAAGGGCAGTATTGGGCCAGAAGAAGGAAAGGATATTTCAAGTCATATACTATGCAACCAGGACCTTGAATGATGTGCAATTAAACTATGCGACAATCGAGAAAGAGATTTTGGCAATCATGTTTGCTTTTGACAAGTTCCGACATACTTGATCGGTAACAAGGTAATAGTGCACATCGACCATTCAGCTATAAAGTATTTGATGACTAAGAAGGATGCCAAACCAAGGCCGATTAGGTGGGTATTACTGCTGCAAGAGTTTGATCTGGAAATAAAAGATAAAAGACTGAAAACCTAGTAGTAGACCATATCTCACTGTTGGAGGGCTAAGCAAAGAGGTTTAAATCAATGATGATTTTCCCGATGAACAGCTCTTGGTAATTGAAGATATAAAGCCAGCGCAATGGTTTGCCGATTATGTGAATTACTGGGAAGCTAAAGTGGTCCCACCAAAGTTTAGCTATCTGCAGAGGAAGAGATTCTTTGCACACTTAAAGCATTACTTCTGGGAGGAGCTTATTCTCTATAAGCATGATCAGGTAATAAGAAGATTTGTGCAAGAGGAAGAAATGTAGAGTATTTTAAATCATTGACACACTCTAGCATGTGGGGGACCCCCTTTGGGGGTCAAAGGACAGTTGCAAAGGTACTGCAATCGGGATTCTACTAGCCTAGTTTATTCAAGGACGCTCACCAATTTGTGTCTACTTGTAATAAATGCCAAAGAATGGGGAGTATATAAAAAAGGGATGAACCACCCATGTTAGAGGTAGAGCTATTTGATATATGGGGAGATGGATTTTTTGGGACCATTCCCCTCATCGTTTAGCAACCAATACATCCTTTTGGCAGTAGATTACGTCTCCAAATGGGTGGAGGCTATACCTACACACACTAATGATGCAAGAGTGGTAGCAAAGTTCCTCTGCAGCCACATATTCACCCGATTTGGCACTCCACAAGCATTGATTACAGATGGGGGGACTCACTTCTGTAATAAGGTTGTTGATAGCGTGCTGGGAAAATATGGTGTTAGGCATCGGACGTCACTGGCCTATCACCCACAGATTAATGGCCAAGCTGAGGTGTCAAGCCGAGGTGTCAAACCGAGAAATAAAGTCTATCTTGGAGAAAATGGTTAATAGTTCAAGGAAAGACTGGGCTAAAAAAATAGATGATGCGCTCTGGGCATATAGAACAGCATTTAAGACACCTTAGGGAATGTCACCATTCAGGCTAGTATATGGGAAAGCGTGCCACTTGCCTATGGAATTAGAGCATAAAGCATATTGGGCAACTAGGCAATTGAATATGGATAGCAAAGTGGTTGGTGAGAAATGCATATTGCAACTTAGTGAATTAGAAGAGTTTTGAAATGAAGCTTACGAAAATGCTCTGATCTATAAAGAAAAGATGAAAGCTTGGCATGACAAACACATTGTAAGGAAATAGTTTGAGCCAGGTGAGCGAGTCCTTTTATTTAACTCTAGACTTAAGCTCTTCCTGGGAAAATTAACGATAAGGAAGGAATCTATCACTGTTTTGGTAGACCGTTATAGAAGGTATGGACTTGCATCTATCTGGTCAGTCTGTGGTATGGACACCTCCTTAATAGTTCATGAAATCTCTCCCATGCTTCGACCAAGTTCCCTCCCTCCAATTGTTTAAAAGTATTGATCTCTTTCACTAGCTGTGCAAGTTTTACAGGTGGGAAGAACTTTGTCAGGAATTTTTGTACTAAGTCGTTCCATGAAGTAATGAACCGTGGTCAACTTGTCAACTAGTTGTTTAGCCTATCACCAAGTGAGAGCGAAACAATCTCATTTCGAAATTCCTCTTCGGCCACCCCATTGTACTTGATCGTGGTCACATACTCGATGAAGTTGGTTAGATGCATATCTCGTATTCTCACTTGGCAACTGTGGAACAAAATGTTCTACATCCGCGAGGTCACTACTTTGAGCTCGGTTATTCAGTGTTCAATGGGTGGTCTTCGGATAGCAGACTGGACAACTGTATGTGGTAAGGCAAACTCTTCTAGCAGCATAAACGGATCATCTGGATGTATAAACAGCCTGGGCACATGATTCCTACCATTATTCCCCTTGCGGCTCGTTTTGTTCTTGGTCCTGATCGTGCCCTTCATTGTTTTACATGGTTGCCATTTCACAGGCTTTAGTTCTTCTTATGTAAACGGGTGTAAGGTTCTGGGTTCAAGATCAAACCAAGGTAAATTAACTCGACCCCATCCGCAAGATACATTCAATAACCTTCAATTAGTCACACGCGCAAACACAAAGACCAGATTACAAGCACTTATATAGCCAAAATAAAAATAAAAATAAAAATAAAAATAAATATTTTTAAATTCCAAATTAATATCTAATTGCACTATTGTCAATATCAACACAAAAACTTCTCCTCGGCAACGACACCAAAAACTTGATAGGCCGATAGCGTGATGTGTGATTTGTATAAACTAGGTAAAGCGCCTATATGGCAAGTGCACTCGTCGTATCAAGTAATATAGTGTACCTAAGTATGGATATCGATCCACGGGGAGAAGTGCGTTGACTACTAGAATTGGCCCTATGATATTATCTGGACTTAAACTCTTAATGATTGTCTAACTAATGTATGGAATTAAAACTAAATCTAATTAACTTGTGAAATTACTTTGAAGAAACTAGGGTTTTGGTCTCCCCGCTACATGTGATGGATTATTACCTAAAGGAATTTTTATTCAGTCTATTGATGAATTCTCGATGACGGGGTGATTGTGCCTACGAGATACCCTCTCTCGAGGTATATCCACCTATCTCACTAGTAGGGCTGGGTGCATCTCTGCCCCGACCCTATACTCCGAAATGCTTAAATGTTCAAACCCTAATTGCCACACTTAATCTGATATCTCTATTCGCCGAACACCAAGGGCTGCTCTACCACCGGGAGTCCTTATCTCGATCTTGGATATTAGCAAGACTGGCTAATGTCAGCCAAACATCACCAAGGAAAATAAACCACATATGAACAACGATACAAATCATAACAACCGAATATTAGATTTAAACCTTAATCCATACACCGCTGTGGTTCAACAAAACCCTAGAAATAATTCTAAAACATATCGGAATTTAATAAAAGCATGGTTCTATAAATCATTAATGGTTTTGAGAAGATAAATACATAAACACGAGTCTTTTCGACCTTTTGGATTGCTCTTGCCTCGTTTTCCGCTCTCATCCATACGTCCTTCAATAATATCAAAAATTAGGTCTCCCGTGCTTTTTATAATTCTGAAGTTGGGCCGCTCTTTGACTTTTAGTGTTGTTGACCAGGCATCGCGACGCTACACCATGACACCGAACGTCAGCGACGCCGCGAACGCCACGGCCGAACGCCGACGCCGCAACGCCACGGCCGGGAACGCCGCGACGTCAGACGTCAATGCGATCACCGAACGCCGCGACGCCGCAACGCCACACGGCCGGAACGCCGGGCGATCGTCGCCGGACGCCACGACGCGCTTGAACGTCGCGACGCTGAACGTCAAATACCGTTACTGGGTTTTCAATTCTATTTCTTTGCATTTCCAAAAAGCTCCTGAAAACCACCATATGCACTTGCAATGCACACAAGATCCAAGAATCAGATATCGGGCAATAATGCACTTATTAATAAATAAAATAGAACTAAAACGTAGTAAGAATGCGGATATGACATGAGTGTTTTAGACACTCATCAGAACCATAACCGACCTAGCTTGGGCACAACCACTATCTCTAGCATCCCGCTCCACCTCCCTAGCTCGAGCATAGCCGCTACCTCGGGCGTTGTCAAATTTGTGGTATAAACAAGTACTCTACTTGGTAGTGTAGTCATTTCTCCTCCTCGACCCTTGCTTCTCCCCCCCTCCCCTCTTCGCCCTTGCTTAGGCTTCGCGCCCAACCTTCGTTGCACCCTATGCTCACACTACAGTCCATTACCCCGATCCTGGTACCTCTCCAGATCGGGTCGTTGATTCAAGAGCCTCTCACCATGTGACTTTGGATCTTGCTGCTTTGACTCTTCATGAGCCATACACCGCCTTTGACAATGTTATCATTAGTGATGGCTTAGGTTTATTAATTTTCAACATCAGCTCCTTCTCTCTCACCTCTCTTCCTACACATTTACTTTTTTCCAATGTGCTATATGTACCTGCCAATTCTAGAAACCTTATTTCGGTCTCGGCCCTTTGTGCCGATAACCCTATTAATGTCTTGTTCTTTAACTCTTCCTTTCAGGTGCATGATCTTCACACAGGGGAGGGCAACGTATGGACGGTGTCTATTACTTGCTGAAGTCAGTCCCTCTTCCATCTTCTGCCCTAACTATGTCTTCTCAATCTCACCCTCACTTTCGCTATCTCCATAAATGTTTGTTCCAGCCATCCGTCTTGCCCATTTTTCGCAAATTTCTTAGTGTTTTAAGTATTTCTTTTTCCGAAGAACATTTATGTTCCTTTTCTTGTAACTCCTACCACATTAATAAAAGCCACAAGTTACATTTTCCTACATCAAGCATTACCTCTTCATCTCCACTTGAGATCATATTTTCTGATGTTTGCACCTCCTCCATTGTCTCTTCTGATGGTTTTTACTACTATGTTATTTTTGTTGACCATTACACAAAGTATATATGGCTTTACCCATTACGTCGTAAATTGGATGTTCATTCAACCTTTATCGCCTTCAAGAACCTTGTTGAAAACTATTTCACCACCTCCATTACAACCCTTTACACAAATAAGGGGGGTGAATTTCTAACTCTTCGGTCCTTCCTTGCAACCCATGGTATATCCCATCTCACTACACCTCCTCACACTCCTGAACATAATGGGTATTTTGAACGCTGGCATCGACACATTATTGAAATGGGTCTCACTCTCTTGCATAGGCCTCCATTCTTCTAACCTTTTGGTTGTATACCTTGCTACAATTGTTTATTTAATAAATAGAATGCCTAAAGTTGGTCTCTCTCTTGGTTCCTCGTTTGAAAGGTTATTCATCAAAGCTCATGACCCTTCCAAACTCCGTGTCTTCTATTGTTTATAAGCTCCTAGTCGCATCCCTATTCTTCTCCCACAAACTCCATCCTAACCAAAGCCTGTGTGTCTTTCTACTTACTCCTCACTCAGAGTGTCTTTCTCTGCTTTGATCCCACTCTCAACAAACTTTTTGTGTCATGTCATGTCAATTTTATGGAAATTGTTTTCCCGTTCTCCTCCCTTACCTCCACAACACCGGGTAATGTATTACGCACTTTGCCTTCCTATTTCCATCGTCACCTCGAAATAATTTCTAAGACCGGGCCGAGCTCATTCGAATCGCCGAGTCTATCCATAAATCAACCTGAGCTCACCCAAACTATTGGGTCCATGCCCGACCTCTTGTAGACTTGCATCCCTGACCTCGCCCCACTCCCTTTCTGCAGGTCGCCGATCCGTCGGGTCCGTTGGGTCCGGCACCTCCCACCCTCACCCTATACATCCTCGACCCCTTTACCCATCCCTCTCCCCACTAAACCTTCATCCCAGTAAAACCCCAAAAATGTCACTAATTCGAGATATGGCCTCACCACCATACTTCCCCTTCTCCCTGAACCTTAGCACGCCGAGCCTCCAAGATCTCGGCGTCTGTGCCATGCGTGAAGAATATGATGTTTTATCCCTAATCTGCATTTCATTCTTGTTCCTCGAGCCTAGGGCAGAATATAGTGGGCAACAAATGGGTGTTTCACATCAAACAAAATTTCGATGGCTCTATTGCACGGTATAAAGCTCAGCTTGTTGCTAAAGGCTTTCACCAACAACTGGGTATTGACTTTCATGAGACTTTCAGTCTCGTGATAAATCCCATCAATGTCCGTGCTGTTCTTAGCATTGCACTCCTTCGCAAGTGGGGCCTTTGCCAACTTGATGTAAATAATGTCTTTCTCAATGGGCATCTCACGGAGGAGGTTTATATGGCGCAGCCACATGGCATGCCAATGTCGATTATCCGCATCATGTCTATCGTTTACACAAGGCTATTTATGGGCTCAAACAAGCTCCCCTGGTTATACTAGGAGCTCCATACACTTTCGCTTCCTACTTTGTTACATCCCAACAGACTAAATAATGCACTTCTTTACTTCCTTGTCTACGTTGATGATTTGATTATTACCGGGAGTGACCACTCACTTGTCGACATTATTTTTAGGCAACTTGGTTCTAAATTCTCCACCAAGGATCTCGGGGCGCTATCTTACTTCTGTGGTGTTAAGGTTTTGGCTACTTCCATGGGTCTTCTACTATCTCAACAAAAGCATGTCATTGATCTCCTAAGCAAACATAACATGCTCGTCTCCAAACCTATCTCTACACCACTTTTTATAGGTGCTTCTGTGACTGCTCATGATGGAACTGTGTCGGTCAATGCCACCACGAATCGTCAGGTGGTTGGGTGGCCTCCAACATCTTCGGATGACTTGGCCGATGATTTCCTTTACTGATGAGCTTAAAAGTCATCTATTTTTAGTTCATTTTTCTGCTTGATTTTAATAAAAAAAAATGATTAATATGAAGAAATATGAAGAAACTCACCAATTTGTTATTCAAGAAAGGGAATTTATAAGAAAGGAGAGATATTGCAGCAGAGAGATGCGTACGGGCGATCCAAATGAGAATGACCGGCTGAATAAAACTAGAATGTTGCGCTGAGCTCGCATATGGAAGATAGGATGTCGCGACATAAGGGAAATCAAAGGCAAATTGAGCAGGTCGCGACAGAAATTCCAAGTCGTGCAAGAAAATCGATGAAGATTAGCATGATGTCGCGACAACATCACGAGGTCGCATAGATTAAAAAGCTTAGTAAAGCGGGACACCGATGTCGCCGGCTATCTGCAAGAGGTCGCGACATTGGGTCAGCGCGGGAGCCGTGATTGGTCCTGCAGGTTGATATCAAACCGCTAAGGTAAATGGATTATTTATGGGTCGCTGATAAGAAGATGCACTTTCCCGAAGAATGGACTGACGAAAGATGATGTCGCGACAACGATTAATGTTTCACATGCCAAGACACGTTTTGAAGCAGACAAGTTATGCACAAGATGAAGGTGGTGTGACAATGATGAAACTATTGATGTCGCGATAAAGATTTGAAGTCGCGCGTATGATTTAAAAGACCATGACAGATTTTTTTGTGATGTATGAGGAGAGCCATTAATGTCGCTGACAAGAGATTGATGTCGGCAAAAAGAAGAGCCCGAAGTAACAAATACCAAAGATAAGTCAAGGATGCCGCAAATATTGATCGCTACACATAAGGTTGCGACGTCATTCAATGGTCGCGACGTCAGTTGCACTGAAAAGAAGGTCACGACAACACCTAGCCGCCGCTACATCACCGAGAAGACTCGAGGTCGCGATACATAAACGGGCCACATAAATGTAAGCAAGGGAATGTAGGTCGCACAACTGGCGTCCTACATCCGCCGCAGACGACTGTAAGGTCGCGACATCATACAAAGAAGGCGATATCAAATACAAAGAGTTAAGGTCATGATAACATAGCCGGTCATACACCAGGCTAGAAAAGCAGCGTCGCGACATTTCGCGCGGTCGCGACATCAATTACGAATAACTAAGGTCATGGGACATTCGCCATCGCACATCGTGATAATAAATAACAAAGGTCGCTGACATCATTTAATTGTCGCGACAAATGTACTTCCAAGAGATAATACCGATAAGTCACGACTCAAACAAAGCCTCTCATGAGCATAACTCGAACAAGACAACGGCGGTCGCGACAGCGAATCGATGTCGACATCAACAACTCCATCAACGCTTAATCAAGTCCAAAAAGAGGTGCATCGAAATTAGCCCAACTCAGTAACCCCAACACGCAGTCGCATCAAGGAACGCAAGCAATTTTTTGGCGACTAAAGAGAGATAGGCGTGAGTGGTCAAGGCTCCTGGTATTTTAATTTTCTTTGTTTTGTTTTCATTTTTAGATTAGCTCGTTTCTTATCGCAAATTCGATCTCGAACGCAATTTTTAAAATTTTAGTCAATGCATAATTCTATTTTTCCTTCAAATTAATGGGCTCGTCAGTTTGGAATTTAATAAATTTGGAATTCGAACTACTAGTTGCCTATATTTGGCAGCTTGCTTTGATCAAGAAGCTATTGTATGGTGTAATCCAGTTTATTTAGAAACCCGCCTATCAATCGACGCTATCATCGCAAATTATCTTTCCTGTAGAATTTTATTCATTAATGCTGGTTCTCGCTTTGCAAATCTAATGGCCGGTCTTTTGCGGTATTTTCGTTATCATCCCATTACCGTCGTCTCATACCCATTAACGGATTGTCTCAACCTAGCGACGCTACGGCCTTAAACTCGTTGACCAACCTAAATAGACTAGCTACACTTTTATTTCTTTCTTTGATTACATTGTGGTGCATTGCCAAACTCGACTTCATCAAAGTCCATGTAATCTGGGTCCACCGATGACTCCCAACCACTAAGGCTTGTGTGGCATCAAGCCAAAAGGATCGACCGACCACAAACTCTACGCCTTTCACCCCGACTTCGAATGACTTCAGAATTAAGCACCTACAACCTCGCTAAACTCTACCCATCCACCCGTGTAGTGAACACTAAGTCGATGACTCCCAACCAATTAAGGTTTAGGGCATCGAGCTTTAAAGGCTTTCGCCATAT
Organism: Tetrastigma voinierianum; assembly: GCA_016808115.1. Classification (NCBI taxonomy): domain Eukaryota; kingdom Viridiplantae; phylum Streptophyta; class Magnoliopsida; order Vitales; family Vitaceae; genus Tetrastigma; species Tetrastigma voinierianum. The sequence goes on along the minus strand of JAEQBH010003193.1, from coordinate 508,366 downwards.
ACCCCTCGGACTGTTCGGGTTTCAAGGCAAAGCGTCACGACTTTTATTCTTCTTTTCTCTTTTCTTTTTCTTTTGCTTTTCTTTTTCATTCGAAGACTACATCGGGTCTTCATTCACTGTAACACAAACCTATTATGAGTCAATAACAGATCTACAATATCGGCTTTGGCTAAGTGGAAAGAGGTATATAGCTTCTCAACCTATTGTATAACTGTGTGCACTGTGTGTGAATTAGCTAAAGTGGGGATGTACCAGTTGAATACATCGAAACTCGCACGACCAAAACTTAATCACGCATGGAACCGTTTCAAAGATCATGGTAACACACATGGCTTCAATTTTTCAACTCAAGGCAGGAGTGGAAACACAAAAATGTATGCACAAAAATGATTTGCGAAAGTGTAAACTCAGAATAATGCTATAAAGCTGATATAACCAAAATGGCTAATACATGCTTAATATAGCTGTTCATAATAAAAGTATCACCGCCTACTATCATTAATACAATCCATACAGTCCATACAAAATGAGTAGGTGCGACAGTTGCTAAAAATGAGCAAAACATGATAGAAGACATTCTAATCCAACTTTTCCCTCCCAACCAAAGTATAAACATGCCTCACTAGGTAGGGATAGGAAAGTTAGAGAGGTGGGAGGCAACCACCCGCCCGGTGGGCGCGGATGCGCTGGTGGATCCAGCCGCGCAATGCAAGCATGTCCAAGGAGGCTTCCTCGCCGTGGACTCCGGTCCCTAGTAGTCCTGTGTAGCTCGGAAGTGAGACCGAGGTGGCTCATGATCCGAAGAAGCATGGCGTGACTGTGCTCTATAGTGGCCTCGGTTCGCGCCATCCACTGGTTCAACAACCCCTCGTAGTAAATGAGCGCAAACAACATTTATAACAAAGAAGAAGTCTCTAGAACCGATATGAATATGTCTCGAGACTCCAGCCTGCGGCCGTGAAGGGTCGCGCAGTCGCCAGGGTCGGGGCAAAAGGAGGTGGAGGTGGGTGAGATGACCGAGCCGAGCTCCTTCTCCACCTCTACCTCTACCTCAGAACGTGATCCTCCCCTCCGCTGGTCCTCGTACATCATCCTACCTCCTCCCGGGTCCCGTCGATGTAATAAAAGAGATCGGCGATATAAAGAGATCGCCTCCTCGTAAGACAGGACTCAGTGCAAATGATCCTCCGCCGATACGCGGCCCTCGTGTGGAACCCCAAATGCTCCAGACCCGCTCGCACGCATCAACAATGGTAAACTCACAGCCAGCCCTTTCTATGACCTTATCCTCAAAATGCGTGAAGTCATAACTACCAGAGGGACTAACTAATCCTCCGAGATCCTGCAGACAGTGGCCTCGGGCATATTCTCCAAGATCAACGAATGCTGAACGGAACATGCCGGTCCGGAGCAGTGGTCCATAAGAAGCATCCAGGCTAAGTCGTCATAAGAGTACGGTCCCGCCTGTGGTATCTCTAGCCGACAAATGACCATCTCCCTCTGCGGATGGCCAGCCAACCTACATCCTCCACTGGGCTGCCGCGGCATGCCCAGCAGCCGAAATGTCCGCAGCTTCCTGAGTACCCGCGGCCGTCAATGGTGAACCTGAGTCTCACGGACTCTAGCACTTCGGAAGTCATAGAGTGGTAGAACCGGCACCCGCCCGGATAATAGAACCGCCGGTGTCATGAATGGTAAAGTGTGTGAGTACCGCGGATCAACCTCATGGAGGTCTTTAAACCACTGGCCCACTGGCCACCGCCGGCACATCAGGCACGGCCCCGTGGAGTCCCGGCACGTAAATCCATCGCCCCTAACCCGGTCACCTAAGGAACATGGGACGCCTAATCCTCGAGGCTTGCGTGTCAGTGATGAGCCCTCATCACCGAGGGAGGTGACTGGGCCGGTCAAGATCCGCAGGACTCCCCGGCTCGATGTCCGAGCCCGCTGAGGGCCCGGCCCTCCCGCTCTGCCTCGAGGCACCAGTGAAGAGGCCCGGTCCCATCCTCGCCCGATACCTCGAATCCCCCGAGGCTCCTGATGGTGTAGCCGGGCCAACGCAGCGTTCAACTACGTGCAAGTCCGGAGAACGGGCACCCGCACCTGTAGTTGTCCGGGTCCTCCAACTCCGGAGTCCCCGAATCACCCCGGGCCTATAATAGAACCACCCTGTGTACCACCATCTCTCGTGTGGTCTATGAGCGCCCGCAGGGGCGTAGAAAGGTGCCCACGGCAGGCACCCGCCAGTGGAGGGCGCCGGCCGCGGCGCATGAACAGCCGGTCCGTGGCTCCTAAGTAGTCGCGGTCCGGCAAAGGTCGGAGCTTACGCAGACGGGAGACGTGGCAATGACTCGCCCAGTATCTGGGTGAGAGCAGGCACAAAGACGGCCAGGCCAGTGGCACGCAGCAAGCGCTGGGGCGACGGCTGGTGCGAGGCAGGGCACACTACTAGTGTCGCACCTGGCCAGTGTGGAGGCCCTGAGGGGGCGGGTTACTGAATGAAGATGAATGGTCCCCACCCCCCTTTTATAAATCAATATACATGAAGGGTCTCCGTGAACCCAAAGCCACCGATGTCCACTCTCACGCGAATGAAATTCTCACGGACTCCATCCGCGATAGAGATTTAGGTAAATTGACTTAAATTAACAACAAAAATCAAATCAAAAATAAAAATTTAAAATTAAAACTAAGAATAAAAATAAAATAAAATTGAAATTGGGGACTACTAAAAGGAAAGTTACTAAAACGGGAGTTAATAAAATAATATATTATAAATCGAATAATTCTAAGCAAAAATCAAAAATTTTCAGTCATAGCTAGCTCTGGACACCAAACCAGCTCAATTTCAGTTATTCACTCATGGAGGGTCAAGGCAGAGCCCGCCTCTGGGCAGCGGGCTTCTACCGCGTTCTCTTGTCGACTTCCTTCTCAATCGGGTGATTTTGGTCGAACAATGGCTCACAGGTGATCGATGCGCATAACCCCACTCAACCCGCTTCATCTCGGGTTTACCAATTCTTTGCAATTTGGGGGCTTTTGGTTTCCCCGCGCATTTTGACCAATCGAGCGCACTTCATCTCCTTGGTTGTCATCTTCCACTAGTCACAGGCTTGTTACTCAAGTGAAAATATTGAGCTCCAATGTCAAGGTCGGGCCAAATGTAAGTCGATGACTCCATTTCTAATTGATTATCGTATCGCAAGGCCAAAAAATGGTCTTCTCCCAAGATAATTGGCACATGATTGGGCCTCTAATTTTGCTATTACGCCAGTTCCCAGATCAAGCACTACAAAGTCCACCGGGTAGTAGAATTTTCCAATCTTCACCAACACATCCTCAACTATTCTTTAGGAATCTCACCGACGATCACCAATGACAAAGGATGTTGCAGCTTAAGTTCCCAAACCTAACTGCTTATAATCGAGTATGGCAAAGAGGGTTTTACATCGCCCCCAAATCTAATGCTGCTTTGTCTATGCAAGTCCCACCAATGTCGAATTTAAATTATGGGGGATCCCGGATCCCTTTAGCATTCACCGGGTCTTTACTCGATTATGGCACCGACTTGCTCGGCCAGTGGCTGCTTTTCAATGCCTAACCTTCGACCGTGCACAGTCCTTTAAGAATCCTCAGATAGGTCAGACCTGCTTAATCATGTCAAGCAGTGGAATATTTACTTTCACTTGCCTTAGCACCTCCCAAATTTCACTTGGTTCGGGGATTTTTCGCCTCTTAAGGTTGGGAAATGGAGGGGGCATGTTTTTCTTCACTGATTATTACCCTCTCGATTAGTCTCCTTTCTCAGATGTTTCTTCAAGAATTCATGTAGCACCGGGTTATTTCATCTCTTTCCAATTCTCAAAGTGATGATAGCTTGCTTCATCCATCCCCAGTCACCGGATTAACCTACCTCATGGACTCCTTTCGATTTGGCAAATGCTCGGGGCGGAACCTTCCTCTCTCCCCGTACTCCGCAGTTGTCGATCTGCGGATCGAACACCGTAGGTTATCAATTTTCTCGATTAAGGCTGCTCTCAAGCCCATCTATTCTTTTGTTCAATGTACTTCTACAGTGATCACCCTGTTAATCAGACGCTGATCCCCTTTTTTTCTTTCCACAAAAATTGCCTGCCTACCAATTATTTCTCAAATTCATACCTTGTTCCATTGTGGAAGTTAAGATGGTGGTGGTCGGTCGATGAGGAACCAAACTGTTGTTTGGCACCAGCACATAAAGGTGGGGATTAGGTTTCCAGGAGAGTCAGGTGATTCTTCCAACTGGAATTGTACGTAGACATCGTACGCATTAGGGTCGGTCAGACGCCCACGACACAAGATGCTACCGACATCAAATCCTTCACTGAGGGAGTATTCGGATAGTGTTCTCCGGTGACAAAGTATCGACAATTGATGCATGGGTTAGCCCGCAGGCAAGATTTTCACACGCCGCACTTCATGGAGCCTTGTTCCTTCTAAATTTCCTTCCACCTTCCTAGTTAAGGCTGATATCTTTGCTTTCATCCTTACATATCTTCTGAAGTGCATAAATGCCTCCCTTTCTGCGGGTCGACGGCTTCATTCTTTCACTTCTGATTCGGCTCATCCCAAGCCTTGGAAGTTTCACCATAATTCAAGAAATCCATGGTTTCCATCCGGATTTTTGCTCAAAATCACCTCCACACATGGTTTCTAAGTCGCTTCACGGCAGGGACATACCATCATAAAATGATTCACTAACATCCATATGTATCAAAACCATGGTATGGACATGCATCGGGATGGTCTCCATGAACCTCCTCCTAACACTCGATAGAATTTCTCATTATCAGGCCGAGTAAGTGTAGGTCCTGCCTCTTCAAACTCGTTGGTCTTGGTTGTACGTAGTACCCTTTAAAAACTCAGCCAAGATCGGCCCACTTAATCGTTTCCTACTGCAAAGGAATTGAGCCAAACTTGGCTTTATTCTGAGGGTTAATCTGAATGTGCCTCAACTTCAACAATTCCATATCTGCTATAATTCCTCCTTAAAAGTTATGCATACTTCCTCAAATCCCGCATGTGTGAATATGGGGTTTTCATTCCGCATACCATGAACGTGAAGCAGCACTAGGTGTGGTCTCACCGCTACATCCTCGCCAGAGGTATGATGCACAGAGGAGCACCTAACTCTAGAGGGTAAGTGTATGTGGTCCTCATTGACCTATATGTTGTTTCCGGATTCATAGGGCCGCTTTGTCGACTTTGGCCGCTCCTCGTAGAGGATCCATTTGATCATCAGGCACTGACATTTCACAAATTTCGCTTCAACTGTGTAATCGATTCTCTGTAATTCCACCCGATATCCCTCTCATCCCGTTGTCAATATAAACACTTAGCAAAAAAATCGGACACAAAGAAAGAACACAAATGAAGCTTGGGTCAAAAGGGTCATGTTAGCTACTTAAAACCCATCAGAAGAAACAAAATAAAGGCAAGAACTTCTAGAAAACTCATAGCTCAAACAAAAATGAAATTAAAAAGGACAGCAGTACTGTCACCTAGAATGTGGATTACAGTGAAGATATCAACTCATCATCCGTAGTTTGGCACCATCCCTAACGACGCCATTTGATTTAGTGCCACTATAGGTGATCCTAATCAACAAAATTTGTTTCCTATATTCCTCCTACTGCCGTAATCAAGCAACTGCAGTATAACGGTCTAGGGTCGAACACAGGGATGGCTTTTCATCCCACGAATGATTCGCATCATGTTTGAAAATGGTGAGACTTTTTATTTACTTGGACTGTGAAAAAAACAAGGAGATCGTTGTTCACCGTTTAATCGAAAATGGCGAAGTGAGTGTGAAATGGTGACTCAAGGCTCGGGTCACTAGTTTGAGAATGGTGTTACAGATGTCCTCGGTTATATCTCAGACAGGAAAATGACATATAGTCAGAAGCCAAAACCGATCTTCGCTTGACTATAAACCTAATCCTAAAACACTCCTATTTGAGTCCAATCAAATACTCAAAGATTCAATGTTCCAATCATTTGAAAACCTAGCATTTAACCTCATTTCAATGGCTCTAAATGACATCTAGCAAAATGTCAGCATCTACTACAAGAATGCAATCGAACCCTAAAGCATGACAAGTATTGACCAAAGGAAAGACATTAAATAGCATTAAACCTAGTTTGGAAAATTTGGAACTATAAATGCAAAGACTCAGACATTAAAGGCACAGAGGACACGCTAAACCACCAAAACCAAACTAGCAACCCTCCTTCAAGGTTTTGAGGCTTGGGCCAAGCATCCCTTGAGTTGTCAACTCAAGGGTGTTTGGCCCAAGAAAAATGAGAGAAAGAGGAGAGAGAAGAGAGCAAAATATAACCTTAAAACTAAAGTCGCAAGCCTTGCATAAAAATGAAAGGGGTTACAAAAGTTGTAGGGAGCTTATATAGCCAACCCTAATGTGTGAAATGACAAAAATGCCTAAAATATGAGATTACAATAGGGATAAAATGGTAATTAATCAAACGTATCATTTGGGAATCCAAAATAAAAACACAGAAATAATTTCGCTTATGTAGCACTCCTCGCTTATCATAGGTTAAAATTTCGCTTATCATAACAAAAACATGATAGTGAAATTACCAAGAGCTACACTTTATAGATAGCCAAATTTGCCATGATAGCGAAATTTCGCTATGATAGCGAAAATTTGTGCATAGAGAAAATTTCGCTAGGATTGCGAAATTTTCGCTATGGTTGCGAAATTTTCACAATCCTTGTGAAATTTTCGCAATCCTTGCGAAATTTTCGCAATGCATAGCAAATCTCGGGCTCGCTCCGCTTGCCTCTCGTTTACACCGTGATCTTCTTTCATCAATTCCACTCACATTTCTTCATTTTTGGTTGATGAAATCACCGTGAATCAAAGATTCAGCACCCACTGACATCAAACTTGATATTATTGGTCGAGGCCTTAAAACCTGCAAAATTAACAAAAACAAACTCGAAATGGAATCAGTGGTACTAAGTGGACCTGCACATGTCAATTGGCTCAATCCATATGATTAGTGCGCAAAAAGCACTCAAAACCTATCTTAAATAGGTTCAAAATAGCACTTTTTGGGCACTAATCAGATCTCTTCATTGTTATGTACCGGTATATCATTAAGAGATAACTCTTTGACTAGTGCCTCTACAGGGGCTACTTGTTCATCGACCTGGGGCTTTACAGTTATATGCTCTTCAGGAGTCATAGATATAACACTTTTCCTTTTTCTAGGAATTATGTCTTTGGAGCCAATAGGTCTTCCACATTTTAATCGTGGTTTAGGTTCATTTGTCATGCTGCTTTGTAATTTTCCTGTTGGGATTTCAATCCTCGCTAGGATATTTGCAACCGGGATATGTGATTTTGTAACTTTTGTTGAATCAATAAAAGCATCAGGCAATTGATTCGCAAGACCTTGTAAATATAAGATTATTTTCTGAACTGGATTCAGATTGCTTTATCTGTGGCGAGGGATCAAGGTGAGATAAAATATGACTCATTCCATGTAATTTCTCGCCATTCTTACGGAATTGGCTTATCTCCTAATGAGCGGGAAAGATTTTATCAAAGTGACAATCTACAAATCCGGTGGCCAAAGCTTCCCTCGTAAGAGGCTCGATATAATTTATAATAGATGCAAATTGAAAGCCAACATAAATACCAAGAGGCGTTGAGGACCTAACTTAGGTCGATGTGTGAGGGCAATTGGAACATAAACAGTGCAACCAAAAAAATCTCAAATGTGAAATATTAGGTTGATAACCTTTAGCAAGCCGTAATGGTGATAAATCGTAATTGGCTATAGGACGAAGGCGAATTAAATTTGCGGCATGTAATAGCATGTCCCCATGCCCATAAAAGGCAATTGGTTTCAGTAATGGTCTAACGGTAATTACGAGCCGTTTGATAAAAGATTAATGACCCATTAAAGTGAATATGAGCAACGAGGATGTTGAACATCATACCCGATAAGACATACAATAATCAAGGAATGTTTGAGATGAGAATTCACCAGCATTATCAAGACGAATTGTCTTGATAGGGTAATCAAGGAATTGTGGTTTGAGTCGAATTATTTGAGCCAATAATCTGGAAAAACGCTTATTTCTATTAGAAGAAGGCATACGTAGAGCCAGGTGAGTGGAATGCTAATTAAATATAAAATAACAAAAATGTCCACTAGGTGGGAGAATAGGCCCACAAATATCCCCTTGAATACGTTCTAGAAAAGCGGGGGATTCAAAGGTAACCTTTGTAAAAGATGGTCTAATAATTAAGTTGCCTTTGGAACAAGCAACACAAGTATAACATCGGTTACTAAGAATTTGTGCCTTGAATGGATGCGGTAGAATTTTGAACTACTCACGAGCATCATAGGAAATTTAGGACCCCAGTCGTTCATGCCAAAGTAAAAATGCATTGAAGTCATTAAACTTTTTTGGTTAAATGACAACATAAGATTCAATAGATCTAATAGTTGTCGATGCAACCTGAATAAAGAGGAAATTGTTCAGATACATTTTGCCTAGAAATAATTGAAGTAATGAGTAAATAGCATTGCATCATGATTCATAGTTTCAATATGATATCTTTAGGGTGAATATCTTTGAAACTGAGTAAATTTCTACTAGATTTATTAGAATAAAGGGCATCCTCAATTTGCAATTTAGTGCCTTTCGGTAGAATAATGGTGGCTTTACCGAAGCCTTTAATCAAGTTAACAAGACCTGAGATAGTATGAACATTAGATTGAGCTAATGTGAAGTTTGAAAATTATTTCTTATCACGTAAGATCATGTGGGTTGTGGCACAGTCAGCAAGACATGCATCACCAACAAATGGCATATAATTGATCAATTCTGAGGAGGGATCCATATATCTTTAAAATAAAAACGAAATTTAAATAGAAAATCAAAGTTCGCATTATATATAACTGTATGGAAAAGAAAATAACATAAAAAAAAATAACAACAGGATAATCATATGTTGCAATCATAGCACACATTGCTATCCCCAATCAAATGGTCAATTTTTCCACTTGGATCTTCAAAAAAATCATAAACATCAAAATGTTTCAAAGGTACTACACCATCATCATCAAAGAAAGGATCATCAGGATCCATAGTGTCTTTTTCGTCAATAAAATTTGTTTCAATTTGCTTGTCTTTTCCTTTCATGGAGGCATGATAAAGGTCGACGAATGCTTAGCGGGTATGGCCAGTGCGAGACCGGTGACCTTTTCATTCCACATTTTGTAACATTCAGTCTCATAAACCTTTTGTTATGTATTTTGTTGCCTTTCGGACAATTTTTCTAATGATTTAAACTTTTTGATTGTTGGAGGTATTGTTCTTGTTTGGGGCCCGATTATAATTGCCGATTCAAATTATAGCGACCATGACCCGCGGCCTCGGCCTTGTCCGTACCCATGCCCACGCCCGATCTATTAAGCAGATTGTAGTATTGGCGAGCCCGATAGTATGATCCATTAGGGTGAATTGGTGGTCATTCGATATGAGGCCTTCATCAATGTGATGATGGTGAAGGAATGGAAGCCCAGCAAGCGCGATCCTGCGGGGATCGCGGTATTTCCTCATTGATTGTGTTCCAAGATTCATAGCATCGAGTGGTTCGACATTGAGATCCAGAATCAAATGTGCTTGCCGAAATATCAAGGCAGCAAATTCGAATTGATGATATTGGACGACTTGTTCGAAATAATTAACACTATATTAATAAAGTAAAAAAAAAAAAAAAAAAAATATATATATATATATATATATATAGAGAGAGAGAGAGAGAGAGAGAGAGAGAGAGAGAGAGAGAAGGAAATTATAATTTGTGGTGTATTTAATAATAATATAATTGAGTTTAAGAAATTAATTAGTGTAAAATTAAAACTTGAATTTTTTAATAACAAATTTTTTCAAAATCAAGAAAAATAACAAAAAACAATTTTTTTTTTTTCTTCAGAAAGCACCAGCTTGAACATTCAGGCAATAAGCCGAGGCGATTTGAGAAAATAAAATGAATTTTTTCTTCATCTTGAGCATTAAGGCTTGAATATTTCAAACGTAAGCGGGCTAGTTTTGCAACAAGTTCAAGCTTCATTTGTAACTCTGAAATTGGAGAGAATACGAAAAAATTTCAAAAAAATAGTGAAATGTACCTTTCTTGTTTTATGATATTGTGTAATATCGTGCGAAATTACGAGTTCCATGGATTTGAGCTTTACAGGCTTTGCGTACGACCTCTAATGCGATAGCGATGTTAGAAAAATGAAAAGAGATAATTCAAGAAGAAAACTAACATTTCATTCTTCCAGAAACCCATAAATATAGTGTTACAGTAATTAATACCATAATAATTATTCACTGGTAAATGTGTGGTCATTCACAGTTATCAGTGAATCATTTATAACAAAACAAACATTATTATATTCTTTTTTCACAAGTACTGGATTTCTCATGGAAATCATTGTTTATATATTGTTTGGTATTTAATTTTCATGGTGGATTTTTTTTTAAAGAATTTTCTACTTGATGGTGTAACCTCTTAATAATAAAGAATGAGATCCATTTGTATTGACCTTTCACGGTTTCAGTAAGGGTATCATATTTCCACAATTTGAAATATGCAATATGTTCATAATATTTTGTAATATTGAGTCTAGCAATTTTACAATATTTATGAAATTACTCAGTTTTGTTTGACCCACAAAATTCAATGTTTACCCCAATTTTAATCTTGTCACTATTTAATATAAATTGTTTTATTAAGTATGTTTATCCATTGTTGTGATTATTTATAGCATCATATTATGAATAAGATTGAATGCTTATCACACGTGGGTAAAAATTGAATAATATTAAATGCTTGTGATTTGCCCCTTGTGAGTTCAAGCATGTCGGATATTCTTGGAATTGATGTTGTGACTATAATTTATCCTATTTTGCACATCAATTTTGCTAAGATCCATACGAATAGAGAAATTGTCATATCGATGATTTTATTATTTGGTAGGATGCTTAGTTTGGTGAAGAGATTTCACTAAGTGTCAAGAACTGCACAATTTGACTACCCTATCGGTGGGAAATTGTCGTATTTGGTTGTAATGGCTGGTGAATTGCTCTTACCAATATATGAGTCTTTTTGTATTTTATAGACTCTAGCATATGGTGATCACTTTTGTGGGTCATTTGGTAAGCATAATGATATAGCAATTCCATGCCCTTATTTTACATGCAATTTTGACATTACTCCCTTGTTTATTCTTTAACTTTGAGCTTTTCTCAGTTCTTTACCATTACGAAACTTAATGGGACTAATTACAAGTAATGGGTTAAATCTCTCATGATGAATTTGACAATTATGAAACTGAACATGACTTTGAAAGTTGAATCTCCTTTAAAACCCACTATTGAGAGTTCTGCAAATTAGAAAAAGTTCTATGAGGACTAAGAGTATTCCAATAGTTGTTGTTTGATGACCATGAAGAATCATATGGAAGACTTTATTAATGCAAACAATTCCCAAATTAGAATCTCACAAAAAGAAGTTCTATGATGATATTAGCAAAGAAATATGTAATTTTCAAAGGGAATTAGAAAAATGAGCTATCTGATAATCATTAGGTGAATGTTTGATTTGAATCCAATGTCATTGATGTGTCATCTGATACTTGGTGGTTGGATAGTGGTGCTACTATTCACGCATGCAATTCTATGCAGGTGGTCATAAGTAGAAGAAATCCAACTAGTTAGAGTAGTACGTGTACATGGGAGATGACAATACAAGAGTTCAAGTTGATTTTTTAGGAGTTGTTAAATTGCAGCTTAGTACATGAAATTTTTTGGAATTGTAGGATGTTGTGTTTATACTCTTGATCAGGAGATATTTAATATCAGTACCTAATTTGGATAGACTTGGATATAAGTTTCTTTTTGAAACTGTAAAAATTAAATTGTACCAAGATTAACTATTGATTGACACTGGAGTACTTTGTGGGAATCTTTACAGATGAGTTGTCTACTTTACCTTCTATTTCTACTACCCTTTCTGTTAATACTGTTAGTAGCACAAAATGTTTGAGATCGAATGAAAAGCCTTCTATTCTTTGGCATAAGCGTCTGGGTCATATTTCCAAACATAGAATGGAGAGATTAATTAAGGATGAGGTTCTCCTAGATCTTGATTTCTCAGATTTTGATACTTGTGTAGATTGCATCAAGGGTAAATTGATCATGATATTAAGATAATGAGGATGACGGATGCAAGTTGCTTGAGGGTTATTCATCTGAATATTTTGTGCCATTCATTCATCCTACTATGGGCGACCACAAATATTTCATCACGTTCATTGATGATTATTCCTGTTATATTTTTGTTGAGCTCCTTCGTGAGAAGTCTGACTCTTTGGAGGCTTTCAAAGCTTTCAAAGCTAAAGTTGAGCTCTAATAAGGGAAGAAGATCAAAGTGATTCATTCTGACAGAGGTGGTGAGTATTATGGTAGATATAACGAGATGGGACCTAAACCTGGACCATTTGCAAAGTACCTTCAGGAATGTGGCATTGATGCTCAGTATACAATACCTGGTACTCCTCAACATAATGAGATTGAGGAGAGGAGAAATTGCAAGCTTCTTGATATAATGCGATGTATGATTGTTAACTCCTCACTACCTGAGTTCTTGTGGGGTGAAGCTTTGAAATTTTCAATTTATATTTTGAACAAAGTGTCTAGTAAGTCTGTTCCTAAGACTCCATATGAACTATGGTCATAGAAGAAGCCTAGTCTTCGTCACTTCCATGTTTGGGGTTATAAGGTGGAAGTGAGAACAGTCACCCGACCCGCAATCGAAACTTTGTCAAAAACCATCAGTGGGTACTTTATTGGTTATTGTGTGGGATCAAGAGGTTTTAGGTTTTAATGCTCATCGCACACCACCAGAGTGATTGAGTCAAATTGAGCTATCTATTTTGAGGATGATACTGGTACAAGCCAAGGGCTAAGAGAAATTGTGTTTAAAGAACACCTAGTTTTTATTCTTATGCCTATTGCTTCCGCTCTGATCTCTAGCCCTGTTGTTGACCAGCATCCAGTAGCCACTACCGATGATGAACCAATTGAGGATGTAGATCATTAGCTCAGATGTAGACATAGTAGCTAGATGTAGTCATGGATATATATCCTTGGGAGAATTCGAAGAGGCGTGTAGAGTCACAATTTTAGATGACTACATTGTCTACTTGCAAGAGCATGAGTATGATGTGGTTGATGTATCAGATCCGACCACCTACAAAGAAGCCATTATTAGTTCTCAATCCAACTTCTAGGTCGATTCAATGAAAGATGAGATGACTTCCATGTCATAGAATAAAGTGTGGAGCTTGGTAGATTTTCCAAATGGCTGTAGATCTATTAGCTGCAAATGGGTGTTCAAGACCAAGCTCGATGCCAAGGGACAAGTAGAGAGATATAAAGCAAAATTAGTGGCTAAGGGTTACAATCAACAAGAAAGTATTGATTTTAAGGAAACCTTCTCTCCCGTGTCCACTAAAGACTCTTTATGCATTATTATGGCTATAGTGGCTCATTTTAATTTGGAGTTGCATCAGATGGATGTGAGAACAACTTTCTTGAATGGAGACTTAGTTGAGGATGTTTACATGTCTCAACCTACTAGTTTTGAGGAGGATGGTAAGGAGCACTTGGTTTGTAAACTCTAGAAATCCATTTATGTTTCAAAGCAGGCTTCTAGGCAATGGTGTCTCAAGTTTGATGAAGTTGACACCGTCAATGGTTTTAAGGAGAACATCGTCGATCAATGCATATATATGAAGGTTAGTGAGAGCAAATACATGTTCTTGGTTTTATATGTTGATGATATTTTGCTCGTAGCCAATGATATTGACCTGTTGGTTGAGGCAAAACAGTTATTGTTTAGCTATTTTTATATGAAGGATCTTGGGGAAGTATCTTATGTCTTGGGCATACAAATACTTTGTGATAGACCTAGTGACATTCTGAGATTGTCTCAATAGATGTATATTGAGCGCATTTGAAAGGTTGATATGCAATCATGTTTTTCTGGTAAGACACCAATTGTAAAGGGTGACAGATTTTCCAAAGGCTAATGTCCTCATAATGATATTGAGAGATATTAGATTAAAGCAGTCCCTTAATCTTCAGTTATGGGCAGCCTGATGTATGCTCAAGTGTGCACACGCCCTGATATTGTTTTTGTTGTTGGCGTGTTGAGTAGGTACTTGAGTAATCCTGGTCAAAGCCACTGAAAAGTGGCTAAGAAAGTTTTGAGGTATCTTCAGGGTACTAAGGATCTCATGTTGACATATCGGCGTGCTGACACTCTTAAGGTGGTTGATTTTAATGATTCGAGCTATGCGATTTGCATATAGATGATAAAGTCCACTTAAGTTTCACCACCTTTATGATGACTAAAGGAGTTGTTTCGTGGAAAGGTGTCAAGCCGACACTTACAACTTCTTCTACTATGGAGGCAGAGTATGTGGCGTGTTATGAGGCTACTTGTCATGCAATAAGGTTGTGGAACTTCATTTCAGCTTTGGAGATTGTTCACTCAATTTCTAGACCTCTGAAATTGTTTTGTGATAATTCCATAGTTGTATATTTCTTTAGAAACACTAGAAGCACTTCTCGCTCCAAGCACATTGATGTGAAATTCTTTTTAGTTAAAAAGAAAGTTGCAAAATCCCTTATTTTAGTTGAGCCTGCATTATGACTAGTATGTTGGACCAGTAACCAAGGCTTACCTATTTGCGTGTTTCAAAAGAGCAAAGTCTTTGCATGGGATTGTTAGGAGCCTAGACTCTTTGTTTTAGTGGGAGTTTTGTCTTTCCATGTATTTTGTAAGGAAAACTCATGTTTACATGCACATTTTGACGTTTGTCATTATCTTATGATTTTGTGTCATTTTGACAAGATGAATGACAAAATGATGTTTTTTCTTTCTATTGAATCAATACTTTTGCCATTGTAATGCTTCTAGATTAGTGCCTAATTATGTACGATTTATGCATCCTCTCGGTGTATTAATTGTACATGATTGGTTATGGCTATATAAGTCTTTTGTGAAAGTGTAGCGACCCCCAAGCCCGGTCCGACCCGAATGGCAAGTCCGAACCGAAACCAGGCAACGCTCGGTTTATTTCTTTTATTTTCCGTGTTATTAAATTTTCGTTTTCAAAAGTGTCGCGACCCGAATCGACGGAGCCGAATGGCGGATCGAGCCGGAGCCAGTTTACTCAAACGTTTTCATTTATCTTAGTAAACATTTTATTAATTTGTTTAGTTGCGGAAAGCGGTTTCATTTTGGAGCAAGCTCACCAATCATTTACAATTCGAAGCAATTCGGTAGGCCCGTAAACATGCCAAAATACATTTACAAAGAAAGGCATTATATGCCCTTTCAAAATGATATACAAAAATCAAGTTTCAGGGTTTACCCCTTGTTATTTACAAAATACCCCTTGTTCAAAAGATGATATGCAAAATTATGGAGTATACACTTGTACGCCGTACTCTCTCTATGACACTGCGCTGCGCGATCTTGGCCTTCTTCTCTTTGCTTACTCGATACCTGCGCATAGTTAAAACTACATGCTAAGCATTTTCATGCTTAGTGGTTCTATACAGTTCTATTCCAATATTCAATTTAACTTCGGCAAGCATTTATCATTTAACCATGCCTAATATATCAACATATACTCATACTTATTCATTTCATGCTTTCAATATACAAATCAGTACCATCATCATATCATGCATTTTCAATGCTACAATTCATTTCACAATCAATTCATGAGATTTAAGCATATTCATAAAAATCCCATTACACTCGTCAATGTGGGCTATTTCACCTTGACTATTCAATTCACAATTTCTGGCGGATTCCGTTTGATGAATCCCGCCCTTATTATTATTCGGTAATGTGTTTATACATTTTACAATTCTATCTCCCATCATGCCGAATGCCGTTTGGTGCATCCCGACACGTGGTATCACTTATTCGGTCTCCTATCATGCCGGATGCCGTTTGGTGCATCCCGACACGTGGTATCAATTAAATTCCATACGTCATCATGACGGATGCGATTAACATCCGCCAAAGTGGGACATTTCTTCAATGTCATACGTCATCGCAAGCGGATTTTGATTAGTGCATCCGCCAAGTGGGACATTGGATGGTAGGTTACGCTGGCTGGCGAATGCCGTTTGGTGCATCCCGTCATGCGTTTCATTCGGTATATCATTCAGTTTACAATTCCGGCCGGATTAGTTTGATAGATCCGTCCTTTTATCATTCATTTTTCATTCGGTTTTCAATTATCACATTTCATATTCCCTTTTCGTATTATATCACATACTCATTCATGTACTCGATTCATGTACTCATTCATAATTAATTGGTAACTACCAAAATATTTGAATCAAGGATAGAGTCAGAGAACAAACCAATTATCGATTCCGTTTCCTTTTCGATATCAATCCTAGGTCGGTTATTAGGCTTCACCATACCTAGTCAAATGCAATTTATTCACTCTTAGTGATTAAGAAAATAATAATACTAAACTTCGCTTTGCCTCGGCGGCGAGGTACGGTACGTTTTTGACTTAGACTCATTCTTATTCCTCTATGAGTCTACTTTACTTAGGAATTGGAATCATTTCAATCGGACTATCCTAACTAAAGTTATGGTTTCATGCCAACTAATCAATTTACGATTACAGGGAGCGGTTTGTATTGCTCATTTTTCCGAGGTCTTAACTTCATGTTTGACTCAAGGTCTTTGTATACTCATTTAAGCTAAGGTGCTAAGGGTTCTATTCAACTGGAATCACCCAATTCAAACACCGAGGAAACTCAAGTTACGTCCGAAACAACCCGGACTACTCTATGTTCAAAGCTGGAACCAGAATTTGGCTTGCACATGGCTCCACTTTGAGTGAATTTTTAGGCCACTTAGGATCAGAATTTGGCGATTCCTATTGTTTAAGTTTGGTTCTCCTTGAAGTCTATTTTACGTAGCCACTTGAATCACTCAAATCGGATAAGAAATGAGCAAGTTATGGCTAAAATACAAAAACTAGTCGAAACAGGAAAAACGAGGAACATGGTGTGCAGTACACCCTTGTTCATCCTCTTGGAATACACTTTATGCAGGTGGGGTGTGCCGGTACACTACTGTTCATGTGCCGGTACATATCAGAAAATTGCCCCGGATTTTGTTATTTTCCACTTTTGATGCCAATTCCTCCATACAACTTCTATAATTTATGTACCTCAAAAACCTGACTTGGAATTCATCTAAAACAATTCCACAACACTTAAGTTGGTGCTATGGAACCTCAAAACACAAGAACCTTAGAGTGAAAATCCAAGAACCACACCTAAGGTCCACCAATTCTTTATAAAACCACATAGAAATGTGATGATTCCATGGTTAGTTTCCACGATTAGGGTTTACTCTCATAACCCCAAAAATTCAAGAGTTTGTGTGATCTTTGCACCTGACCTAAACCAAAGACATCTAATCTCCATACCAAACCTAGGAATCCAAAAATACACTTGATCCTAAGACATACATACCTTGATCTTCTTCTCCTCCTCCTCCTCCTTCTCTTCTCTTCTCTTCTTGGCTCTCTTCTTTTCGCAATCGTGGAGCCACACAGTGCTTTGGAGACAGGTAATTTTGGTTTTGTTTTCCCATTATAATATCAAGTCTCTTCTAATTACAATTAAGTCCTCAACTCTTTAATTTTGCAAATTGTCACTTATGTAATTTGTATTGTGGCCCATCTCTACACTTAATGATTTTCATATTCATGTCATATTTTCCAAATGACAATTGTACCCTTGTTCTCATACACAATTCCCGGGTTCACTAAATTTATCATTTCATAACTTGTCAATTTACCAATTTTCCTGGAAAAACACAAGTTTGGCTCAATTTATATCCATAATATAATAAAAGTATTATAAAAATCTAGGGTATTTTCGGGGCGTTACAGAAAGCATTTGAGTTATGATTTTGATTAGTAGCGCCTGATTATGTACAATTTATATATCTTCTCGATATATTAATTGTATATGATATGTTATGGCTATGTAAATCTATTGAAAAAGCATTTGAGTTATGATTATGTCGTCCAAGTAGGAGAATGTTAGATTAATTTATTATGGACTAAGCATAATCATATTACAATTTTAATTGTATAATTATGCATGTTAATTTTGGGCCATTTATGGGATGGTTTAATATTAACTAACTATGGGCCCATGGTTTTATCTTCTCCTTTGCTTTGATAAGCCCATTAGACTGGCCAAGCTGTTCCCTTGTGCTCACATATATATATATATAGAGTAAATGGGCGCAGAATATTCTGAGAGTGCAGGTGAACCTTTGGGGAGAAGGAAATAACCATTTTCAACCCTATCTTTTCTTTGATCTCATTCCTAGCAAATTTAGGAGACAAATGACGACCAATAATTCCGGATCCATGCTAGATATGTTTTCTACACACTATAGATTGATATGCTTCTTTGAACAATTAAAGTTTGTATTTTGTAATATATTTATTGGGCATTATTGATTGTTGATCAATTGTTTTTGAGCTAAATAAATACTCTTGATTTTACAAAATAATTTAACATTAACTTCTTCCAATATTTTCGTTTCATTAATCTAGTAAAAACAAAGGATCTGTTGATATGGTTGGCTTGAAGCGACCGGCTTACGAGTTAAACCCATGGAGAGTAAGAACTCTCTAATTTTCTAATTGGTAAAGCTTAGATGAGTCAATATATGTTTTTATTGGTTAGTTAGTAACTATTAATATTTGTTCACAAATCTCTTATTTAACAAGTGAAGAAAAAGAACTATTGATCACGTTCATTTAACTAAGGTTTCAGAAGCTTGAATATATATTTGCTTAATCAATTTGATAATTGCTACTCGATGCTAGAACCAATAGAACAAATCAAAAGTTCTAAAATAAAAACAAAAGCAAAATAAAACAATAAAACCATCACATATCTTAATGACACTTACAAGCATTTCCCATTTCGGCCATCCACAATTAAGAATAAAAGTTACTTTTTCTACATGTTCCAAGAAGAATTTGGTATAGATCAATCATTAGAAACAACCTATCACAATTAGAATAAATGTAACTTGCACTAACATTTTCCTAAAAAATTTAAAAGCTCGTAAACAATCTTTCACATAATAGCCGACCTAAATCCTAAAAGTAAAACTATGAAAGACAAATTAAGCAAGTCAAAATTAGCTTATACCAAGTAATTATGTGTACTACGCTTCTCCTGTAATGGACCTTAGTTTTGACATTCCTAATGTTGGAAGAATGATTCAAAATTGCTAACATCCCACTCTCTTCCTATTTTCGTTTATGTTGTTGACTTAGACTTAGTTTGTGGGTCATTCCTTATTTTTCTCTCTTCAGTTTGAAGCATTTTCTTAAGTTGCAAAGCATGTTGTTAGTTCCATTTAGTTAGTGGGGGTGTTATTCACATAGTAGGTTGTTTTCGATTCATTTGTAATGCCTATTTAAAGGTTGATTGAATCATGAATAAAGAGCATTATGCAAAATACGAGTTCCAGATTTTCTGCTCACCAATTGCTTGACAAATTCCTCTTCCATAATTATTTCTTATTTCTAGGTTGTTGTCTATTTTGCAATGTTTAAAGAGTATTTGTGTGTCATTTCTCCAAGAATTGTGGTATCAGAGCATGTTAATATTCAAGAGGCCTTGTGAAAGAGGGAAACACCATGGCTTCAAATGGGAGTTCGTTGAGTATTTCACAGCCAACCTTCCCCATTTTTAATGGAGAGAGTTATCAGTTTTGGAGCATCAAAATGAAGACTTTATTTAAGTCTCAAGATCTCTGGGACTTGGTGGAGAATGAGTTTGTTGATATAGATAAAGAGAATTGATTGAAGGATAACAAAAAAAAAAAAACAAAGGACTCCAAGGCATTGTTCTTTATTCAATAAGCAATCCATGAGTCAGTTTTCTCAAGAATTGCAACAGCTACAACTTCAAAGAAGGCATGGACAATTTTGCAAACCGAGTTTCAAGGCTCATTAAAGGTAATAGCTATGAAACTCCAAACTCTTCTGCATGGGTTTGAAACTTTAATCATGAAAAGTAATGAATCAGTGCAAGATAATTTGCTTAGAGCAATGGCAATAATAAGTCAAATGAGGTCATATAGGGACCAAATAACTTATCAAATAATTGTTGAAATTTTTTTGAGGAGTTTAACTCCTAAGTTTGATCATGTTATGGCTACAATTGAGGAGTCCAAAGACTTGTCTAATTTCTCATTTGATGAACTAATGGGTTCTTTGTAAGCTCATGAAGCAAGGTTAAATAGATCAGCTGAGAAACATGAAGACCAAGCATTTCAAGTGAAGGGAGAGGCATTCTATTCAAGAGAATGTAACAAGGCAACAGTAGGAAAAAGGTGCATTTCGTGGTAGTGGAGGAGGTAGAGTATTTGAGCAAAGGCACTCCACTAATGAGAAAAAAGGCAACAAGAGTGGCATTCAATGCTATCATTGTAAGAAGTTTGCACATGTCAAAGCAGAATGCTGGTACAAGGAGAAACAAGTGAATTTTGCTGAGACAAATGATGAAGAAAGTAAGTTGTTCATGGCTCATTATGATACTAACGAAGTTGCAAGCGATGTGTGGTTTGTAGATAGTGGTTGCTCCAACCATATATCAAGCATGAAGGCAATATTTAAAGAACTTAAAGAGACACAAAAAATTTTAGTCAAGCTTGGTGATAACAAGGACATTCAAGTTGAAGGAAAAGGCACGTTGCAATCAAAATCAGTAATGGTAAAGTAAAGCTTCTTCATGATGTTCAATATGTTCCTAGCTTATCACATAATCTATTGAGTGTTGGGCAATTGATGGGTAGTGGTTATTCTATTTTCTTTGATGATGAAGCTTGTGTTATCAAAGATAAAAAGTCAAGCCAAACAATGGTTAATATCCATATGACAAAAAATAAAATGTTTCCACTTGAAGTCTCAAATGTGGAGAATTTTGCCTTGGTTGTTGGTGCAAAAAATGACTTAGAATTACGACACTTGAGGTATGGGCATCTCAATTTCAAGGGGCTACAATTGTTAGGACAAAAAGGTATGGTTCTTGGTTTGCCAAAGATTGATTCTTTTTGATTTATGTAAGGGCTACATTTATGGAAAACATAGTAGAAGGTCATTTCCCATTGAAAAGGCTTGGAGAGCATCTACTTGTCTTGAGTTAATACATGTTGACTTGTGTGGTCCAATGAATATAGAATCTTTTGGTGGGAGTCGATATTTTCTACCTTTTACAAATGATTTCAACTGCATGAGTTAGGTGTATTTTTTGAAATTCATGTCAAACTTTGGAGAATTTCAAAAAATTCAAAGCCTAGGTGGAGAAGCAAAGTGGGCTATGCATTAAAGCTCCCAGTTCCGATAGAGGTGGTGAGTTTACATCAAATGAATTCAATCATTTTTGTGAAGAAAGTGGCCTTCGTAGAGATCTAACAACACCTTACACCTCAGAGCAAAACAAAGTTGTTGAACAAAACAATCGTACCGTTGTTGAGATGGCAAGAAGTTTGTTAAAAAGCAAGGGACTTCCAAATTAGTATTGGGTAGAATCAGTGGTTACTTCAGTGTATTTGTTGAATATATCTTTCACAAAGGCAGTGCTGAATCAAACACCATATGAATTGGAAAGGTACAAAACCTTAGGTAAGCCACTTAAGAATTTTTGGTGTATTGCTTATGCTTTGGTTAATTCTCAAACTCACCAAAACCTTGATGAAAAATCAAAAAATGTATTTTCATCGGTTATAGTCTTGAATCCAAAGCATACAGGTTATACAACCCACTTAGTGGCAAAGTGATAATCAGTAGAAATGTGATTTTTGATGAAGAAAAAGACTAGAAATGGAGTGGTAGTAGTGTTGTAATTTAGTATGAAGCTTCATTAGATGAAGTAGGATTCTATCGACCAAATTCAGCGAAATTGATGAATTCACGGTTCTTTAACTCCAAACAACAACATTCCAAAAAGTTCACCAAGTTTAACTTCAAAAAACAGTAGCTCATCTTCCTCAAATGAGTCATTCGATGAGGCACCTCTAAGGAAGTTTAGATCCTTACAAGAAATTTATGAATCTTGTTCTTTTGCTTTAGTTGTTTCATATCCTACAACATATGAAGAAGTAGCAAAAATGGAGGAATGACATAATGTAATGAAGGAAGAAATGATGGCAATACAAAGAAATGAAACTTAGGAGATGATAAACTTGCCCAATGGAAAAAAATGTAGTTGGCTTGAAGTGGATATTCAAAACAAAGTATCATGCAGATGGAAGTGTATAAAAGCACAAGGCGAGACTTGTAGCAAAGGGATATTCACAACAACAAGGTGTTGATTTTGAAGAGACATTTTCTCATGTTGCTTGATTTGAAACAGTGAGAATACTCTTAGCCTTGGTCGCTCAACTAAAATGGCCAATTTATCAACTTGATGTTAAGGCAGTCTTCTTGAACGATGAGCTAGAGGAGGAGGTGTATGTTGCACAACCTTAAGGTTTTGTGATCAATAAATAAGAAGAAAAGGTGTACAAGCTGAAGAGGACATTTCATAGGTTAAAGCAAACTCCACGATCATGGTATAGAAAAATTGACTCTTATTTTCAACAAAAGGGTTTTGAAAGGAGCAAAAATGAGCCTACTTTTTACTTGAGACATCAAGGTAACAATGATTTTCTTGTTGTATGTCTTTATTTTGATGACATACTTTATATGGGCTCATCTTACTCTATTGTAGCTGAATTCAAGTCTAGTATGATGAGTAGATTTGCGATAAAAGATTTGGGCTTGTTGCACTATTTCCTTGGGCTTGAGGTGAAGCAAGGAGCAGATGGAGTGCTTGTTTCACAAAAAAAATATGCATCAGATTTATTTAAAAGGTTTGGCATGGTAAATTGCAAAGTTGGTTCTACACCCATGAATGTGAATGAAAAATTGCAGCTTGAAGAAGGTAATGAGAGAGTAGATGCAAGAAGCTTTAGAAGTCTAGTTGGAGGGTTGATTTATTTTACACATACAAGGCCAGATATTTCATTCTCAGTTGGTGTTGTTTCAAGGTTTATGAACAATCCTTCAAAACATCACTTTGGGCGGTTGCAAAAAGTATTTTTCTGCGTTGTATTCTTTGGAACTTTGGATTATGGTATTTGGTATTCTCATGTTTCAAGAATTTCAAATTATATGGATTTGCTGATAGTCATTGGTGAGTACTAGATGATAGAAAGAGCACATGGGAAATATTTTTAGCTTTAGTTCAGGTGTGACAACAGTGGAGTTTGAAAAAGCAATGCTGTTGCATTGTCATCTTCAAAGCCGAATAATGTGGTACCTTCCTTAGCTTGTCAATGCATATGGATTAGAAGAATTGTAACACCCTAAATTATATCATGACAGTTTTATAACATGTTTAGGGTATAATAAAAGTAAATGTATATTTTTCGGAATAAAATAATGCAAAATAATACTCATGAAGCAGGAATTAATATAAAAGTCAGGGTAAATTGGTAAGAATTTGCAATTAAAGACCCAAATGACATAAGAAAAAGATTGTATGTTAAAGTAAAATTGAATAAAAGTTAGAATGACAAATAGATGAGAAAGGGAGGGACGAAATAGCAAAAAATGGAATTTGATGTCAAAGGGTGGATAAGGCCCAGGCATGGCCTTATCTTAAGACTTAAAAATATCCCATTTTTGTAGGGCTTTCGTAGGAAGAGAGAGAAGAGGAGAAGAGAAGAGAGAGAAAGAAGAGAGGGAAGAAGGAGAAGAAGGGAAGAAGAAGTTCAAGGTGAAGAGTAGGTATGGATATGTAAGGAATTTTGGTATGAATTTGTGTATGGAATATTGTATGGAACTTGTTAGGATTTTGTATGGATACTTGTTTGGAGGTTTGGAATACCTCTTTTTGTGTGAAATCCTTACTTGGAATGGTTGTTTGGTTTGGTTGTGGTCCTCAATGGAGGAAAATTTGGTATAGAGAAAATGTTGGGTTTTAAGGTAGATGTTGTTCATTTTTTTTTTAACCTATGTTTTT
This sequence comes from Tetrastigma voinierianum, assembly GCA_016808115.1. NCBI lineage: Eukaryota > Viridiplantae > Streptophyta > Magnoliopsida > Vitales > Vitaceae > Tetrastigma > Tetrastigma voinierianum. The sequence goes on along the minus strand of JAEQBH010003193.1, from coordinate 484,116 downwards.
GTTTTGGCCATAACTTAGTCATAACTCATCCAAATTGAGTGATTCAAAATTTTGGGTAAACTAGACATCTAGAGAACAAATCTCCCTAAAATAGGTATATCCAAATTTGGATCCCATTGGGCCCAGAAAATTCATCAAATTGAAGCTTTGTTTCGAGTCAATTCTGGGTCAATTCTAATACAATTTTGGGTTTTGGAAAAATTTTGGTATTTATGCCATAAGTTGAGTTTCACTCATTCAAATTGAGTGATTCAAGTGTCACGCCCGATTTCCAAGTCGACCGTTAGGCGAATCGAACGGTTTCGAGGTCTTGAAACATCATATCTTTAGGACTTATTTTTTTTTTTTTTTTGAGGAGGAGCAGCATACTGTGGTGTATACAAATAATTTTTGTAATGGCAAAGTCGTTTCATATACAAGACTACCAGCGGGTGGTATCCATTAAAATCTCTACACATATGCTAAGTCCCGATTACTTATACAATTTCGCATACATGTACATATCTAGTACAAACATCGAGATTACGGAAAAAGTCTTTGGTGAGCACCTATCTGCAGATGGCCGTACCGCTGGTGTGGAATGTCCTGTTCTCTTTATCTCCTCTTCGAGTACCTGCGGATTGAACACGGGTGCTAAGCTTTGCAGCAGTGAGACATATAAACAGAGTAACGACAAATATGATAATCGCCGTCACTATCTTTTTACATTTATTTATGCATATAACGAAGCCTATTCTTATGTGACTTCTAACTCATCTCATATTATACATGTAGATTTTATTCTTTTGATTCCTTATCATTATCTTGTTCATATTACTTTCTTTTGTGTCATGTATTTTCTGGTTGTAACTCATATCTACTACATGTAGGATAGATCAAATCATATTCAAAGTAAAGCTTATACGTATACAATGGCAGTCGAACAAATCAAGAATATATCCAATTTTAGACGGAGTTCAAATCATACTTAATACCAATACATATTAGACTCTTTATCACTATCTATGGCCAGAAGCCATTAATCAACTCCTTTAGAAATTACATTTCGTGATGCAGGATGCTAGTTAAAATCCTTTTAGTTTTAGTTTTATAAATTTTCATTTTCAAAAGTGTCGTGACCGAATCCCTCCCGCGGCGGTTGGCGGATCAGCGGGCGGTTTCCGGCGGTTTCAATCAAAACATTTATTTAATTCTTCATTAAATTTTCTTTTTCAAAAGTGTCGCGACCCGAATCGACTTGACCCGGTTGGCGGATCAATGGAGCCGGTTCTCGACATTTCAATTATCTTTCAAAAAACATTTGTTTATGTTATTCCATTTTAGACTTTTTAATTCTGAAAGCACTTCTTTTGAGCAATCCATAAAACACTTATAATTTCAAAGACCGCCCAACATTTACATTCAACAAAATGCATTTACAAAATGATGCCTTTTACTATGTCGTGTAATGTAAAAGATACTTAAACAATACAATTTTAATGTCATTTTTCGCTTAGCGGTTTATGATTTCACATATAGCTATAGAAGTAGTAATGGTCATAGAATCACGCCTGTTTGTCATTCGATAGCAATGTGATTTCGCTCAAAGGTGTGCGAAGTCATATGGCTATAGGAATTCGACATTTCCCGCGACAGATTCACTTGGGGAATCCTGCCATGTTTGTCCTTGTTAGCAATGTGATTTCGCATTCTCAGTATGATCCACTTTGACTATGGTGGCATTCATGGCCAGATTCAATTGTTGAATCTGTGCATTTGTCATTCGGTAGCAATGTGATCTCGTGATATCACCGTCTCACATGGCTGCCGAAGATTACGACATTCCTGGCCAGTTCAGTTATTTGAATCACAATACATTTGTCGTCGATATGATGTGATTCACGCTAACGATATGTCCCACTTTATTTATAAATTGACATTCATAGCGAATTGATTGTTGAATCACGTGCATTTGTCGATCGATATGATAATGATTCGCGACTAGCATTATGATTCACTTTGACTACGGGTGACATTCATAGCGAATTCGGTTGTTGAATCTTATCTACATTTTATAGATTGATAGCGATGTGATTTTGCATTTAACAGTGCAGTTCGCCGTAGCGAACCGGTTGGTGAATCCCGTCATGTTGGTCATTCAATAATACATTTCGAATCTGTTTACTTTTATGCAGTAATTTCACTTATAGTTGAATACACGCATACATGCATATGTGACAAACATTTGAATAACAATGATTCAAATCCATTATATATATATATATATATATATATATATATTTCACAAATAGCATTCATAGCAGATCACAATCACATTTCGATTCCAATTTCACTTTTGTATTATCTTTTCAAGATATATAATCTATATACTTATTTACGTATACTTGTTTTATATACTCATTCACGTATACTCATTATGTATGCTCATTCATGTAATTATCCATATGTGTTCCTATACTTATTCATGTGTACTCATTCATATGCTCATTCGTATGCTCGTTTCATTTTACATTATCATTTTCTGGTTATATGTGATAATAATAATATATCACTTAACCATTATGTATTCATGACATATTACCTGCTATATTTCTAATCATGAACTTTGAATTAGTTTTTCATTTTCATTTCCATAGATGTTTTTGTCTTTCAGCGACATCTTGACAGCCATATACATTTCTTGTTTTACTGTATATGACATCACTCATTCTTTGTGAAGTATGATGTCTGTGGAATCACACCTCATTCATATATTCTCATTCCTTTATGAATCTAGTTTATTTAAATTGGAATCAATCCAAATCGGATCATCTGACTATAGTTATAGCATTTTCATACTTGACTAAGTCATTCTGGAATTTTTCTAGTGATGGTTGTATTACTAATTTTCAGGGTCTTAACTTCATATTTTGACACTATGTTCTTATAATAATTTAAATCTAAGGTGCTAGGGTTCTGTATTCAGCACCAAGAATCCACCCGGTCGAACCTGGAACTCAAGTCCCGTCTGAGCTCTTGGACTTCTCTATGTTCAACTCTTGAAACCAAATTTGGTTTGCACATGGTCCCACTTCGAGTGGATTTTTGGGCTACTTGAAGTCATAATTTGACTATGTCTATTTCTATATGGATGGACTTTCCTTGAAGTCTATTTTAATTGGCCCTTGAATCCTTTCGGTCGGGCAGAAATGAATGAGTTATGGCCAAAATACAAAAACTGAGTCAAAAGCGGAAAACTGAGAACGGGGTTGTCTTAGGTACATGTTGGCCAAAACGACGAGGAACACAATATGTACGGTACATGTTCAGAACATTGCCGGTACATGTCTCGAAAATGCCCAAAATGTGTGTTTTTCTCCCATTTCCATATTTTCATCCCCGATCAACTCACATACCTCATAAACACTTCAAGACCACTTCAAATTCATCTTATACTCTCTTTTCTACTCAATTCCTCTTTCAATACTTATCTTCTTTCAACAATTTATCATGAATCACTCTCAAGCCTAATATGGAGTTATTATCCGCTACACAACCCGATCTGTGTAGATTAGTTAGGTTGTTCTAAATAACTCATTTACTTTCAACTTGGTATGAATCCATCCTCGAAGAGAGGATTTCCTACTTTTCTTATTGGATTTAGGTTTTTACCAACCTTAATTTCATTATATCTTTGGTTAGGATGAAATCTAACAAACCTAGGTTTGGAAATCTAACTTTTCTTGAAGATACCATAAACTCCATATAATCTATACCAAGATTAGTTCCATACTCAAGGTTAGTAGTTCCATACCTTGTTGGCTTGATCTTGGCTCCTCCATCTTCTTCCTCTTCCTCTTCTCTTCTCCTCCTCCTTCACGTTTTTTTCTCCTCCTCCAAATGAGACCAACTTTGGTCTTTTAAAATCCATGTTTGCTAAGGCCTTGTTTGGCCCTCCAAAAACCCATTTTTGGGTTAAGTTTCATTAATTGCTTTTAAGCCTTCCAACTCTTGGCTATTTGTATTCCAAGTTTCCTTTATTTCATTTGGCCTCAAACTCATCAATTCATGTGTCTTTTAGGCCCCTTTTTGGATAAATTACAATTTTGTCCTTAAGTTCATAACTTTCGGGTCTCTCGTTTCTATATTTGCATTTAACTCACAAGCAGTTCAAGTGTGCTTCACAAAATACCTAAACATGTCGAAAGCATTTGAGGGTATTTTTTTTTGGGTGTTACACAAATTTTGGGTACCTAGACTTCTAGGAGAAAAATCTCCACCGAAGGCAGTGTATCAAATTTGGACCCCATTGGACCCAGAAAATTCGTCAAAGTAAGAGAACAATTATGTCCGTAAGAAATGCGTCTCATAACGAGTCTTTTGAGCTGGAAGTAATTCCAGGGTTGTTCAAATCTACTTGAGTTATAACGATCCAAATAGAGGTGATTCAAATTTTGTACAAACTAGACATATGACCTGCTTTGCTTTCCTTGAAGAAATTATGATCAAATTATGTCTCTAACATTCCCAGAAAATTTTCAAATATAGGATACAATTCCATATTCTGTTCCTGGAAATTGTCTAGGAGCAGTTCGGAATGTTTAGACCATATCCCCTAAATTAAAAGTCCAAATGACATGATGTTTGAATCATAAGAAACTTAAGACATAGGGGTATATTGAGTTAGAAGATCACTTTCTCTAACAATCCCGTTTACAGGGTCAAAATTGTAGTCAAAAATAGACTTGAGAGTTGCCTAGAACTGTTCAGGCAGAATTAGTTATGGAAATTGAAATTGTATAAAGGTTATATAAATGTATTGTTATATGAAAGCTAAAGAGAATACACGTATAATTGTGTTATATGAAAAAATGCAAAGTACAATTAAATGTTTATAAGAGATTATTTGATAATGAATATCTCATAAGTATACATGATATCAATAGTTATTCATGTATATGAGATATATTTTTCTAATACATGAAAGATTGTTAAGAAAACATAATAAAACTAATTGCCTGCTTATGATCGGGTAGTTGGATAGGTAGGCATGCCTACAGGGATACAGTTGCTATAGCATACAGTTTATATATATCGAGGCCCCGTTTGGGTCGATGACATAGATCCCGTTTGGATCATTATAGCGGCCCCATTTGGGTCATACAAATATAAATCACTGTCTCATACAGTGATAGTACCTTCGGGTACATACAGTTATTTCCCGTATCCACTTTTAAAGTTTATGCATGTATGAAACATAAGCAAATAGTAATCTCACATAAATAAGATGTATATAATATATGTGAATACTTAATGGCTTATAACCTTGCTATGTGATGATAGTATACGGTCACAAGAACAAGAAGTAAAGTGTAAGATGACACGAAAAGTATATGAAATATAATAAGAAATGAAACATATTATGAAAAAATAGATATGAGAAATGGATAAATATATGTAAATGTTATAAATGTCGTAAGTATATTTATGTGTCTAAAGTGAGATGATCCTTATTAGGGGTCGTCCACGAGTATTATTCCCACTAAGCTATAAGCTTAGCACGGTTATTGCATCCGTGTAGGTACAGAAGAGGAAACCATAAGACGAGATAATCCACATCAGCAGTCAAAGTCAACACATCACTAGGTGCCCATTAGAAGACCATTTGGTATAATGTATATGTATTTTTGTTTCTTTTGTAAGCGATGTAAATATTGTAAATGTTGAACACTTCCATATATGGAGCTTGTATATATTTTGTAATCCGCTGCTTCAGAATATAGTACAAGTTAAATGTTTAACATTATATGAATGAAACTGACTTAAAGTTTATAAGTTTATAGTAGCGGAAAAAAAAGTGACACCCTCGCTTGACCTTTGGGTGCCCGGTTAGGGTAAATCACGAGTTTTGGTGGTATCAGAGCCTAGGTTTAGGCGTATCATGAAAAGCCCAAATTTAGACGATTCTAGATAGATTATAAGATTAAAAAACATGTGTTTAGTAATGTGATGACCTGATGTGGATGTCCTTGTTTTTTGGTATAGATGGATCGTCCTCCAAATCCAGTTGAAGAAGCAGCTGAGAGTGTTAACCTTGGAGATTAGGGATTACCCGCTTTGGACCCTTCTGAATCTGTCAGAAGTGAGAGCCAAGTTTCGGCTAAGCCAAATGAAGCGTTACTGAGGATATCTCAGGATATGACTCGAGTATTAGAAAGATTAACAGCTCCAAAAGCCCCGATAGACATGGGGTGAGAATTCCATGAGACAGGCCTGGAAGGAGGTACGATAAAGCGGAATTCTGGTTAGAAAAGTTACCAAGAATATTAGATGCCCTCCCGATCAGAAAGTATCATGTGCAGTCTCACTATTGCAGAGTGAGGCATATGATTGGTGGAGACTAGTGTTGAGAAGTCCAAGGATTCCAAATCCCATGACTTAGGAGTTCTTTGTCCAAGAGTTTAGGGAAAAGAGTACGTCTTAGAGATGAATAGGGAGTCTAAGGCTTAGTTCCTTTTGAATTTGACAAAGGAACTTGTCGGTGGTGAATATGAGAAGAATTAGTCATCTCAACAAGTATGCACGGGTTGGTCTTCTTGAGGCATTTCGGTGGAGACGTTTGAGGATAATTTGCGTGATTCCATCAAGAGGTATTTGGAACACCGTGACTCTCTCCAGCAAGAGGATTTCTATCAGTTGGTCCAAGCTATAATGAAAGTAGAGAGACTAGAAACGAGCAGCAAGAAGATCTCAAAGAAGAAGTTTTTTCTAGAAGACCGTCCTCCTCGAGGGAAAAGAGCTAGGGAGTCTCCAGCTCAATCAGAATATAGTTCCACTACGAGAGGTAGAAGGCAAGGGTCCAATGTAGCACCTAGTACAGGTAAAGGTGCTTCAGTTGGACAGGGAGAAATTCCAGAATGCCCTCATTGCCAGAGAAGGCATTTGTGTGTGTGCAAATTATTGACAGGAGGGTGCTTTCGGTGTGGAAGTACTAATCATTTGAAAGCACAATGTCCCAGAGATTCAGGGGATAATAGAAGTCAGCAAGGAAGTGGCATAGGAAGATCAGTTGAACTACCTTCGATGATAGATCGAGGTAGGGGTCGAGGTGGCCCGATTCAGCATAGAGGAAAGTCATCAGTGGGACAGGCGCGGACACAGTGCTCTCCTCCACCCCACCCAGTGCAGATCGGAGGAGACAGTGTCAGGTCAGGTGCTACACGGGCGCCTCCTCTTGCATAAGAGCGGACCCCGGAGGACTAGGGGATGGGTCGAGGTCAAGGATAGGGCTCGCAGGCTAAGACTGTGGCTGAAACCCGAGTCCGTTGACAACCCCCCGTTAACCCTTGGAATACTCGTGGATGTCCTAGTAATAGACGCTCACGAAAATCGAGTAGAGTCTCCTTTATACGGGGAGCTCTACCCAAGGTACAAAACCTATCCGAACAATTTACAATGACCACATTGGGTCCATATACAATTAAAATGAGTAAAAATAGCCACTTGGGCTCATGCATCAATACTCACAAAAATACACCAACTATATACCAATAGTTCAAGAGTTATTACATTACTCTTATCTGAGCACATATTAAAATTAAAATTACAATACATGTTATACCTGATGAATACTAACCCAGCAATCAGAAACTCTTCTAAAACACCACAGGTCTTTAGTAGCGTAGTCCTCCTGTACACTCCCTGTACCTGAAATAGTGATCCCTCGACAGGGTGAGCAAAGCCGATGTGATAATTTTCTCGTGGAGTTCTTTCATTGCGTCTTGGCATGTCGCGACAAACAATCACATCCGGCGATTACATGAACCTGCCAGTGTCTACATGCCCAATCCCATGTCGAGTCCTCACCCGGCTCCTCACATATGCCTAAGCCGAATGCGAGTAAAATATCCAGTTTTCAAAACAAAAGCTTTTGTTCTCGAAAACTTACTACGAATCGATGCAAATATATTGGAGGCCTCGAGGCGGTGCTAGATAACGCTCTGAAGCAGTCATGAGTCCTCATCAGGAAGTGATCTATAGGCGACTCTCAAGGCAATTCTTCGGAAAATCTTCTGAAATTTCCTTTCTAAACATTTTCCTTTTATTTTCTTTCATGTCATGCACTCCTCCACAATATTATAGGGTGCCCAGAGTGCGTATGGAATGCGTTATCTTACGTCCGACAATGTCTTAATATATAAAGCGTGTATATATTACTTGTAATTGTCCCTTTATAAATCATGTTATTCAAATTCTGTCGATAACACCAAAATTAGCTCACATGGGCTAATTAACAAATACAAGCAATTCATTTTGAATCACTCAGCATCATAAAAATTCACACGAAAATCACGTCACTATTCACGTGAGCAATTTGAAACCCTTGGGTTAGCCTTGTTCATGTGCGCTAATAGAGATTTTCTCTCACTCAATTCAAATGGGAATAAACACGATAATCCAAGCCTCGGAACATCCCCAACCATTTTACATGGCTCTTAGCGAAAGAATAACCTGAGTAGGAAAGATCCACACCTCTTGGAGTTGTCGAACTCCGCAATCGGTGTACCAACGTAGCCCTACATGGCGATAGAACAACTTTGTAGCTGGCTCGAGTCGAGCAGACGGTGCGAGCGGCAGGAAATCACAGAGAGAAAAGCTCTCTCTCTAAAATCTCAAATCCCAGCCACTACACGTTTTCTCCTTTCAAATGGAGAAGAAAACTATTCATTGTTTTGTCTTATACATTTAACATTTTTAATAATTCCCATCATGTCCCCTTTTGATTTTTGTGGCGTGGAGCATCCCCAAGCCATCCATCTCATCCTCTCTCTACTCATGCAACATGTGTCACATGGGTAAATGTAGTAGGTGACTTTTGTCACATCACATGTCTTTCACGAGCTGTTTTACTGCTCCAGACACCCGGTGCCTCGAAAAAAGTGAAATTCCGACTGTCTCGGAATCCGACGAAATTCAACGTGTTAGCTAGATTTCACGAGAAGATTCCTACAGTGAAGTCCATTTTGTCATCCGAGATCACAGAAAAATTAGGATTTTTGGCCAAGAAATTACGAATTTCTTCTTTTTAAGAAAATTTGGATTTCGGGTTTCTGAGAGACTTAGACGGATAAGTGAGACGGTATGTTACTATTGTCGCCAGCCTGGGCACATAAGACGGGATTGTCCTAAGAGGCAGAGGTCCCATGGTGCCGCAGACGGAGCTTACTAATCAGCCTGGTATGCAAGGTACGTGGGCAGCGTTAATACTTAATGACTAGTTTGTCGTAGCATAGTGCACGTTGCATATGCATGTGATTCGTTGTGATTGTACGAAATTTTGGGACGAAATTCTTTTAAGGGGGGAAGAATGTAAGACCCGAGAAAATTCTAATTTTCTGAAAAATGGTAAAATGGTGATTTCGGTCAAAATTCGGAAATTTTCTAGATCTCGGTTGATGAAACGGACTTCACGATTGGAATCGTCTCGCGAAATCTAGCTACCACGTCGAATTTCGATTTGAATTCAGGGAAACCGATTGGAATTTCCTCTTTCGAGGCATCGAGTGTCGGGTGCCATATGACAGCTTGTGAGAAATACACATGATATGAGAGGCATGTGGTGTGACAAGGGCCACCTAATACATGTATCCATGTGACACATGCCACATGAATAGTGAGAGGGTAAGAGATAAATGGCTTATATTAAGCCATGTGTCAAGTGGTCCTTAAAGTCAAACAATGAGGACAAAAAGGGAATTAAATGAAAAGAAAAAGAACATCTTCTCTCCTCTTTGGCCTGGTATCAAACAGTGAGGGGAGAAAACAGATTTTAAAGAGAGACAGTCCAACTTCTCTCTAGATTTCCAGGCGTTCGGACCGTCGGTTCTCGTAGGGGTGGAAGGAGGAAGTTGATCGCATTTGCGGCTCTGGCGTGGACCGATTTGTGGAGTTGCGACTGGCTCCAGGGAGGAATGGGGTTTTCTCCTACTTGGTTATTTCATGTTTAAAAGTCATGACAATGGTTTTGGGTGTTGTGAGGCCGGGAAGGGCCACGGATTTCGGTTCCAAGAAATGGAACCGATGCATGATGAGGGGAGTTGTCCATGGACAGCCCACGGACTGATGTGGGACTGTTAAAAACAGTCCCGATTTGCTTATTGGACCGAAAATGTCAATGTGAATTTACTTGAATTGGATGGCATGGATTGTGTGGAAAATGATGTGTTAATGCATGCTAAATTGATGTGTTAACATGAGTGGTTGAATTATATGAAATATAATTGTGTATGAACCATAGGAATTGATTATATGAATTGGCATCATTGCATTCATGTGCATGGTGACATCGTGTCGAGTCGGGTGTGGGTGCACGGTATGGTTATTCACCACTCTTGGTGAATGTGGGTTGGACATCTTTGGGACTAAAATCGATAATGACTCGTAGTTCAAATTATAAAATGAGAAATAATTAATGTGTGTTGGGCGTTCTTGAAACTGGTGTAGGAGACCCGTGGTAATATCTGAAAGGTCTTGCATGGGTGTAAAAGACTCGAATGGGTGTAAAAGACCTAAATGGGTGTAAAAGACCCAAATAGGTGTACAAGACCCGCGGTACTATCCGAAAATGTTTTGCACGAGTTTGAGAGACCCGCGGTACTATCCGAAAAGTTTTGTATGGGTGTTAATGACTTGCCGTTGTCAGAAAGTTACATTTGCCTAGAGAAAACACATGGTCATGTTCCATCATGGACCTAAAGTTGAGTGATAGGAGTCGGGATTGACTCGAGGATGGTTACCATTGGCAAATTGCCTTGGGTGTTGGTGAGCCGGCAAAGGCTCGGTAGTTGAAGTGTCGTGGCATTACCGGCGGTTTCACGCGGCATAGGCTTGTGTGAGGGAGTCGGTGGGTGACTCGAGGTATGGGCATGGAAAACATTTTCATGCATGATATAAATCATTCCAGGTATGCATCGTAAATTGTATGGAATGTGGATGTTGTGATGTGCCATTGCATGTGCATTTTAGGTGGGGAGTAGCCCTAGCAAGAAAAATTCCCTCTTTTGGGCATTGCTCGCCTGTTGAGGAAAAATTATTTCGAATTACGGGAGTGTTCGGAAGGCGGCTCATTAGAGACCGCTTTTGAGATGGCCAGAGCATGTGGATTTGATTACGTTTTTGTAAAACATATATGAAATATTACAATTGAAACATATTTGTATTAAGAGTGATGTAACAACTCTTGAAACTAATGTAATATAGTTAAATATATTTTGGTGAGTATGTTGTGTAGGCCCGATGTGGCGTTTTACTCATGATATGAGACACGAAGGTTTCCAAAGGTTTGGCGATTGGTCACTTGGGACCCGAGATTTGGGGCGTCACAGGCACAGTATGTGAGATAGTGGATCATCCTATACCTACAGCACCGACACGAACATATGCTATAAGGGCTCGTGAGGATCATGATGCTCCTGAGGTTATAGCTAGTATATTTTCTCTTTATGATATTGAGATACATGCATTGGTTGATCCTGGATCCACTCATTCGTATGTATGCATTGAACATGTATTTGATAAGATACCAGCAGTGGAACAATTAGCATATGACATGCATGTGACCAGTCCATTGGGGCATAATATTAGCGTGAATAGCGTATACAGAAATTGCCCCATTGTTATACAAGCAAGAGAGTTTCTCGCTGATTTGATAACCTTGCCATTCCGAGAGTTTGAGTTAATTCTGGGAATGGATTGGTTGTCTAAGCACCGAGCTATCGTTGATTGTTGTCAAAAGACAGTAGTGTTGAGATGCTTTGACCAGACTTAGGTGATAGTACAAGGCATTGGATCAAGTGCAATATCCAATGTGATCTCCGCTATGCAAGCTAGGAGATTTATGAAGAAATGTTGTGGGACATTCTTGGCCTTGATACTTGACTCTAAGAGAGGTCAAGTTGATGTGGAAAAGATTCCAATAGTAAGGGAATTTCCAGATGTATTCCTTGAAGAGTTACTAGGTATTCCCCTTGAGATGGAGGTGGACTTATCCATAGAGATTGTATTAGGAACAACCCTGTGTCTAGAGCACCGTACAGGATGGCTCCAACGGAGCTGAAAGAGATAAAGAGTCAATTGCAAGAGCTTTTTGATAAAGGATTTATCCGACCCAGTGTGTCCCTTGGGGTGCACCTATTTAATTCATGAAAAAGAAAGATGGCACTCTACGGATGTGCATTAATTATCGAAAAATCAACAAGGTGACAGTGAAAAACAAGTACCCATTGTCGAGAATCGAAGATCTTCTTGATCAGTTAAAGGGAGTAGGTATCTTTTCGAAGATAGACCTACAATCAAGGTATTATCAGTTAAGAGTGAAAGATGTCGATGTGCAGAAGACTGCATTTAGAACTAGATATGGGAGTTTTTGGTAATTCCATTTTAGGTTGACTAATGCACTAGCAGCATTTATGGATTTAATGAATAGGGTATTCCGACTTTATGTGGATCAATTTGTTGTAGTTTTTATTGATGACATCCTGGTGTATTCTAAGGATGCATAGGAACATGAACAACATCTGAGAATAGTCTTGGAAACGTTAAGAGAAAAGAGGTTATATGCTAAACTTAGCAAGTGTGACTTTTGACTAAAGGAATTTTCCTTCCTAGGTCATATTGTGTCAGTTGAGGGAATAAGAGTGGACCGTATAAAAATTGAGGCCGTTGTAAATTGGAAACCGCCTCAAATTGTAACCGAGGTGAGGAGTTTCTTAGGCCTAGCAGGATATTATAGAAGATTTGTGAAAGGATTTTCTATCATAGCTTCTCCGCTGATATGCCAAAAGCGTGGTGTGTAAAATATGTACGCCTATGTGCGCAAGTGCACGCGTCGTATCAAGTAATATAATGTACCTAAGTACGGATATCGATCCACGGGGATAAGTGCGTTGACTACAGAGTTTAGCCTTTAAATATTATCTGGATGTAAGCTTTAAGTGACAAATTAACTAATGCTTGAGAACCCAAACCATTGTTTATCTTAGTGAATGCTTGTGTTGTGAGACTAGGGCTTTGTCTCCCCTGCCACTTTGATGGATTGCTACCTAGAAGTACTATTGGTTTATTCACGACTTATTGATGACAGGGTGATCGTTCCTACGAGATACCCTCTCTCGAGGTGTATCCGCCTATCTCGCTAGCAGGGTTAAGTGTATCTCTACCCCAACCCAATACTCCGAAACGCCTAAAAGCTTTAACCTTTATCGCCACCCTCGGAATCGGAATATCTCACATTCTTGAATTAACGAACGCTCTGTCGGATCCACACAGAACATCCTCATCTCTGAATCTCGGATATCCGGTACAATCATGCAATGTTAGCCAGACATCACCATGCGTAAATCACGGATATAGAGCGAGATATTAACAAGTCATAAACAATTGAATAATATAAAATCTGAATCTTTAATCCGTACAATCGTGACGGGTTAATGACACCTAGATATGAATGCAGAACATATTGAACGTAAGTACACAAATATTTAATCTATAAAACATCAGTAATTTTATCATAAAAGAAGAAAATACAAAAGTAGGTCTCTTCTTCCGGATCTAGGTCGTTGCTGCTTTGATTTCCGTGCCCTTATTCGTACGTTCCTCGATACCTCGATTTCTGGTCCCCTTTTTGCTTTTAATGATGGATAGGAAAAATCGTGCTGACGTCGCGACATTGAGGCGTCGCGACGTTGAGGCAACGTCGCTACGTTTCCGCTTGTTGACTTCTATTCTCGTTGACCCGACGTCGCGACGTTGGGACGTCGCGACGTTCTAGCCAACTTTATGCACTTCTACCCTCTGCTCCAAAATGCTTCCAAAAATTTCCCGTTCCACCTGCTATTCATACAAAAGAAAAAAATTAGATATCGGGCTATACAAATATGTATTTAACTGTAAAATTAAGCTAAAACGATAAGACAGACGCGGGTATGGCATGAGTGTTTTAGGCACTCATCATCCGCTCACCAAATTACTCAGGAAAGGAGTAAAGTTTGAGTGGTCAGATAAATGTCAGAATAGTTTTGAACAGTTGAAAGAAATGTTGGTTGAAGCACCAGTATTGACGTAACCTACCTCGAGAAAAGAGTACACCTTATACAGTGATGCTTTATGGCATTGGTTTGGGATGTGTGTTAATGCAAGATGGGAGAGTAGTGGCTTATGCATCCAGGCAGTTGAAGCCACATGAACAAAATTATCCCACTCATGACCTAGAGTTGGTTGCGGTAGTGTTTGCTTTGAAAATATGGCGACACTATTTATGTGGGGAAAAGTGTAGAATTTACACAGTTCATAAGAGTCTCAAGTATTTGTTGACTTAGAAAGAATTAAATTTGAGACAACGGAGGTGGTTAGAGTTATTCAAAGATTATGATTGTATAATAGATTACTACCCTGGAAAAGATAATGTGGTAGCGGTCCTTAAGCGAAAGGCAGTGGCAATAATCCTTCCAACATAGTGAATGGAGATTAGCAGATGATGGAGCTTAATTAGCTCAATTAATAGCGCAACCAATTTTAAAGAAAATGATGATAAGTGCGCAAAAAATGTAGAGCTACAGAAAAAGGTACAAATGGTCAGAGAAGGTGATAAAACAGATTTTTTTTTCAGTAAAAGAATATGGAAGTTTATATTTCCAGAACAAATTATGTGTGCCATATGATAAAGAGCTAAAGAAAAAGTTGTTATTTGAAGCTTATAAAACGGTGTTTACCATGCATCCTGGAGGTAATAAGATGTACCGAGTTTAAACGGCGCTATTGGTGGAAAGGAATGAAAGTGTGACAGTATGTGTCGAGTGTTTGACGTGTGTGAAGTCAAAAGGCTGAACACGAAGTTCAACCGGGATTGTTGAATCCTTCAATTCCTAATGGAAATGGGATAACATTACCATGGATTTTGTGTCGGGTTTACCCCTCACACAACATAAATATGACTCTATCTGGATGATAGTTGATAAGCTCACAAAGTTGGCCCATTTTATACTGGTCAGGATGGACTATTCTATGGATCAACTAGCTAAGCTATATGTGAAAGAGATTGTACGATTGCATGGTATACCGTTGTCTATTGTATCATAGAAATCTGCGTTTTACATCGAGATTTTGGAAGGAATTACAGTCAGCCTTGGATACTAGGTTGAATTTCAGTACAACATTCCATCCACGGACAGATGGACAGTCGGAGAGATTGATACAAGTGCTCGAAGACATGCTTCGAGGTTGTGTCATGGAATTTCTTAAAAGTTGGCATAGGTATATTCCATTGATGGAATTTGCCTATAACAATAGTTATCAAGCAAGTATTGTGCGACACCATCACGGTTTTATGGTCGGAGATGTGGGAACGGTATGTTAGAGCCGAGGGAGTTGAATGAGCATAAGGTATTGGTCAGGACATAGTAAAGATACATAAAGAAAGTACAAGTTGATGGCGAAGGTTCGAGGCGGTAGTGACCCTGACAAAGTCATATGCCGATCTAAAGAGGAGAGATATTGAATATAAAGTGGGAGACAAGGTCTTCTTAAAGGTATCGTCGTGGAGGAAAATTCTACGATTTGGTTAGAAAGGCAAGTTGAGTCCGAGGTTCATAGAGCCATATGAGATTCTAGAACGTATTGGCCTTGTGGCTTATCAATTGGCACTCTCTCCGGAGTTGGCAAAATTACACGATGTGTTTCATGTGTCGATGCTTTGGAGATACCACTCTGATGGGTCACACATACTACGGTCTGAGAAGTGCAAGAGTAAGCGGATTTTTTCATATGATGAGGAGCCAAGGCTATTCTAGCTCGAGAGGTAGGCAGTTATGGAGCAATGATGCAGTTAGTGAAAGTGCTGGAAACACCGTGGAAGGAAAGAATTTGCAGGAGCGGAAGCAGCCTTGAGGCGCGATACATGACTCTTCGGTCGGGTATGAATTTCGGGGCTTGAAATTCTTTTTAAGGGGAGGATTGTAACACCCAAATTATACCTGACAGTTTTATAACATGTTTAGATCTAATAAAATAAATGTATATTTTTCAAAATAAAATAATGCTAAAAATAAAATAATCAAAACACGGAATTAGTCTGAAAAGTCAAGGAAAATTGGTAAATTTCGATTAAGGACCCCGAATGACATAAGAAGAAAATATCATATGTTAAAGTAGGAAATTGAATAAGTTAGAATGGCAAATAGATGAAAGGAAGACCAAATAGAAAAATGGAAATTTGATGTAAAAAAGTGGATGAGCCAGGCAGCCTTATCTTGATTTGAAATATCCCGCATTTTTGTAGGGCTTTTACATAGAGGAAGAGAGAAGAGAAGAAGAGAGAAAGAGAGAATAGAAGAAGAGAGGAAGAAGAAGAGGAGAAGAAGGGAAAAAGAGAAGTTAAAGGAGAAGAAGAAATCAGGTATGGATATGTAAGGAATTTTGGTATGAATTTGTGTATGGAATTCTGTATGGAACTGTGACGCCCCGACCCAGGGGTCCGTTGACAATCCGTTAACCCGCTAAATACATGTAGCCATTGAGTGTCTCAATGCCATAAAATGAGTGTCTCTCTACCCGAGACTCAAACATGAGTAAAAATGGCCACGTCGAACCCATACATCCATACTCACCAAAATATAACCAACTATATTACAATAGTTTTAAGAGTTAATTACACTCTTATACAAACATGTACCAATCAAAATGTTTCATACATGTTTTACAAAAATATATAATCAGCGTAAATGCAAACTTTCTTCTCCAAAGATGCCTCTAGTGGTACGTCTTCTGAATACTCCATATGCACGAAGGGGATCCCATGTGGGGTGAGCAACGCCCGAGTAGTTGAATTCTTCTCACGTTTACTCCCGCCTAAAATGCACATGAAATGGCCTGGCACAAACATCACATTCCATACGATTTACAATTCATACATAGAATGGTTATATATGCATGAAATGTTTCCATGCCCATGCCCCGAGTCACTCACAGACTCCCTCACACATCACCTATGCCAAGTGTGGCAATTGTCACTGGTAATACCAATGACACCCATACAGAACCTTTGTCAACAGCCGACACTGATACGAATTTGCTAATGGGTGTAGATCGAGTCAATCCCGACTCACATCCTTGACTCTAGGTTTAAGTGATAAACATGATCGCGTGTTTTCTTTTGGGCAATGGAACTTTTTGACTTACACCACGGGTCTCTTACACCTATACAGAAATTTTGGCTCATTCCGTGGGTCTTTTACACCCATGTTCCAAGCTTTTCACCTGAGGGGATTAACGACCCCCTTCTTACTTCGCCCAACACAAATTAATTACTTTTCATTTTATGATTTGAACTATGAGTCTTTATTGGACGTAGTCCCAAAGATAAACTCAACCCACATTCACCAAGAGTGGTGAACAACCATACCGTGCACCCACACCCGACTCAACGCGATGTCATTGTGCACATAAATGCAATAATGCCACTTCATATATCCAATTCCAATGGCTCATACACAATTATATTTCATATAACTCAATAATCATGTTAACACATCAATTTAGCATGCATTAACATATCATTTTCCACACACATTTCAAGCCATTCATTTTAAGCAATATCATGTCATCTAATTCAAACAGTGGCTGAAAATTTCAGTCCAACAAGCGATCGAACTATTTTTTGTAGTCTAATCGATTAGTGGGCGTCCGAGAACGACCCTCATAAGCATCAATTCCATTTCTTGGAACCAAATCCATGGCCATTTCCGGCCTCACAACACCAAAACCATTTTCATGGCTTTTTAGACAAAAAATATCCAAGTAGAAGAAGACTCTGCCTCTCGGGTTCTTAGAAACTCAACGATACAGTCTGCATATAGCCACTTGCAATGGGGATCAACTGCCTCTTGCCTCGCCGGGAATTGATGAACTGATTGTGGAAAAATCTAGAATCGTTGAGCTCCTCTCCCTCTAAACTCTCTCCTTCTTTCCCTCTCTCTTTTCCCTTCCCTTCTCCCAAGCGGCTTGGGTCAAAGATTAGGTCGAGAAATTGTCTTCTCTCTCTTGCCTTGTCCACTTAAATCGCTCTAGATTACACCTATCCACTTATCCTTAATAGTGGATTTCCTTCCCTCATGAGATCTACATGTCCAAATGGTCCGCAGGCTTAATGTTTGACTTGCTCTGAGTTGACACATGGCTCAATGTGAGCCACTCGACACACATACGTGTTACATGTCACTTTGTGCCTCGAAAAACATGAAATTCCGACGTCTGGGATTCGGCGAGTCGGCGTGGTAGCCGAATTTCCGAGAGGATTCCAGCGGTCGAAATCGTTCATCATCCGAGATCTAGAAAAAGAATTCTGATTTTGACCAAGTACCATTTACCATTTTGAAAGATGATTTTTCTGGATTTACATTCTTCCCCATAAAAATTTAGGTCAATTCACGCAACCATCCGCTCACATGCATAATACATGCACTATGTCGCGATACAAACTAGTCATTTAATTTCTAAGCGACTAAGCCGCGTTCCTTCGTCCCCAACAAAGAAAGGACAGGTGCGGCACCTGTATATAATATACGGTGTTGCCCGCGGTACTTTCCGCCAGCTGAGATGCTGTATTGCCAAGGCACAGTCCCGACTATCCATAATGCTTTAGTCCTCCTCGAAGGTCCCATCTGTGTCAACCTCAATCTCTCCCCCGATCAACTACATTGAGCGGATCAAAATTATCTATAAGCATGGAGACGTGGAATACCTCATGGACACCTGACATGCTAGGCGGCAAAGCTAACTGGTACGCTATGGTGCCCACCCTCTCGAGTATCTTGAAGGGCCCAATGAACCTAGGCGATAGCTTCCTGCGTTTGTCGAACCTGACCACTCCTCTCTTAGGCATCACCTTCAAGAAGACGTGATCACTAACTTTGAACTCTAAGGGTCAACGTCGCTTGTCTACGTAGCTCTTTTACTTGGGCTGTCAGGTGAAGACAAGCATATCAGTCACCTTCGGAGGTGTCTCTAATCAGATCCGGACCAGTAATGGAGCTCTCTCCCACCTCGGTCCAACAAATAGGTGATCGGCATGGCCTCCCATACAATGCCTCATAAGGTGCCATCTGTATACTTGTCTGATGATTACTGCCCAAATAGTGCTATTTTATGCCCTTAATTCTTCATGGATTGAGCACTTTTTGTGTAGTAATCAACATAATTAACCCAATTGACATGTTAAGGACCTAGCATTACTATTAATCAAATTTTGTGGCAAGATTTCTTTGTTTTTTTACTTGAGCCCATTTACTGAAGTTGAGAATCTGACTCATTCATAAAGGAATTAAGTTGAAATGAGAGCATGAGCAAAAATTGGATAAACGAGAAAGTGCGGTCTGTGAACATAGAAGAATATGCGTTGCGTAATTTGTTACCCATTTGCCAAACATTATTAATTTCCTGACTTTGCGAGGCTATAACGTTATTGAAAATGGATCTTTCCTCACGAGCACGCCAGCTGTTCCCTCTTGCCTTTGTTCAGGTTGCTTTTGACTTTTTGATTTCTTTTTCTGCTTTTTTTGTTTTTCTTCCTACTTTCTCCTTGTAATAGTGTTTGGATTTGTAGTTTTTGGTAATTTTGTATGGGGTATGGCTTGATATACCAACCCAAGACTTTGTATGAGACAATCATTCCATTATTGAAATTTGGGGGGGAAGCTTCTCCAGGAAGCCTCGTTTTCCCTCTTTTTCTCTCCCTATTTCTTTCATTTTTCCTTCACTTTCTAGTGGAGCTGAATCATCGAGAAGGTTTTCGCAGGATGAGCGCTTAAAACCCCTCCTTCCTTGAAGTATAAGGCACCAGGCAAAGGAACCTAAGGCACTGCATGGTTTTCCTATTTTCAACAAGGTATTCACTGCTCACTTATGGTTTTTCCTTAACTTCTAGGTTTAAACCCCTTCGATTCACCTTGAATGATTGGTATTTGGTAATCTTTTAGGGTTTAGTGGATTCTTACGCGATTCACCGGGAGCATTCATTAGGTTATCTTCTATGTGGATTATTGGAAGGTATCAAGAGGAATGTCTTCACTGCTTAAGACCATTTCGACAAGAAATGCCATTCTCAAGCGGCTCGGGGGTCAACTTATAAGCAACTAAGATCCCGGTTCGGGAGATGACTATAGGTCATCCTCCCCAACGCGAGGAAAAGACCCGAGAAACCCTAATTTGCCCTAGGAACCTAAGCCCGGTGACCTAATACTTCAAGGACTTCTCTTTTACATTTTTACTCATTTTAATTTTAGTTTTCAACCACCAAACTCCACTGCTTAAGAAATCCCAAAATCCAAATTAAATTCACTAGTTTAAGCACTTCACTGTTAGTCATTTGCATGAAGAAAACTCATCCCTGTGGACGATCCTAGAACCACTATACTGCATTAGCTATGCTATGGTAGTATAAGGTATTAAGTTTTATAAATTTTGTTGATTCGGGACATCCATTAACCCTAATTGGGTATTGGCACAAATTAGTACCTTGCTACACGCTAATCACCTGATAACTATTGTTGTAGGTGAATTCCACTCAGGGCAAGTGCTCTTCCCAAATAATTTTTATAATCTAGGACACATGTTTCGCAAAGATGTCCCTAACACCGTATGGTCCCTATGACTCCATCATCCGCTTACGGTGGAAGGTCGTACTATGGTTAGTCGTGTGCCCATAGCCTTTTGGAAAATCTTCCAAAAGTGCGTTGTAAACCTCGGGTCTCTGTCCGACACTATGGATACAGGCAATCCATGTAGGCGGACGATCTCTCGGATGTACAACCGGTAGAATTCCTCTAGTGTGAAGGTCATCCGCACGACTAGAAAATGTACCGACTTCGTGGCTCTGGCCTACCATCACCCACACCGCCATGCCCGGTAGCGTCCGCGGGCGCGGACTACAGCAGTCATCGGCTTGCTCCCACTTCCACTCACCCACCTCCACGGTCGGGAGTAGCCCCACTAGCTTCCGGTGTCACTCTTAACTTACGACACGTGAGACATCGTCGAACAAAGTCCCTTACGTGTCTCTTCATCCGCCCAAAGAAGACCGGCTGAAGATCACTGCACACCATGCCACCTAGATGCACAACAACCGAGCAATGAAACTCCTTGAGAATCTCCTCGTATCCATCAACCGGGGAACCATTACCCATCCTATATCAAAGACTACCATCCGTGGATGGTCCAGCCCTCGCCACCGTACCGACTATACCCTGGCCCCCGATGGACACCGTCTCGTCCTATCCCGACTCCAATCACTCAAGCCACAGAGACGCTGTAGCGCCAAACTCCCAACATACCCCGAGCCTAACACCATATCAGCCCAAACTATCCCATAGTCTCGAAAGATCTCGCCACCTGCAGGAAGCTATACTATCCAAGGCTCCCCATGACTTCCGACCGAAAGTGCATCAGCCCATCACATTTTCATTTCTTTACCAAGATGGTAATGCAAAGTGAAGTCATAATCCTCTAGGAACTCCATCCATCTGCGATGCCTCATATTGAGGTCCCACTGCGTGAAGATATACTTCAGACTTTTATGGTTTGAATACACCTCGAATTGCTTGCAAACTACCCGAGGTTAATCCAAACCCGATCTCACCTCAAACTTAAGGGTAAGGCTTACCAGCCAACCCATCAACTGCCTGTGCCATCTAAATCCCACACAGCCTGGGGTCAAGCATCATGTTTATCTCCTCTGAAACACAACACAAACACCATCCTAGGTGTATGCAGTAACTCTCCTATAATCACAGTCAATGACGACTCTATGTGTCGTTGACTAGTCCATCCTGAGGATGAAATCTAACCCTGACATGTCTATGACCCTTAAGTCCATAGTGAGGAGAGTCTCAAAGATCTCTAACTCACAGTCTCAACATATCTGATCAACCCTCACCCTAGTCCCTAGGGGAGAACTCACATGCAATGGCTTTGTAAAGGTCTCAACCTCTATGCCCTATATCCTTTACACAAGATGCGATGATGAATGTATGTGATGCACCTAATCAAATAATACCCTTGCCCATAGGCGAGATGGCAAAAACGTACCTTGCATGACCGGGGCCGGGTTCGCTTAGCTCAACCGGTGGTGTGATTTATCGTACACGCCTTCGGGTCCTCAAGTCCCGATTAGCAAGCTCTCGTCTCCCTCGACTAATTCGCATTTCCGTACTTCTCCGCCCGTTCAGATAGCAAAGGTGCCAGGCAAAGAATCTTTGGATCGATACGGGTTCCTTTTCGTCTCGCATTTAGCGCTGAGGAATGAATCGGTGTCCATGCCTGTCCCACCGATGTCTGGGACTGCATTGTCCCGAAACCTTGGGATCCCTGCCTCTGGGGGCAATCCCACCTCATATGTCCAAGCTGATGACAGAAATAACAAATCGTCTGTCCTGCCTGACTGGGAGCCCTGACCTGACCTTGGCCCTGATGGCCGCGGCTTTGAAATCCACGTGAACTAGAAGCCCTTGGCTTCTTTCCCGAACTGGAAGATGATTGGCTCTCCCTTCTCTTCCACCGACACTCACATCCTGATGTCTGCGTTTCTGGTTCTCCTACGGTCATAGCGTTCCCAACCATGTAGTCCATGTTCCCAGGCTGGCGCTCTGCACCCGCCCCAAATGGACAACTTCAGCACATTCTCAAATCTCCTCACCTTGGCCATATCCGTGGCCACGTAGTCATCAGTAAAACGGGCCAACTCAATAAATTTAGCCATGTACTCTATCACTATCATCGTTCCCTGCCTCAACACTAGGAACTCTGGGCTCAAGATGTTTAGTAGTGGTCGGAGTGATTTGCCCATGAAGAGCCCATGAACTCGCCAAGTCATCGCCTATAGTCCTCGAGACCTAGCCCAATCCCAATCATACCCAGATTCACTCAGCTTAAACGTAGCTAACGATCCGTGGCACTCCGAAATGATCCCTATAGCCACCAAAACCCTCTCGATCTGCCGGCAATGGTCAGCTACCGTCTAATCCTCTCCTCCCCTGAATGATGGAGGATGGTGTGCCATAAACCTTTGGAGGTCACTCGGTCCTCCTTGACCCCCAACTACATAGCTTGTGCAATAGAAGCAGCTGCAATACCCACGGCCTTTGTAAAGGCCTGCTCGTCAAATACAGGTGGTGCTTAGCCAGCACCTCGTGGACGATCTCTACGTCCTCGCCCTCGACTAGCCATCTATACATGTCAAATGGAAAGTTGAGTTTTTTTTTTTTTTTTTTTATGAAAACTCAGAACAAAGGTTCATGGATAAGTGTCCGAACAAAGGTTCATGGTTAGTGTCCACAACGTTGACCTTAAACAATGCACCGCCTTAAAACTCGGGTCGGGTGCATACTGCTGTAAGGCCATGCTGTGTCGCTGCACACGCACGCCGTCGTGCACGCAGCTAGCTCAGAGCATGAGCATGCGCGCCGGCCAGGCACGCAGCCGCGCCGCCCTCTGCCGCGACCAAAAGCCTGTGTCACGACCTGCACCAAATTTCAATGTACCAGGTGGCCTTATCGCGACGCCAAAAACCAGGTCGCGACTTAACTGCCCTAGTCTCTGCCCAAGCCAAGTCGCGACATCAAAACCATGTTGCGACGCCCAAACGGCCAACCAGGTCTCGACACCAATTTCAGGTCACGACCTAGCTCCCCTTGAACCATGTCGAGACACCAAAGCTGTGTCGCGACCTCAAACTCTCAAACTGGGTCGCGGACACCGCTGACCGTGGCGCGGGCGATATCCACTTCACCACCACGGATTTTGGTCGTGACACCAGGTACCATGTCGCAACACCCTAGCCGTTCCACCGTGTCGCGACATCAAAAATGTGTCACAACACCAATTCTGGTCGTCCTGTAGCCTCCGTGTCGTGACGCCACCGGCCATGTCGCAACTCCACCAGCCATGTTGCGACTCCACCGACCATGTCGTGACGCCCACGACAACCCATGCCACGACATGGAAATCATGTCCCAACCAAGGACAAACCTGGTCCCAACCCTAGCCATGTCGCTACACAAAATTGATGTCGCGACTTAGGGCCAAGAAGAAACAAGTCGCGCACACACGCAGCACTGTCGCGCGCGCTACCGCTCACCCCTGCACCACCCCTGTCGCAACACCACTTGTTGTGTTGCGACCAAGAGCTCGAAATGGGCAGTAGCCCTTCCATTTTGGTCCCCTGCACCTATTGTTTCTTTTCCTCTTTGTCCCACCTACTATAAAACCACATAATTTTTTTTTTTTTTCATTTTTTTTACCAAGGCTACTAGAACCTGGAAAACTCACAAAATCAAAGAGTTTAATTACAACCCTTTTTTTTGTGCAAAAACTAGAATAATCTTCCATAATTTCATAAAACATAACTTGCTTATGTTCAAAAAAACTGGAACGACTATCCAGAAATTTTTTTTTTTTTTCACTCATTTATGGACCATTCTGCCCGTAATTCCTCAAACCCCTAAGGTTATATTTTCTAAACCCTAGTGTTCAACATTTTTCCTATATGCTATTTACCAAGCATACAATCACACAACACATACAACACATAATCACGCAACAATCATCAGAATGCACAATGAATGCATAATCTAACCCCTACCCATCAAGTCCTAGGTAATCATATACCTAACCTCCTAATACAAAGCTATAACTTTAGTATCCGACATCGAGCTCTAGGTATTTATAAACCTAAGCTCTGATACCAAGCTGTGATACCCCGACCCAGGGGTCCGTTGACAATCCATTAACTCGTGGAATACATGTAGCCATTGAGTGTCTCAATGCCACAAAATGAGTGTCTCTCTACTCGAGACTCAAATATGAGTAAAAATAGCCACATCGAGCCCATACATCCATACTCACCAAAATATAACCAACTATATTACAATAGTTTCAAGAGTTAATTACACTTCTATACAAACATGTACCAATCAAAATGTTTCATACATGTTTTACAAAAATATATAATCAAAGCCACATGTCGGCTTTCTTCTCAAAAGCGGCCTCTAGCGTCATCTCTTCCCAATACCTCAGACCAAAAGGGGGATCTCACGAACGGTGAGCAACGCCAAGTAATTGAATTCTCCTACGAGGGCTACTCCCCACCTAAAATGCACATGCAATGGCACAACACAAACATCCACATTCCATACAATTTACAATTCATACATGGAGTGATTTATATCATGCATGAAATGTTCTCATGCCCATACCCCGAGTCACTCATCGATCCTCACACACATGCCTATGGCAGGCAATCACACTGCAATTTCAATGACACCCATACACCGAACCTTTGTCAGCTCACCAACACCCAATGCAATTTGCCAATGGGTATCCGATCCCAAGTCAATCTCGACTCCTATCAAGCAACTCTAGGTTTAAGTGATAAACATGACCACGTGTTTTCTTTTGGGCAACGTAAATTCGCTTACACCGCGGGTCTTTACACCCATGCTGCAAATTGGGGCTCATGCCACTTGCCCTTACACCCATGTTCCGTGCTTTTCACCGAGGATTAACGACTCCCTTCTGCTTCGCCCAACATAAATTAATTACTTTTCATTTTTATGATTTGAACTATGAGTCTTTATCGACTGAGTCCCAGCATGTAAACTCAACCCACATTCACCAAGAGTGGTAAACAACCATACCGTGCACCCACACCCGACTCAACGCGATGTCATTGTGCACATGAATGCAATAATGCCACTTCATATATTTAATTCCAATGGCTCATACACAATTATATTTCATATAACTCAACAATCATGTTAACACATCAATTTAGCATGCATTAACATATCATTTTCCACACACATTTCAAGCCATTCATTTTAAGCAATATCATGCCATCTAATTCAAGCAAATTGACATGGAAAATTTCGGTCCAACAAGAAATCCGAACTGTTTTTAATAGTCCCAAATCAGTCCGTGGACTGTCCGAGGACGACCCCCCCTCATCAAGCATCAATTCCATTTCTTGGAACCGAAATTCATAGCCATTTCCGGCCTCACAACACCCAAAACAATTTTCATGGCTTTTTAGACAAAGAATATCCAAGTAGAAGAAGACCCCTACCTCTCGGAGTTGCCAAAACTCCACAATACCAGTACTCACATGTAGCCCTTGCAATGGGATCAACTTTGCCTCTTGCCTCGCCGAGATTCGACGAACTGATCGTCGGAAAATCTAGAGATAAGTTAGATTCTCTCCCTCTAAAACTCTCTCCTTCTTTCCCTCTCTCTTTTCCCCTTCCCTTCTCCCCAAAACCGCTTGGGTCAAGATTGGGTCAAGAGAATTGTCTTCTCTCTCTGCCATCATTCACTTCTGCAAGAGTTTTTGCATTACACCCTATCCACTTATCCTTAATAGTGGATTTCCTTCCACTCATGAGATGCCACATGTCCAAATGGTCCCACTTGAGCTTAATGTTTGACTTGCTCACAGTTTGACATGTGGCTCAATGTGAGCCACTCAACACCTGCCACATGTTACGCGTCACTCTCTGTGCCTCAAACAACGTGAAATTCCGATTGTCTCGGAATTCGACGAAATTTGACGTGGTAGCTAGATTTCATGGTAGAATTCCAACGTGAAAACTGGCTTCGCCATCCAAGACGGTGAAAATTCGATTTTGACCGAAATTACTATTTTACCCTTAAAATTTAACTTTCTCGTGTTTCATGCGAATTTGTTAGGATTTTGTATGAATACTTGTTTGGAGGTTTGGAATACCTCTTTTTGTATGTAACTTTGTTTGGAAATGGTTGTTTGGGTTTGGTTTTTTGGCCTCAATGGAGGAAAATTCTGTATAGAGAAAATGTTGGGTTTTAGGAGATGTTGTCCTTTTTTAAACCCATGCTTGCTGGCTATAACTTGGCCATCACTCATCCAAATTGAGTGATTCAAAATTCTGGGTAAACTAGACATTTAGGAGAACAAGAATTAAGTGTATCCCAATTTGGACCCCATTAGGCCCAGAAAATTCACAAAGTGAAGCCTGCTTTCGGTCAATTCTGTTGGGCTCATATAGCTCGTCTCGAAACACTGGTATTTAGGCCATAAGTTGAGTTTCACTCATCCAAATTGAGTGATTTAAATTTCTGCAACCAGACTTCTAGGAGAACAAATATTCCTGAATAAGTGTATCCAAATTTGGATCCCATTAGACCCACAAATTTGTCAAAGTAAGGGAACAATTCTATCTCTGAAATCTGTCTCATAACAGTCCTCTGAACTTGAGTAATTTTGTTTAAATCATAACTTGAGTTATACCTGTCGAAATGAGGTGATTCAAATTTCTGTACAAACTATAAATCTGGGAGAACAACTTTCATGAAGAAATTATAGTCAAATTATGTCTCTAACATTCCTAGAAATTTTTCAAATATAGGATACAATTCCATATTCTGTTCTTGGAATTGTTCAAGAGCAATTCGAAATTTTTAGACCATATCTCCCAAATTAAAAGTCCAAATGACATGATGTTTGAACCATAAGAAACTTAAGACATAGGGGTATATTGATTTAGAAGACTTTCTAACAACTCGCATGTGGTCAAAATTCAGAATGAAATGAACTCGGAGCTGCCTAGAACTATCTGCACTGTTATGGAAACCTAAATTGTATAAAGGTTATATAAATGTATTGTTATATGAAAGCTAAAGAGAATACATGTATAATTATGTTATATGAAAAAGTGTAAAGTACAGTTAAATATTTATAATAGATTATTTAATAATGAATATCTCATAAGTATACATGATATCAATAGTTATTCATGTATATGAGATATCTTTTCTAATACCCGAAAGACGCAAGAAAACATAATAAAATCAATAATCAGCTATGACCGGTAGCTTGGATAGGTAGGCATGCCTATAAGGATACAATTGCTATAGCATACAGTTTATAGATATCGAGATCCCGTTTGGGTCGATGACATAGATCCCGTTTTGATCATTATAGAGGCCTCGTTTGGGTCATACAGATAGAGATCACTGTCTTGTACAAGGATAAGACTTCTGCACATACAGCTATTTCCCAGATCCACTTTTAATACGAGTGTATGAAACATAAAAGCAAATGACAAGTATATGAAATAAGATGTATATAATATATGACAAGATATGACACAGCATCGCTATGTGATGATAAGATACAATAACAAAAGCAAGAAATTGCAAGATAACAAAAGTATATGAAATATAATAAGAAACAAAACATACAGAAAAATAGATATGAGAAATGGATAAATATATGTAAATGCTATATATGTCGAAGTATATTTATGTGTCTAAAGTGAGATGATCCTTATTAGGGTCGTCCACGAGTATTATTCCCACTGCTATGTTTAGCACTAGTATTGGGCATCCGTAGGTACGTAAGAGGAAACCATAAGATGGACAATCCGCATCGCAAGAAATAAAGTCAACACATCACTAGGTGCCCATTAAGATCATCGGTATAATGTATATGTATTTTTGTTTCTTTTGTGTTTATGTAAATATTGTAAACGCTGAACACTTCCATATATGGAGCTTAAAGTATATTTTGTAATCCGCTGCTTCAGAATATAGTATAAGTTAAATGTTTAACATTATATGAATAAACAAGCTTAAAGTTTATAAGTTTATAGTAAACAAGAAAAAAAAAAGTGACACCCTCACCCGACATTGGGTGCCGAGTTGGGGGCGTCACAAGAATCCTTACCGATCTTCATCAAAAGTAAGAGAAGGCAACTTAAATTTTTTGTGACAATAAGTCCACAATTGCAATGGCTAAAAATCCTGCATTTCATGGAAGAACGAAGCACATCGACATTCGTTTTCACTTTATACGTGAGCTGGTGGCAAAGGGAGAGATTATATAGAAGTTTTGCAACATTGAATAGCAAGCTACAGATATATTTACAAAAGCTCTTCTTTGCCAAAAGCATAACTACTTTAGATCATTACTTAAAGTGTGCAATTTTGAATCAAGAGGGAGTGTTGGAAGAATGATTCAAAATTGATAGCAACACACTCTTTTCCTATTTTCGTTTTTGTTGTTGACATAGACTTAGTTTGTGGGTCATTCCTTATTTTTCTCTCTTCAGTTTGAAGCATTTTCTTAAGTTGCAAAGCACGTTGTTAGTTCCATTTAGTTAGTAGGGGTGTTCTCCACATAGTGGGTTGTTTTCAATTCATTTGTAATGCCTATTTAAAGGCTGATTGGGTCCTGAATAAAGAGCATTCTGCAGAAAACGGGTTCCAGATTTTATACTCACCAACTACTTGAAAAAATTCCTCTTCCATAATTATTTCTTATTTATGAGTTGTTGTCTATTTTACAATGTTTAAAGAGTGTTTGTGTGTCATTTCTCCACACCTGACCCCATGGTTTTTCATCTTCACACTTGTGTGGAGGTTTTTGAACGTGAAAATCTTTTTTCTCATTTGTGTTAGATTATTGATCATTCACAATGTCTTACAAGGTTTAATTGAATTAAAAATGATCGAATTTTTTGCCTAATTTTATCAAAAAAATTTGCCTAATTTTCTTAATAACACCCATTTATCCTCTCCAAGTGTTACCATGCTAGAAATTCTATTTTTCAGTTTCTTCATTTGTTTTATGAGTAGCAGAGCAAAACAAAAATGGTGAATTAAGAAAACTAAAACTATGTTTAGAAGCTTATAAATTTTAGAATGATTAGTAGGTATCAGTTGTATAAGATAAAACAATAGTGCTGTTAAGAAGCATGATATTAATATTAAATCAAAATCCTAAAAGCTTGAGCTTTTAGGATAGTTGGTGGTTTAACATGATATCAGAGCTTTGTTTGGCAAAATGTTCTGAGTTTGAGCCACCTCTCTTCAATTTCAATTTGATTCCTATTTTTCTATTTGAAAGTCCATAATAGTGGATTTTATGGTCTGTTTGACTCTCCATGTGTACGGGTGTGAGATCGCATGCACGTGAAAAATGATGTTAAGAAATATGATATTCCTATTAAACTCAAATCCGAAAAGTTTGAGCTTTTAAGAGAGTTGATCGTTTAACAAGTGCAAAGGCCAAGGACCTGCTCGATAACTATTTTGAAAATAATGTTTAGTTCTTTAAAACAAAAGATAGTTTTCTAACTCAAAATTTGACAATCTTCTAAAAACAAGTTGTTTTCTAAAACAATTTTAAGTTATTTCTAATTGGTTTTTGTCTTGAGCAAAAACTAAAAATCTAAAAAGTACTTTAAAAGCTTTTGAAATGTACACAAGTGTGTAATACTTTGAAACAAAACCTCAACTTACTGATACAAACATCACAAAAGAATCTCACACAAACTTTGTTTTGCTTTTCATACTCTTGACAAAATTTAGTCAAGAAAAACAATAGATTTCTAGAAGTGTAATTAGATTCATCTCTTGTAAAGGGGAGATAAAGAAAATCTAATATTGCTCACAGAAATAACAATGTGTCGCCTAAGCGTCCTATGATTCGAAATTTAATGTCTCAACTGTTTATATCCCAATTGACACCTACTAATATTATTAAGGAACATATCCTCACCTTAGTGTTTTGATTTTCCTATTATAATAAATTACTGTAAATAATTTTCCTTATTTTGATAGCAAAAATATAAAAATAGAAATTCAAACTAGAACATCCAAATAATTCTGATACTCGAACACTCGACGCGGTCATAATGTCAAGGATATTCTTAATTCATCAGGGGTCACGATGAACCAGCCTAGCCCAAACGGTAGCCGGTAAAGACATATCAATTGCTATGCGAGGCTTCCTAAAAAGCCTTTTACTTCAACTAACACAACAGGTTGCTGAAATCCTTAAAATATATTCATGTAAAGAAGCAGAGTCAGAAAGCCTAAGATCTATTGAAAGCTCAAGAAAAGAAGATAAAGATGTTTGAGTAACTTTTTCACCAAGAAAAGATGCTTCTCGACAAGATTTGACAAGGGCATGAGAAAAGCAACAAAGCATGGGAAAAAGCAGAAGCTCTGTATGGGAAAAAGACTTAAAGCAAATCTGACAGCAGACCTTTTGACAAGATTTGACAAGAAAACAGAAGTCAGCTATATAAGAGACAACTAAGATTGAATAAAGCAAAGGACAACTACATTATTTTTCTTTTTGGATCATCTTTTGATAAGATTCCCCAGTGCGGACAATGCGATCAGTCCATGTCATAATCTTATCGTAAATCGACTATATCCAAAATTTCCTTATCCATATCCCCGTAAAAGGAAAAAATGAGCTTCTGATTGACGACACCCCAATAAGCACCCGGAATCAAATTCTTTAATCGTATCCTTATCCCCTATCCTTATCCTCTCACTCTGAGTTTCTTTCTTTCCTCTATATATTGAGAGGACTTTTCTATCTGATATAATAATTTACCTCCTAAGATCTCTATCTACTCAACCCTCTCATTTCTTCTTGTGATATAATTTTATAGCTTTTAGTCAAAAGCTTCCAAAAGCTTTCAAATTCTGCTTTCTTCCCTCCTATCAGATAAATGTATGTTTTATCAATGAAACTTGTTTAATATTTTATTCATAATTCTTTATTTATATGCTTAACTTTTGGTAGTTTTAAAACTTTAGGGAACATCTTGAAAAGAGTTTCCTCTGAAATCTTATGGCCCAAAAAATATTCTAAATTTTGATTATGGTATATAGGCTGGAAAATCTAAATGCATCCCTTTGAAGAAGTCAAGGATTATGAATATTTCAATACGCATTCTAGACACTCGTGAATGCCATGTACCATTATTTTCTTCTTCTACTAATAAACTTTCCTTACATGTATGATCATGGTCGCCAGGATCTACGAGTATTGCTAACTGTCTCGTTTTGTTTAAAATCGATCGCTTAGTACTTCTTTTTAGCATTAAGAGAATGCATGATTATACTCAGAGGATGTTTAATTAGTCAAAAGATTTTGTAAATGATTATTTGTTTAAAAAGAAAAAAAGAATGGTCATAGGAGAGTAAGGAAAACCTTGAGTAGGACTTATTCCACTTTTGATACCTCACTTTCTCACCTCCTAAAACTAAATTATAAACTGAAAATCTCAGCCCTCTTATTATTGGTATCACATTCACCATTAATAACCATTATCCCTATCTCTTATCCTTATCCTCTCATTCCAAGTTTCTTTCTTTCCTCTATATATTGAGACTTTCACCTATATTGACACTCCTCTATTTCTCTCACATTTTACTACTGTTTTTTCCTATGATCTTAGCTGTACCAAAACTTTCTTAAAGCTTTCAAATTCGTTTCCCCTATTTATAGGTGTGTTTTGAAACTTGCTTATTTTATTCATACCCTTTATTTACCTGGTGTTTAAACTTTATTTCGGGCAGCCAATCTTATGGCCTAAAGCCTCTAAATTTTTTGATTATGGTAGCAGGGGTCGAGTACCCAGACATCCCTTGGGAGCAGTTGATTATGAATATTTCACCCAGATTCTAGACACTACAATGCCACGTACCAAAGGGATGCATCTAGATTTTCTAGCCTATATACCATAATCAAAATTTTGAATATTTTTTGGGCCATAAGATTTAAAGGGAAACCCCTTTCGGGATGTTCCCTAAAGTTTTAAAACCAAAAGTTAAGCATATAAATAAAGAATTATGAATAAAATATTAAACAAGTTTCATTGATAAAACACACCTTTATACAATAGAAGGAAGAAAGTTTGGGCTGAAAGCTTCTGGAAAGCTTTGGCTGAAAGCTTCTAAAGTATATCACAAGAGAAAATGAGAGGGTTGAGAGTAGAGAGAGATCTTAGGAGGTAGAAGTGTCTATAAGATAGAAAAGTCCTCTCAACATATAGAGGAAAGAAAGAAACTCGGAGTGAGAGGGTAAGGATAAGGCATAAGGATAAGATTAAAGAATCTAATTCCGGGTGCTTATTGAGCCCCATCGTCAAATCAAAAACTCCAAACTTTTTCCTTTTACAGGAGATATGGATAAGGGAAAATTTGGATATGATCGGTTTTCTGATCAGATTACGACACATAGATGGTCGCATTTGTCCCTACTAAGGAAATCTTATCAAAAGATGATCTAAAAAGAAAAATAATACAGTTGTCCTTTGCTTTATTCAATCTTATTCGTCTCTTATATAGCTGGTTTCTGTTTTCTTATCAAATCTTGTCAAAATGTCTGTTGTCATATTTTCTTTAAGTCTTTTTCTCATACAGTTGGCTTCTGCTTTTTCCCATGCTTTGTTGTTTTTCTCATGCCCTTTTCAAATCTTGTTGAGAAGCATCTTTCCTTGGTGAAAAGCTATCAAACATCTTATCTTCTTTCTTGGCTTTAATAAGATCTCGCTTTTAACTCGCTTTGCGTGAATCCTTTAAGGATTTCAAAGAACCTATCAGGTTAGCTAAAGTGAAAGGCTTTTTTGGAAAGCCTCACCCATAAACGGATTTGATATGTCTTTACCAGCTACCGTTTGAGTTGGACTAGGTTCATCACATTTACCCAATGAACTAGGCTCTATCTTGACATTATGACACATCAAGTCAAACTCAATGTCAAAATTATTTGGATGTTCTAGTTTGAATTTCTTCCTTTCAGAGGCTGCATTTTTCAATTTTATTTCTATTTCATTATCTATATCTCTGGCTTTCATAGTTTCTTCATAACTAAGTAATCTTGTTCGTATCTATCATATTTTTTCCTTAAAATTTAACTCTTCTCTAAGTAAATGGTCTCTGATTTTGGAGCCGGAGGAACAGGAGGAAAATCATGCAAGAATTTAAAGTTTTGTTTGTCTCGTCTACTACAGGTTCTATAGATTCAGATAGGTTTGCCATGGTGATTTAAAAAAATTGTTTAATTAATGGGCTAACAAAAATAATTATTTCCTTAAATTTGTTTTATCATCATGTCTCATATTATAAAACTTTGAAAATGGTGTAGGATGATTTGAAATGTAAGAATGACTTCTTCCCATGTTTTAAAAATGTCTGCTTTATGGATCTGGTGCACTCCTGCAGATAACATAAAAGTTGAAATTGATGTTACCATTATTCTTTTTGTTAAGATATTCTGATAAACAATTTTAACAAGTAATGAAATATTTTCTATCTAAACTCTATTAGTCCGGGTTAAAATCGGGCCGAAACTAATCCAAAGGTTATCTATAATACATTATTGTTCTTCGTCTAGTTCTAAATGTGGCAATGTATTAAAGGTTATGTTACTTTTTAGATATACCTGGGTTATAATTTTTCGTAGGTAAATACATTTTTCGGGTCTCCCTATCGAATAAGTTGGAATGATCCCGCCATTCCGTCTGTTCATCTGTGACATAAAAATTAAGTTATTAGTCTGCTTAGTGAATCTGCTAGGCTATTGTCTTTTCCTTTAATATGTTCTATTTCTATTTTTACACCTGTATTAATTATCCTTTCTATGAAATTTAACCATCTCCTTTTAGAATATCTTTTTTTATTTTTTAGTTTGTAAAACTTTACTATTGCTTCATAGTATGTTCTTATTAAGATTTCTTTTTTGAGGATTATAAATATTCTAAAACCATCTATAGCATATGTTAGAGTCCAAATTGAATGGATGTTATGTGCAAATGATGCAAGCCTACAAGGCAATGCACATGGTTTTAAACATCTAGTAACTCACATGATCAACATTTGGGTGGCAGATCTTCTAGACAAAGCTGGAGGTTTACAAGTATAACCATCCAATAGCTCTGCTCTTTCCTTCCTGAAACCTCCATGTGAAAATCTGTCACAATCAAATAAAATGGAACAACTCAATTTCTTGTTTGAGAGCTGAATCAACCATAAGCAATCTATAAATAGGCTTCCAACCTTACAGAAGAAGTAGATTAGGGAACAAACCTGAATCATGTAAGAACAATTAGCAGGCGTAAATTAATACAGAATTCATAAAAAGATATGTGAATGTTATTAAAATTACTTACGGAGCACATGAAACCGCTTGAAAAATCTTTCATGCCATCATTCAGCATATAATAGCTCATCATCCTTAAAACAGAGAATGGTTGAAGAAAGATGCTTTTTTTTCCTCTTCTCTGTGTGTATGTATCTGTATGTGTGTTATTATTGCCGTAAGTGAGGGCATACATACTAGAAGTGTAGGAAGCTACAAAATCAAAACCAAAGACTTCAGTTCATTCAAGTTGCGTCTACAAGTGATACCACAAAATAGTCAGTTGTGCTTTCAACAGATGAGTTTGCCAAGGTCTCTCAATATTGGGAGTCATTGAAGTCTGCCTCTACTCCCATCATTGCACTTGTTGAGTTAGGTAAACTCAACACATGCCTTATTTCCTCCTCCAAATGGGTCATTGACTCTAGAGCCACCAACCATGACAGGTAATTCTAGTATAATTAGCCTGTGACTTTGGTGGAGGAGTCTGGTGGCCAACAACAAGGCCACGTATCCTTACATGCCAATGCATGGGGATAGTAGCTGAGACAAGATTGGCGAGTGAGCTTCAAGCGATGCTTTTGTGGCGGCCAGATTTCGATGATGGGCAAATTTGGGGGCAGCGCTCCTCCTTGTGGTGGCTGTGTCACCCACGGACCACCATAAAATGGCGTTTCAAAACTCACCCCTATGCCCCCCCAAGATTCTTCAGAAATCTCTCCAAAATTTTGCCTTTTTTGGGGCAAATTCAAGCCCTAAGGTCTGATACCATGTAATCGGAGATGAATTGAAGAAAAAATTCGTGTGTTTTCATTATTCACATGCTACACATTTATATACAAGAGAATCCTAAATCCTAGGAAAGAATATGATGTTTCCTAATTGGTTTCTAACTATACTTATCTGCATGTTTCTTTTTCTTAACTAGTTTCTAATTTACAATACTATAACATAGCTCTATGCTTTTAGCTTCTCATTGTCCATGCCTAAATGCAAAGAGCAGTATATACACAATACATGAAAAATAAAATAAAAAGATCACTATGAATGTTAGAGCATCTCCATGTTGGAAGTCCAAAGAAAATTCAAAGGATGGTACACAACAGAAGTGGAGCAAGAATAGTGATATGATATCCCACTCCAAGATAAAACTGTTATGATACCTTTTCCTCAGAAAGCTTATAAAATAGCCCCAAGAATTAGTCATCCTTTATTATGCATACTAGTTCTACCACAAATATTATATTTCAAATGCTTGGTTGTCAACCAATGAGCTGTACTGCATGTTTCTCCGCATTGCTTCATTTGTAAGGACAAATAAAATTAAGAAGGGGAAAAAACATCACTGGGTACAAATAGTAAACAATGGAACAAACTCCATTAAAAAGATCCATCATTTTACAGCTTACAACCAGAATCCATTATATTAATTTTTATGGGGGAAGTGGAATAGGGGAACTCACATTGTGGAAGACTTGAGAGTATACTTCCTTGCCTACAGTAACTTACCTTTGCAGTTGTGAAACGAAAACCTGACAAAAGAAGTATAGAGAATGATAAATTTCAAACCTTTGGTTAAAAAAAGGTAACAATGGACGTGTTATACCAAAACATGATGATAAAAAGATAATGGACAAACAACAAAATCTGAAGCATTCAGAAACAAATTCACCACAGAAGCTTCAATATGCACATCTTAAAGGAAAAAGAAGGTTCCACTGAAGTCCAAAAAGAAACCTGTCTGTCTGTCTACTTTTTTTTTCCGTTCATCCAGTAAAAGGACATTTACTAGGTAATATTACCCAGTATTTGATGACAATATTTACAGTAAAGCCATCCGCATCTCTTGTTTAACTTTCTTAACCAAAATTCCTACAGTCAAAGGTATACAATTAACAACAATACAAAAACTTCTAGCACATTCCCTCTGCTCAAACCTCGAGGTCATCAGGAACCCCGGCAGGCCAGCTTGCAGCAACATGGATGCAACTTTTCCTCAGATTTGCATCACTCTTAACTGTGATTATCTTAACTCATCACGGTCAGAAAAAGAGTTGGTACCAGATAAGCAGAAAATTAACCATGAATATGCAAATTGGCGAGGAACATGTTTGCAAAACTACAGTAACTCAAACCCCTGAGCAGAGACACAAATTTGTATTTGATTCTTCCATTCATCCAACTCAGTAGACTGCTCATTCTGGGTGCATACCAGGAATTCAGACCAGGGAACTTTAACCACTTCATGGCCGAAACTTCCACCCAAAGATCCAAACTCCAATTCATCATCATCACTGTCAACCTTTCTTGGAGTCACTCGGTTCTGATAAATTCTGCGCCTTATAAGGAACACGTTGAAGTAATAGCTTACCAAGTTCTCCCTTGTCTTGGTAGGCAATATTCTCGATGCGTTATCCCAAAAGGATGGGCTTCGCAAAGAGAAATTTGACCTTACCATATGCTTGAACCTTTTTTCTTCTTCAGTTGTCCATGCAAGTGAAATTACCTCACCCATCTGATCAAATCTCCAATGATAGAACAATGCGCCCAGGTCAAGCTTTAATTTCATTCTCTTCTCAGCAATATGAAATCTGACACATTCAACAGAACCTGGAAACCGACAGTCACAAGAATCTGGTTTTCCTCTTCCAACAAAGTCCTTTTCAATTTGGAAACTGCAAGCCCCATTTTCCGAAGGCCATACCTGCTTTCCCAGCCATTTGGAGTCACTCTCAGTAACCTCACCAACCATCTCAGGTATTTCAGCTTTGAAAGTTGGGGCCTACAGGAATGGGGTTTGGGAAGAGGTCATCTAGAAATAGGTCATCTGAAGCATTTGTGTTTTCACACTCTTGCTCATGAGGAGTCAATGCTGGATCCTTCGGGCAACTTTCTATCATTGTCCTCTGAGGACCCGGCAATTTACTTTGAGCAGCTGAACACGAACATAAGTGAGATTTCACTGAAGAAAACCTTCTACTGCACCTTGACTTCTCTGCAGACTGGTGATTGACATCAATATTATCCTCATACATGGAGGGGTGCATCTTCAGCTTCTGCATGTTTAGACATTATACATTTATAATATTGGCTACAATATACATAGAAAAAGTAAAGTTATTATATGTTCCATAATTAAACTATTTCAAAATAATTAACCAAACATAGCAAGAAAACAGGTAATCCAACTTTCAGCGTTTGTAGCTGATTAGCAGTAGCATGTGAGTTTTCTGGTGCAAATTATGACAAACGATCAGAGTATCTATACTATGAAAATATCACCATCGACATATGAACAAAAATATTATCCAAAATGTAAATATTGGAGAAAATAATTAATACCACAAGATAAAAGTTATAAAACAAAAATTTCTACATTAATAATACAAAAGTAGTGCAACTATTTGTAATCCGTGACACTATAAAAAGAATGCACACATTTCAATGGATAAAAGAGAATGTAAATATATTTTACTCGTAGGTTTCAAACTAATTAGGAATGCTAAATGACCTACCAATTGTATATATTTAGCTCTTAAATTTATACATGTTTAGATCAATGGAAAACTACAAGGAATTCATTCCTCCAATTATTTTGTCCTTTCTTTCTACATAGCATTTAAAGTATGGGTTTGAATTTAAGTTCCCATTAAAGGCAAATTTTATTTTTGAAAATTTTCGAAGAATCCTATAATCAAAGAGGAGTTTTGAAACACCACGCTAGGGTGGATCCAGTGAATGCACATTGGACAGGAGTAGCGCCTCAAGTCCCTGAAAGTCCAAAGAGAGGCCTGGGAGGAGAGGCACGTGGTTCCTTCACACGCGAGTTTTCTTGCCATAGTTCTCACTGCTGCCGGCGTGGTTTCACTGTCAAGCCACCCATTCTCTCCACCTGGTCGCCACCAATAGTCCCTCCCAGCTACTTGCCTCCCCTAGCCGGATCCCGGAATAGTGTCTTTTGACCAATTTCATGTTCGACAACCATGTTCTTCAGAGGTTTTGTGATTTTTTAGGTGACTTCTTCGACATCCAGTAGAATCAATTGGTATTTTATGGTTTGTGAGGTCAAATTCTAATAAGAAGTAGCGCTTTTAGAGAAAAAAGTGGGGCAGCCCTGGTTTTTGACCTCGAGATACTATTTTCGAGTGTTGGTTTGATATTTAGAGGTCGGTTAGAGTTAAATCTGCTTCTATGACTGGCAAGAATTCCTCAGGTGGAGATGTGTGTCATTACAACCATATTCCAAGGCTTGTACACCGGGATTGTAGGAAGTTGTAGAACATAAATTGAAGGTTCCAGTATGCTCATGAATCATTGAAGGGTGCCTCTACTCCTATACATGTTTGTCGGACAAACCAATATATGTCTGTGATTTCCTCTTCCCTCCAAATGGGTCATTGACTTCGAGCCACATATCACATGACAAGTAATTTAGTTTATTTACTACATTTCAGCCATTGTTCTACCTCTCTACACCCTTCTACTCCTACCGTTACCCTACAGAAGGGTCAACGCTCTTATGTCCTCACAAACAGGACAATTCATCATATTCTTCTAATCATTCTGACCTCTGTTATGACTTTACCACAATTCTCTTTCAATTTAATTTATGTGAGTAAGCTCACTCGTACACTAAATTGCAATATCTCATTCTTTCCTAATTATTGTCTGATTCAGGATCTTTCGACAAAGTAGATTATTGATAGAGGATGCAAGTTTGGGGGTCTCTACAGTTACCCTTGCAAAAGGGTTAACGTCTTGTGTCCTTGGGCTAGAGACAATTCCTCCTACCCTTCAAATCATTTTGACCACTGTTCTAACTTTACCACAATTCTCTTTTAATCACTTATGAGTAAGCTCACTGCACACCAAACTGGCAAGATCTCATTCTTTCCAAATTATTGTCCGATTCGTGATGTTTCATATGGGATTGGCTGGTAGAGGATGCAAGTCCTGGGTCTTTAGCATCTCCGAACCAAAGGTACCAACGCTTGTTGCTTTGTTCCGGGAAGCAGCAATTCCATCTCGAATTACATCGCCACTAGTCATCCTCTCTCTCTTCATTACAGTTTTATATCCCCATATTTTCTAGCCTTATCCTCATTGAATTGTGAGTCAGGTCAATATGCTAAGCTTCATCGTGCATTTGATTCTTAGGAGTCACAAAAGAGCTCCGCCTCTCGAAAGTTAGCTCATTTTGATTGCTCGGGTTCTTATCCAGCTTATGTCTCCCACTATGTTTAAATATTTCGCTACCTTTGTGGATTACTTCTCTTGTGTCACTTAGCTTTATCTAATGAAGTCATTCTGAGTTTTTTCTCGGTCAGTGTCATTTGTGCTGAAATTCAAATACAATTCCTCTTGTGTCTCCTGCTCGCACATTGAGAAGATAATGTCGAAGGAGTATCCGACGGAAACCTTTTCAACTTTCATGCTACAAAGCATAGGATTTTCCATCGACCTCTTGTTTTGATGAATGGGGTAATCGAGAGAAAGAATAGACATATTCTTGAGACCTCTGCCCTTACCTAGATGGAATGTCCCTATATACTTAGTCAACACAAATTATAGCTTGTTTTTTATTAATGTGATGCCCCCATCTGCCTTTAATTGAGCCAATTTACCACCTAAGAAGGTTTCAAATAATCCGTTGTTCTCTATTGAGAGCTCAAGGTTTTATGCACATGCTTTATCAGGATGTCCGTCTCAAGTCTCTAAACTCTTGATCCGAAGTCCCAAAGTACTCTTCAGATATTCGGTCCAAAAGGATATAGGTAAGCATTATTATCCCACTCTTCGATGTTACTTTGTGTTTATTGATGTTGCATTCTTTGAAACTACCCTGTTTTCCCTTTCATCTATTGTTACGAATCCGAGGGAGGATAATGAT
The DNA here is from genome assembly GCA_016808115.1 of Tetrastigma voinierianum. NCBI lineage: Eukaryota > Viridiplantae > Streptophyta > Magnoliopsida > Vitales > Vitaceae > Tetrastigma > Tetrastigma voinierianum. Next base: position 443,227 of record JAEQBH010003193.1, on the reverse strand, counting down.
TTATTGGTTTATTATGTTTCCTTACCGGTTCCTGCTCCAGCTCCCATTCATGTTCAACCTCCTATTACTCAGGTTTTCTCTCGAAGCCAAAACTCCCAATCTTAAGGCCCAACACTAATCGGCTTGATATTAGATCCCTTTCCATAAAGGTAACGCCGTTGTGTCACCCAATCTCTTTCGCTTGTTTCATATAACCATCACGCTCCTCCATTGTTCCTTTATTGCATCTCTGATTCTATCTTTCTTCCTAACACTATCCATGAGGCTTATCTCACCCCGTCAAGAAAGGCGGTGGATGAAAGAGCTTAGACATGCAATGGTAATGTGGGACTTGGTGCCTTTTTACCTACTCGGTAAGAAGGTTAGCTGTTTGTCGTTGGGTGCTCAGAGTAAAGTTTAATCTTGATGGGTCTATGGCTAGATTGAAGGCTTGACTTGTTGCTAAGGGCTATGCTCAGACTTATGGAGTTAATTATTCTGACACCTTTTCCCCAGTTGCTAAGATGACATATATTCGGCTTTTTATTTCCTTGGTTGTCACTTATAATTGGGATCTCCACCAACTTGATATTAAGAATGTTTTTCTTCATGGCGACTTTCTGGAGGAGGTATATATGGAGCAACCTCTAGGGTTTGTTGCCCAGGGGGAGATTAGGAAGGTTTGTCATCTCGTGGTCTTGTGATGGTTTGAAACGAGTCCTCATGCATGGTTTTACAAATTTAATGCAATGAGAACTGATACACGTAAGAAAGAATCCACCACTCCGTCTCTGCGAATCCTTCAATTCAAGTATCATTATATTGGTAGTGTATGTAGATGATATTGTTATCAATTTTGTCGACTTTAAAGCCAGATCTCTATCTCAAGCTCTTTCTTCATGGCCAATTCATAAAAGGACCTAGTGGATGCTAAGATACGCAATAGTTATGTAGAGAAAACATGGAATCTTCTTCTTATCTTACAGAAATATGTGCTTGATCTAGTATCTAAGACTAGAAAGTCGAGGTAAACCATGCAAATTCTTTATGGCTCCTGCCGTACACCTTTACTAGAGAAGGCGAAACGCTTAAGGATCCCGAGAGATGAAGATCAATGTGTTCGAATTACCTTACAAGAATCCGCCTCGATATTGCTCACTCGCTAGTGTTAAAGTCGCATACGTCCGCTCCAACAATTGACCATTGGGTAACTATAGAATAGATTCCATGTTATTTGAAGGGAACACTCGATCGCAGATTTTATATAAGAATCATGATACACCAAATTGAAAGGTCATGAGGCCGACGTGTTCAAAGGAAGATAGGAGATCCATTTTAGGGTACTATGTCTTTGTTGGTGGAAACCTAGTATCATGAAAAAGTAAGAAGCAAGGGGTTGTTTCCCATTCAAGTGCATAGTCTGAATATAGAAAGCAATGGCACAATCCGTGTGTGAGATCATGTGGCTTCATCAACTCTTAATGGAAGTCAGCATTGAGATATCAAATTTCCAAAGAAACTCTGTGACAACCAAAGTACCCTCATATTGCTTCTAATCCCGTGTTCCATGAACACCAAGCATATCTGAGATAGATTGTCATGTTTCTATCCATACAAGAAAGAGAATTTGATTGATCTACACATGTGAATATAATGTTAAAGATATTTTCTATGTGTTCAAAGAGATCTAGTTGTTGATTATAAATAAGTTTGTAAAGATTCAATCTATATTCCAACTAGAGGACTGTTATAATGTAAATATAGATTTGTTTATATCACACATAAAACCATTGTATGTTAGATTTAACTCACCTGAATATATATATTCAATTTTTTATCAAGATATGTTATTCATAAAACAAAAAGAACATTCTATAATCATCAATCCTTTTATTACATTATTATCAAGTAAATAATTGATAATTTCCATATAAATACATTGATTATATCCAAAATATTGTAAGAGGGAATGTCACCTGGTTTAACCATATAAAGATATAGATTGTCACATATTAATAGTAAAAGGTATGACTAGGTAAAGCAGAATGGTGTCAATGAGACTAGACTAAAGAATTAAGATGACTTATATTTGATTAATAAATTTTGATACTTCTATTATTATCTTAATATTCATCATGAGTGCATTCTCATTTCATCGACATACAATTATTTCTGCAATCACTTAAACGTGCGTCTGTCAATTTTTTTTGACAATAATCATTCACAAGATATACTGGACAGCTTTCCATGATTTAAAATCCATAAGAGATCATGTTTTCTTTAGTCACCATTTTCTTAATATGTAAACTTACTTCACATATGGCTTTGTTCTCTTCTGAACAACTTCACCCCTTTAATGCATTATGCTCTATGTTGGCTGCTATGTATCTTTGGCAGACATTATGCTGAATACAATATTATAAGTTCTAGAGTAAACTTACACCACCCAATAATTTTTGGATTTATCAAAAGAAAATAAGAAGGAATGGAATAGAATGCAGGATTTGGACATGTATAAAGAAGGTTGCTCAAAGTAAATATAGTAAAGAAAAAATAGAAAATTAAAAATAAATCTAAAAAAGATGCTATATAAAGAAGGGAAAAGAATTAGAGAGAGGGATTCAGAAATAGGATTGACGTTATCCATTAGTTCGAAGTTAGGGTATGAAACAAAATGATCTCGAAACATCTGCAATCACACACTGGTGAACAAGACGCATGACCCTTAAAGGAGAGTAGTGTTTTGTTTCAACCTTTTCTTCGCTCCATATTCCTCTCAAAAGAACTTAAGATAATAAAAGGATAAACAACAGTACCTCCATTCTCTGACACAAAGACTTTAGGTCAGAACCATGACCTGGAATCAACTAATTCAGTGTTTTTTGGTTTCATGAATTTAGTTAGGACATCAGAAAGAGCATATTTGTATTTATTGCATCAAACGTCTTTCACATCTGCACATTGAGGAACATTTTTACCTCCATGCAACAATGCCATTTCAAAATTTACCAGCATTGCAGTTCCATTTTCATAACACTAGTGTCAAAGCCAATGAATATGCGCCTTAATGCCCTGAAGAAGAAAATAAAGAGATTTCCTTCTGCAACTGACAAAAAAAATACACCATATATCTATTTTACAAGAAAACAATATGTGTGTGTGTGTAATAACAAAACATGATGCTTATCAAAAAAAAAAACATGATACAGAAAAACTAAGTACAGGAGTAAAACAAAGAGCAGCAAGCAAAAGAACAATTAAAGAGAGACAGAACCTTCCTCTTCTAGTTTTGAACCCAACCAATCAGTAAATCTACCATACACATAAGTTACGTTCCTCCATTTAAAACCTAACACATTCCAAACTATTACAGAAAAAATGGAAATGCCCAAATGCTCCATTTTCTTAAAGATAGCCTTCCTCATAAAGTGTCTTCTGTTTACGCTTACTTTTGAATGCCTTCTTGATAAACTAATGGCTGAGTAATCAACCATATTTGACCCGCCTGTTACTTCATCAGTAAAATCCAAACATGTATTAGGCTGAAGTTAACAGTTACAAATCAGAGAAGAATGATCACACCCCTACCATGGATGATTTAGTAGATATAACTAAATCAAGACAGAAATATACTGAAGTCTAATTTGTTTGCTATGAGGTATACATTAAACATGTCTATGGTAACTTAAAATCTCACATGCATGCTTTTATATGAGAAACATAACATTTTGGTCATATCCAGGCTGCAAAAATTAAAAGACATAAAACCAGATAGTTTAAATATAATTGAACTTCCCACTTTAATGCAGGAAAGCTAAAGCAAGAAAAAAATATGGAAAGTTGAAAAAGGATAACTTCTACCTGCTAGAGAGGTAGTTCATGCAAGCTAAAGCAGAACAAAAGACAAAAGAGGATGACTTTCACCTGCTGAAAGATTGTTCTTCTTTTGTGCAAGCCTTCCTCCTTATCAAGAGAGACTCTCGCATCCTTAAAATCTCAGTTGAGAAAACCTCACTTCCACTCCTATTCCCCTTACACCCTTCTTCAGGATATTTTGCAATTTCTCTCACCCACTTCAGCATTCTTGCAAATAACTTTTTCTTCCTGAGAAAAAGAACTCCTCTCTTGGCAATAATGGAACTCTTGGTTCACAACATCATCACCACAATTTTAATATCACCACTATTAGGACCTTTGTTCGCCCTGGGAAGCGCTATTGACAGATTCAAAATACTTTTGTCAGTTTTCTCAGATTCCACCAAAACTCCATCACTTCTCTTTGGGGCCCATCCCACCCAACATCAACTTTCCAAATTCTGTCCCCAACCCTCCAACAACGAATCCAGCTTCTCATGACATTCACTATCTCTTATCCAAACTCCCATTCCGTAAATCCAATCAACCACTGACCCAACTGATGCAAATACTTGAAGTAAATCAATTTTAGACATGTCTTCACACCAACATCCAACCCACATTTCTCTGCCACCAAACCCCACAACCCGTTATCAGAAACCCACTCATAACCCCCCTTCTCCCTCACAACCCAAAAAAGTTTGAACAAGTCCACAGACCGCCCGTCGCCAAGCATTGGCGGAATAGGCCCCACACATATTCCCACAATGTCCTTCATGAAAATCAACAAAACTTGATCGAATAAAACCTGAAGTTTATCAGAGGCTTTCACATAATCAGTATTACCAACATCAACAGAAACCCCATCAGTCTCACAACTCCCATCCGTTTCACCACAATCCAACACAGACCCATTTCTCGGAGCCATAGACATGCCTTAATTTCAATCAAAGTCGTCAAAAATTAATCACACCAACCCAAATCAACAAAGAAATAGCTAATCTGAGAGCAACATGTAATAGAATTCATGAAATTTGAAACGGCCTTTGCTCTGTTCTCCACACATATTTACCTCATAGTTTGGCTTCTTGTGTTTTCTCTCATTCCGTTCTCTTCTTCCTCTGCAACAAACCCACGAAATTTTGCTTTCATTATTTGAGGGTTGCAGAGCAGAAGGGAGACAATGTTGACTGTAGATGGTAAAATTCAGGCTTGAAGCTTCAAAATTGGGAATGATGAGCGCAAGATTAGGAGATTTGAAATAGATTAAAGGTTTCCCTACGATTCTCGATGGAAATATTTTGCAGAAAATGATTTTTGTTTTTTTGTTTTTTTGTTTTTTAATCCATAGAAAATGATATTTGTTGGAAGGATTATATAATATAATGACAAATTTTTAGATTACCATGAAAAAGTGAGAGAAAATGGAGTTTTAGACTGAAATAGTGTTTTGGGGAAAAATGATGAATTTAGTTTTCATCAAATTCCACGCCAAAACTAGCTGCTTGGAATACGGCGACATGAGCTTTGTACGGATCTAATATACTGAAAATAAAAATCCTAAAACAACATCGTAGATTGAAAAATTTGAACACGTTGCTGCAGATAGTTGAGACGCTTCTAAGATTCCCAACTGGTTTCACTGGTAAATTTAAAACTCGGGTCACATCACCAACGCCTAAGCTCCATTTTAAAACTCAAAGCCAGACCACCAACGCCTAAGCCTGGCTTTTCCTAAACCCACACTTAATCCGCGGGGCTTCTGACTCTTCAACAACCCGACGCCCTTCCCTTTCCTCCTTCCCCGCATTTCTTCTTTCCCTTTCCTCTATTTTCTCTCCCTCCCGATTTCCTTCTCCTGTTGAAATTCAAGCCCAGACATCCACCACACCCTCCTCACCCGCAAGGGTTGCTACAACACAACTAGACACCTCGCCCATTGGACGGCGGGCCAGACTCAGTTCTCCACCCCAACTTCTAATTTCATTCACTTGTGCACCCGCCTTCCAAAGCCGAGGATTTCGAGCTGGGAAACGCTCCGAGCCCACCTCAGCCTCCCGGTTCCGAAATGTCTCACCATTTCCTCACATTGCCAGAGTGAATGAAATCCTGTTCTTGAGATTTGCAGGATTCATTCATATGTTGATTTCTGTATTTTTTTACAGTATATGAATCCTTAAAGGCTGCTCGATATTCTATGCGTAGCTTGATTGTTATATGGTGTAGTTGGTGGCTTTTTATGCTTAGATTTTGCGGTTTTCTTTTTTCTTTTTCAATTTAGATTATTTGTGTGCTTATTAGGAATAGCCATTTTGGTGGATGGATGACTGTGGATCAATCATAGTAAATAAATGGAAATATAAATTATATGATAAAATGGTGTATGAATTATCTGGGTCTTAAATATAGTCACGATGAAGTTTCAGAGCTCTGGCGGGCAATAGTGAGATACAAAGGAGTTGAAATTCGAAGTTTCGCACTAAGATAGAATGCAAATTGGTCGTGCTTCGTCGTAAATTCGGGTCTCACTTGCATTTGTAGTTAAAAGAGGTACAAACAAAATTTGGTTCTTTTCATTCTTGGCTCATGGAGCAGTGATAAATTTGTTGTTGAAGATTTTCTTCTCCTTAAGGCCGATAGAGCATGTGCATGATCAATTGTTTCAAAATACACAAAGCCGTGGAATATAATCTAAATGCATTGTTGTTAAATTATTAGCTTCATCCGAAACCAACATACGCTCCAAGCACTCGATTCATTCCTCAAGACAAAGATATCGTCCCAATGAAATTCACATATGAGTTTTCGCATTTTTGTTTTGATCGGTCGATATCAATGTTTAAGCATTAAATACCATTTGCCTGGCCGGTAGTTTGATAGTCGACATTTACGCTGATTCGCAGAACGCTTCTCGGCTCGAATCCTCACACAAAAAATATTTTAATAAATAATGATTTAGGGGGATAGTACATTTACTAAATAATTACATTTACTAAATAATTTTGTTTACTTCATTCAAATGTTTCACATGCTCGTTTCTATTCCCGTGAATGTGTTACTACAATGGACATATAGTGAGGACTGAGCACGATGTGAAATATGATGGCAACAAAGCTTCCATTGTGCCTTGAAATACCCACGACCGTGACGCTTGAACAATCGGGTGATATCATTTTGCAAGCACACCTATTTGACAAACTAAGTTCAACTAGTCCTCAAGTGTAAGTATCCTCTAAAATGGAAAATAGGTTCCAACCTTTACAATATGGAAACGACGTGATTCGTGCACTTAATGTGCCAATACGGTTAACACAACCGTCATCTATAAACTGGAATTGCTGGTTGAGGCGTTGTAATACACCGACAAGAGGATCGATCTATCGGGCGCTGCGTAAATCGGTTACTCGCGTAAATGGATCATGGTCATGGGTTTCCAGCGCCCAAAGACAGATACAGGAGCATATGGAGATGATGATGCTTGCGCCACGAAGAAGGTGTGTGTGTAATGATGAATCGGTGAAGATTATTATGAATATGATGATTACTACATGCCCAAGTCGGTGGATATGTATCATCATTCCATCACAAATCAGTTTTGGAGAATGAGCGAGGGTTATTTGTTTCTGCGTTATTGCATTGGCATCAGATGTATCGAATATCGTAATGATGATGAGGGACCGCTTGAGCACTCTCATCGAGTATCACCTACCACCACCTTGTTTTGAAATATGTTGAAAACATAGATATTGCTACTTCAAGTGGTTGGACTCCATGGGTGCAAGAGACAACCAGTTATGCGAGTGGTGAATTTATTAAAGGGCAAGTTTTTAATTCTAAATCCGAATTGCAAGAGGCTGCAAAGATTTACTCTAATTAGAGCACACCAGAGCTTCTGCCAGTTGCCTCCTCTAAAAAAATCGCTTGCCTTAAGATGTAAGAATCAAGAATGTCAATGTCAATGGAATATGCGGCCATGGTTAGTTTTTCGTAAAGAAATCGGCTTAATAGATCAACAAATATGAAGGGTCGTGATACTTGTAAACTGCGCCTTAACCGAGACCATCATCAACCTGACTCAAAGTCGGGTCGCACTACATACTGTGCAATAATTAAGGCACAATTTATTTATCCCTCGCGCTATTCAAGCAAGCTAAGCATGGAGAAATGGGATATGAAATTTCATATAAAAAGGCCTCGATGGAAGCATAAGGCATTTAGACACTTATTCGTGATTTTTCCTACCATATACGTATCTCTCCCACGCTTATTCGCCATTGAACAAGCCAATCATGGATGTCATTATTCGAAACCACCTCTCATAGTGTGCCAAACAAAGAGACATTCCAAAGCGTGTTCTGGTCGTTCAAGCCATCTATTGAAGGGTTCGCAATTTGTCGTCCAGCACTGAGTATTGATGGTACACATTTGAATGGGAAGTATAAAGGGACAATCGTTGATTGCTATGGATGATGGGGAATACACCATTGTCTTTAATGCATTCGCTATTACTTAATGCGAGAATATCAGAATGATGGTTCTCGCGTATCGTAAATAAAGTAACACAACGGATTCGAATATAAGTTATATCCGAGTAGACATCCGTATTATGGCGTCTATGAGCGATCCTCATCTTCGCTGATGCACCCATACGCCTATCACAGGATCCGTGATAAAGGGCCATCTTCGCAAGCAATTTTATGACCCGCTTCAAAGATAAACTGTTGAAGAATTTAGTATGCAGAGCAGCTGTTGCAACAACACCACGGAAGATGAATAGGCATATGGCTACAATTGGGAGAATTAATCCTAAAGCACTACAATGGTTGGGAGGCGATCCCCTTCCAAGCATGGGCACCACATTGAGATGGAGGCGAAGATATGATAATGACAACTAATATGTCGAGGTATTTAACAGTTGTTCTTAAAGGGGCTCAATACCAATCGCATTAGTTCGCTTGACATTTTCCCCGCCTTAATGCCTTACTTTGTTGCAAGAAGGGAACAAGGTGCCGCTAGATTTATTATCCATGAGCATTTCACCTACATGTTGATGTTCGGGATTAGGGACGGTGATTAAGGTCAATAATAGAAATCTGTTCTTACGATCACTTACAAAAGGACACGCAGTGCCTAGAAGTGGACGCATTCATCACTCTGAACTTCTTACATGAGAAGAAATGCACTCATGGTAAGACACTCAATATACGGTTTTCCTCAGAAACATATCATCAAGAAGATGCAAAGATCGATGTGTTGATTTTCTGGCCATTTGTCTTTCAAGGCTACTACACTACGCAGCCTTTATCGCACACTCGGGGCAAGTTTGTTTTGTCCTATGTTCAATGAAGATGAGTGGCCTATTTATGATGGTCCAACGATCGCAAGTCCTGAGTCAATGAAACGGCAAGTAAGTGGCCGTCCTAAATCAACCCGTTTGCACAATGAAATGGACATTAGGGAGTGGCAAACCAAGGTAAAATGTGGGTCAGGCAAACAACAGTGGTCACACCCATGTCTTGTAAGAGTAGAAACCAACTTTAGTTATGGATGAAGTAAGGCAATTAGTTGTTTGGATTGTAATTGAGACGCCACTGCTTTTTTAGCCTGTGATAAGACTTATGTACTAGCGTTTATTTATTGTAAACGAGGCACCGAATATTTAGTAGTTGTCTTATATCAGATTTATTCTATTCAATGAAACATTCTTATTGTACGTGTTTATTGTAAATTTTCGCTGTAATTAATGTTGACAACCATTTTTGACAATTATGCTGGACTTGTTATATCGTATAGACATGGCGTTCAGGAGGATTCATTTTCGACAGATCTGCCGTGATATCTGCCTTGGTTTTGGCAACACGTACACCGATCACACTTAGTAGATACAGAGCAGGTACGTAATTTGTTAATAAGGCATATGGATATTAGTAGTTGTAACATGTACTTTATAAATAACCACATTCAAAATAACCACATTCAAATTTGTATGTTTCGTTGGTTGCAGCTTCAGGAGATTCTCCGCCCTCGACAACGCATACGAGCCGCGTCTATGAGGATGGATATTCGCATCCGCACCATACGTGATTAGGGTCCGATTTTACTAAGATATCTGGCTGGGGCCACATCGCGATCGACGCCACTTATCACCCTTCACCGGGTCGATGGCGACCCGAGACACACACGCCCACGCGGCCAAGAGGAGATGATCGACACCTACAGACGCCGCTATCCTCCCCGTTTCACGTACACGGTCCAAGCAACATCGCACATGTGCGCTCGATGTGGCAACATAAAGTGAAATAAGCCAAGGCCATCCCACCCGCCGACATGCCGTTGGGGAGGAGTCACTATCTCCTTACGGTGGTTATGTTTGCAGTTATCCACCCCGCCACCTGATGCGGATGATGCTACATTAGAGCGTTATGCGCGTGGGTTCATCTTAGCGCTTATTGGATCCTTCTTGTTTGCGGACAAGAAGGGTGTGATGGTTCCCATTTGCTATCTACCTCTACTACGATTTGACGCCTTTATCATGACATATAGCTTGCGGTGCAAGATTAAGACATACATACCGCTGAAGCGCGCCGAGCCGCCGATCGTACTCGCGTATTAGTTGCCAGGCTACACTATCTCGTAGGCGTAATAACTGAATGTGTGTTGTTGTGTATGGATGAATTGGGATGCTTATGCCAATATTACTCATAATTGACCTATTGAGGTCACGAGACTCGCTGCGGATATATTTACATAAGCCAGATTCAGTGTAATTCTCCTGCATAAAGGAGATCATTCCGATCGAGAATTACGGGCCCCTTAAAGGGAAATTATTTATAATTTTTTCAATGCAAGCAAATATATGGCAACTTCATTATTTTTACCCACTTTTGCATTGTTCTCAGATTCACTTATGGTCATGAGAGATCAAAGACGTCAGCGACCCGATTCACAATTTACGTCGTATCTACACCACCACCCGCTCAGCCGCATGATGCGGATGTCGGCGTTGGGATGGTGACCTACCCGAGCCCGTCCACCACGGATTGTGACATCCTCCGGGATCGAGCCAGAGGGTACAACCTACCACTTCCACTCTGGTAGCGAGAGTACCTTTGACACGGTGCATAACCCATCTGCAAAGTACTCCTATACCGTGATCACTGATGCAATGACTGACGTGTTCTATAATGCCAAACTTTATAGTTCTATATTAATTATATTATTCATATTTTGTAAAATTCTATTATTATAAAAGGTCACATGTAGGTGTCATGGCACCATACAGAGAGTTACTGACCGGGCCCCATATATCTCAAGTACGATCAGAGATCTCAAGCACGATGTCAACGCCATATGTTTCGATTGTTATGGCATCACCAAAGATTCTTCCATGGCAGTTTGGGATGCAACAGAGATAGTTCTCCAAATCTTGCTCTTCACATAGCACGCTTGCATGCAGGATGCACGTGATCTACACCAACTATCACGACTTTTCATGCACCATACATAAGATTACTGATACGCGAAGACAGATCATCACCACCCCTATGCCGGGTTCGATGGACTTCACATTCTGGCATGCAAGGGTATCGTCAGATCGATATCGCTTTTTTTCGACACTAATGATCAAGATAGGATGATGATAGAGGTTCCATACTACACCCTAAGAAGGCGGATCTTGGTAAGTTACAAATTACGTGTTTCAAAAGATTTGACTTAATTTTAATGACAGATTGATAATTTACTCTTTCTTCGTTCATTCAGATCACGCCATACTGACACAAATAGTCTGCTCCCTGCCTCAGACCCAAGTGGCTTCGCGCTTATGCGACACATACATCACATTGCCCAACTCCGTGTTACACCGTGACTCCAAGTGGAAGACCCATCATCGCCGCACACTCCTGTGAGGCTTCCGACATCACATGAGCCATTTATTAGACCTCCGGTGTCGTCCACACCATCCCGTATGCAGCCCGTTCGAGGTAGAGGGAGAGGGAGAGGGAGAGGGGGAGTTGATCACTGAGGTCGTGCTCGAGATGGTGGCACAGTCATCGTCGCACAATGTAGAGTGGTCTGTGCACACCGGTCGCACTATGCCTACTCGACACCCCCTCCTATACTTACCACTCACCCGAGCCGTTTATACCCCCACACACCTACACATCACCTTCCATACCCACTCACAATGACGCATCACCTACCCTACCCGCACATTACACATCACCTTCCATACTCCCACAGACTTACATGTCTGTACCTTATCCTGTGTCGACAGAGCTACCCTCCATAGCATTAGATATCCCACTGTCGTCACAGCATTTACCATCTCATACATTGCATCCCACAGATGATACCATCGTTGACCTATTACCTGAGTGGGGTAGACTTCCAGGTAGGCGACCGCGTACTCGACGTGTACATCGACTACTCCATCCATCAGATACCTCGGCTCCATCAGCTCCCTCGGCTCCATTAGCTCCCTCAGCTCCCTCAGCTCCCTCAGCTCCTTCTCAGACTCCACAGGATCCTATTAGTGTGGTATTTATTTTAAGCCCAGCCACAAAGAGAGAAATATAAAGCGAATCTTGTAGGACACATTGATACATATTATTTTTTATATATGATATTACGTATAAAATGTTTTAATATATTTACATGTTTCGTGTATGCATGATAACTTGGGTTAATTTTAGTTTAACCCAGGTTGATTATTTTTCATATAAATCAAAATTTGTGACATTTTCATTGTCTTCATCGAAATTTTATAGTTAAATCAAATTGGTTGAGTCAACCATAATCTTAGACGAAACATGAAGATTTCGGAAGCCTAGGCGTTAGGCGACAATGAGAATTTTTCTTATTTTAGTGTGAAAAAATATAATAATCTAATAAAATATTTTTTATAATTAAAATTGGAAAAGAGGGCCAAGGTACAAAGAAAGAATGAACAAAAAAAAAAATAATATCCATTTCGAATGCCTAAAATGAAAATAGAGCGATTTAATTTATATTTACCCATATAAATGCCCAGCTTTACCGTGCTTGACCTCCATCTCCAAAATGTTTGACATGAAATACTAACATCAAAATTAATTAATATTTTATTTATTAAATTATGTTTTCATATCTTCTGATTGATTTCATGATAAAAAATAAAATTGGAAATAAAATTGAGTGGTGCCGGCTTTGAGTTTTAAAATGGAGAAACGGCGTTGGTGATCAGGTTTGAGTTTAAAAATGGAGAAAGCCGCGTTGAGTGGTCTGGCTTTGAGTTTTTAAAAAATGGAGAAACCGGCGTTGGGTGAGTGCGGTTTGAGTTTTAAAGGAGAAGCCGGCGTTGGTGAATGCGACCCGAAGTTTGGAATTTCGTGAAACCGGCGTTGGGAATGCCGGCAAAGCCACCTGTACCAACACGCACTACTTTGGTTAAATTTTTCAATCTCGATGTTGACTTGGGATTTTTTATTTTCAGTATATTAGATCCGTACAAAACTCATTAGAAGGTGGCAAATATTGTTGTCATGAACAACAGCAATTGAAATTATTAAATTATCAAATGTCGTTATCATTGATAACGGTAATTGTAATTTTATAATGAAGACAATTATAATTTTCAAAAATTCAATTGCACGCTATGTACATTGATATTTTTACAAGCCTCCCTTATTATTATTTTTTTTAAAATTGAAACTTATTTAAAATATTTATTATTTGATAAATTACATGAACTAATGGATTTGAATATATTTGTTATATTATCATAGTAAATTATTTGTAAATCAACACGAAAGTTATTTATTTACAGAAAATAGCAAATATATTTTAAAATTTTCTATAAGCACATCAGGTAGCTTGAAATTTAAAATAAACTGCAAGTTTTATTTTAAAATATTTTGAGCATTTTTTTTTATTTCACAAGTTATATCCAGTTGTGTATATTACAATTTCAAAATACTGAATCATGGAATATTCAATAGAATTTTACATGAAGCTCGATTATGACCGCCATGCATAAATCAAATCATATAAATATATAAAAAAATTGTATACAAATAACAATATATAAAAATATCAACATATATCAATGAGTCCTACAAGATGACGTCTTTATATTTCTCTTAAGACGGGACCTAGAATACACAACTAGTTGATTTATAGGGTCCCGTGCAATCTCAAACGCAGATGATGGAGCCGAGAGCCAAGGGAGGCTGATGGATGAAGTACTGGAAGCCTATACGTAGAGCATGAAGTGCAGGCGGAAGATGCACTAACTTTGATAGTCGATGGTGTCATCGATGGGAGGCAATGTGAGGATGATAAAAGGTGAGATGATAAGGTGATATCTCTTTGCTTTGTGGAGGTTGGTTACAGCGACAGGATATGGTAAGATGTGTAAGTGTGCGGGGGTATGAAGGTGATGTATACTTGAAGTTTGTGAAGTATAAAATCTCGGGTGATATGGGTAAGTAATAAGGGAGTTGAAGTAGGCAATGATCGGCTCATGTGTACCATGACCTCCATATCTCAACCATGACCTGCATACCATCTGACCACGACCTCGCCCGGTGGCTCTCACTCTCCCTCTACCTCAGTAAATTTTGCACACGTCTCTTAGAGTGGATGACAGGAGTCTAATAGATGGTGCATGTGATGTAGATCATACGATCGTAGTCGATGATGCAATGCTCTTCTTCGATCTGGTGTAACACTTATATAGAAATATGATGTAAGTCATACACCAAACCGATGGTAGCACCACACGAGCGACTAACTATGTCAGCCATAGAAGAGATCTAAATGAACCAACCAAAGAATTATAAATACATAATCTATTGATTCAAATTTGGAAAACACTTTAGAAACACAGGACTCTAACTTACCAAAACCTAAGTAGCGTCGATTGTAGTATGAAACCTCATATCATCCCTATAGAGTGGTGGTGTCATAAAACGTCATGTAATATGACGATACCACTGCATATATAGATCATGGAAGTCTATAATACCCACCTGAGTGTAGTGATGATCATGTGCATATTTCGCGTATCCAGCCAAGGCAATGTATGGAGCATGATACGTCACCCAATCTCTTTAGTGTCGTCCACGTGCATCCATGTGCATCCATTCTATGTAGTTGTTGCTCATAAGAGCAAGATGGAGGTATCTCCTGGTGTAGCCCAAACTTGGGCAATACTCGCTCTGAACGATGCCACTCAACAGTCTCGAAACATATAAGCGGTGACATACGTCGCCATATCTGATCGGCTAGCGGATATCACGGAAGTTGGTCAGCTTGACTCTCCGGCCCCGTATGGCTGCTATAAGACCTACACATTTACACTTGATGTCAAAACTTTATGTGAATATGAATGAAATTACTATAGACCATATACGTTTACATATATCATTACGTCGAGTTTGTGCATCTAAGCCGATCTCGATACTTCAGAATTACATCGGATGGGTTATCTTTTGTGTCAAAGGTACTCTCCACCTACACCCCAATGGAAGAGTTGGCTCTACCTCTGGCTCAACCGTAGACTCAACTGGTAATCCATCGTCAATAGCCTCAGCTAGGTCTCCATCGACAACATCGGCATGACATCGGCAATATAGAGTCATCATGTAGAGCATGAGCGGCGGTGAAGTGGATTTCTTTGTTAATTAAGCCCAAAATCGAATTAAGCCCCACGTGAAGTCTCTCCCAAGACCATAACTGAATATAAAATAAATAGAAAGTAAGCAACCTAATGATGTGTTGTGTATATGAATGTGTATGTAATAAAATAAAAATATTACATACCTGTATCAGTGTAATACAATCGCTAATACCGCGTTTACGATAAAAGCTAGCTTGGCATAACTCGCGATATGCAAGTGCTAATACTGCACCACCCCAACTATAAGTCGTAGTATGTGTCATATCTCATAGTAGTGGGAGAAAGCACAGATGAACATGCACTCCCTTCTTGTCCGCAAACAAGAAGGATCCCATCAGCAGATGAAACCACGCCTCCGCTCTAAAGTACGGCCTGCATGCGCATGAGGTGTTGGGTGGATAAATGGTCCTGCTCACAGATGGAGATAGCGGATCCTTTGAGAGCATCTGTTGGTGGGGTGACACGGGCGACTCACACTGCTCAGCCACATCGAACACCGCGTGTCCCTAGTGGTTGCTGGTCCGTCGTCTGGAGACGAGGATGATAGCAACATCACGTAGCGTGATCGTCATCTCGGCGGGCATGAAACATGTGTGATGGCACCATTTCTTGACGAGACAAGTGATAAGTGGCCAATTGATCATGATGTGGCCCAAGCGATATATACCATAAAATCCCATGCGGATCATGTATGGACGAATATGTATATCCATATCCGCATCGCATGAAGGAAACTCATCTGGCATCGAGGATTACTTCATGAAACTTCTGATGCGAAGAAACCAAATTTATAATTGATTATATATAAATTACATATTCTAGCCCCGAGTAACATTAATTGATAAGTAATAAAATACATACTGCTCTGTATCTACTAAGTGCGAGCACCGTATGCGTCTTCTGATACCAAGACGGATGGATCAAGGATGCGCATCATGAAGCCCTCCCGAGCGTCATCTATAATAGATAACCACGAGAAGCCATTATGGTATTAACAAAACACATTGGAAAAAATAGTATCAACATAAGGTAATGCAAGTCACCCAATTGTGTGATGAATTAAAATCGCTATCATGAATGATGTCTCACATTTACTTAAGTAAATTTTCGTATTTCATAATCGAAACATTCGTACATAAGTGTTATACAAAGCAACTACAATTCCCCGAGGCAATTGCCTCACAAAAAAAAAAAAAAAGAGTTAGTTACTTCACGTATCCGCGAACTTGATTTCTATTCTTACAAGACCGCCCGTTGTAGCTTGAGGTTGTTTTACAATCCATGTGATAGTAGTGTTCCCTCCCAGCGTGTTTCATTTATGCAGCGAGGTTGATTTAGGGCGTCCAGCATATATGTTTCATTGACTGGGAGGTCTGATCGTAGGACCATCATAAAGAGGCCACTAATCTTCTTTGAATATTGGATGAAACAAGCTTTCTCATGTATCATAGTACGACTGCGTAGTATAGTAGCCTTGAATAAATAACCGAAAATCAGCGTGAATCGTGACAATAACGTATATGACCATGTTGCGTAATCCATGCATTGAATATGTTTGCGTGTGCATTTGATCGACATATGCGATTAGGTATTGTGGAAACTAACTCATGGCGGCGAAGTATTACTGTATGTGATCGTAAAGGAACAATTTCCATCGATCCGGCCTTAACAACCACGACCACAATTTAGAGCATCAACATATGAAGTGAAGCTCATTAGATGCAGTTTATTAGCACCTTGTTCCCTTCTTGCAACAAAGTAACTGTTAAGGCTAAAAAGGTCAACGTACTAATACAGAATGTGTTACGAGCTCATTTGCTAGAATTTATTAAATACCTCCAACATGTTGGTTGTCATTATCCCATATCTTCGACCTCCATCATGTGAAAGTGTCCATAACTGAAAAGGGATTGCCTCTAACCATTGTTGTGCTTCAAAATTAATTCTCCTATGCCATATGCTTATTAAATTTCCAATGTGTACTCGTTAAAGTTGCTCTACATACCAAATTCTTCAAGAGTTTATCTTTGAAGCGGGTCATAAAATTGCTTGCAAGATAACACATGCAAATCCTGTGATAGGTAGATGGTGCAGCCCAACCAAGATGAGGATCGCTCATCGCTGTCATAATAACTAGATGTCAGTCAGATATAACACAAATCCTCGTCCTTTGAGTTACTCTGTTTTTTGATACATGCCAAGAACCATCCCCAACTATCAATATTCACGCCTTATGTAATAGCAAATGCCAATGGAAACAACTTATTATTTCCGTCACACCCTATAGCAATTAATAACGTGCCTTTATACTTCCCATACAAATGTGTACCATCAATACTTAGTACAGGACGACAATGTTCGAACCCTTCAACAAATGACTTGAATGACCAGAACAAGCGTTGGAATATCTCAGTGTTTGGCATATTAATGTCAAATGTTTTCCAAATTATAACACATCCAGGATTTGCTAGCTCTAAGGCCAAGAACAAACATGGTGTAGCTCAGAGGAAGGACTCCGAGAGAAAAGCCACAAAAATAAGTGTCTGGGCGCTGGAGATTTTCCATCAAATGTCTTTTTATATGATATTTCATCCCCATTTCTCCATCACACTTGCTTGAATAGCAGCCATAGTCAATGTGAATTGTGCCTTAATTATTGCTTCCTCTTATATGAGCAAAGAACTAAGTTTGAGTCCACCTGATGATGGTCCCTGCTCAAGCAAGGATCGACACAAGTATGTAAACCTTTATATTTGTTGATAACAAATAAGCAAGTATCTTTCACAACCATGACACCGAAGCTTCCATAGATTATTTTGACATTCTTCGCCTCTCACATCTTAAAAAAAAAAAAAACGAGCAATTTTTTGAGGATAAAACAACCACAAACTCTTGGTGTGCTTTAATTGAGTAAATCTTTGCAGCCTCCACAAATCGTGATTAAAGTCAAGAACTACAAATTCTCCACTCGAATAACCGATAGTATGCTGCACCCATTGAGTCCAACCACTTTGGTTAACATTACCAAGTTTTCAACATGTTCAATTGAGGTGTGTTGGTGGTAAGTGATAATGAAATGTGGGATGACGGCCGGTTCTCAACATCTGTTTATCTGGCTACATCACAAGATGTCAGATGGGCAGAGACATATATCCTCAGCCATTCTCCAAAATCTGTTAGTCATCTAGCGATATGTAATTCCATCAGCTTGAACATTCGCGTCTCCATTAGATTCATCATCAACATCTTCATCAGATTCATCATTAGCTTCTTTATAAGTACAGTCTTCATCATCTCCATATACTCCAAAGATCCCAAGATCGGACCGCTACAGCCCAATAACCATAGTCAAATTTCAACATTATAATTGTCGCGAACCAATAAATTATATTGCCACCCATTATTGGATTCACTTGTGGCTTGACTTGAACGACCTGAATATACAATTCACTAATGCTAGTTAAAAGTTAAACTATGTTCAACATTCATTACACACTACTGTCATCCTATATTGGAAAAGGTTGGAACTTATTTCCACTTTTTAGGGGATACTTACAATTGAGGACTAATTTGAACCTTTGTTTGTCAATGGTTATCCTTGAGTATATCATATCACTCAATTGTTCAAACGTGCATTCAACCTAAGACACTCAAAAGGCACACAATGTACTTTGTTCTCCATATTTGACATCTGTCGCAAATCCTCAATATATTTCCATTGTAATAACATATCACTGAATAAGTGAAACACAATCGACCCATACAAATGGTCCAAAATGAATTAAATAATATGAGAGGTCATTATCCTTACCATTTAAACTACATTCATGTATGCTATATTCAATCACCTTATTTAGCCAATGAATAACCCAAAAACAAATTTTGGCTATATGAAAGTTCACATGGGGTAATAATTAAGTAAAACCAATTTTGGCACGTGAGAACCTAAACGAACTTAAATCTATATTCTTTACTCATAAGGTGATGCCTTGGAGCTCATATATCTATTATATTTTTACCAAGTTAAGGTATGGATAAGGTATGCCCTTCTCCATGTTATTTATTTATATATAAAATCAACTCTCACTATAAGAAAAAAGACCTATCTTGACGGTTACTAACTGTCATCGTATGTGTTATATGTCATCATAACTTCCTAGTCATATGTCATCTAATATGTTGTCAAGGTAGGTGTATCAGCAACCTTGACATATATAAATGTTAATGAATGTATTTTCTATTAATCAATATACTTATCCACCACTCATATAATATGTCAAGGTTTGTGTTCAAATTAAATCATATTTATTTAAAATATGTCAAGGCTAAAAAGGATCTTCCACCATAGATTTCAATTAGAACATGATAGCCTTGTACTAAATAAGCAAGGCAATAAGAAGGCTACTAAAGAACTTGTTGGCATACTTTGGAAATTGGTGCTTAATTTAAACACTTATTACAAAATATACCTTGTTTTCTTATAACTAAGACTTTATCTTGTTAACCATTATAATGTACCATATATAAATATGCATGTAGCTATATTAAAAACACATGTACATATATTGTGTTAATTTGAATTAAGTTGTCCCCCTTCAATATACAAACAAAATAATATATTCAAAAGAGAGTTTAAAACAACTTCTTACTTAGAATAAAAGATACCAAAAGATAATGCAAATCAAGTTCTATTTATAATACATACATCAAAAATAAAAACTCATAGAACCAATAGATAAATTATACAATCAAAATATTAATAACTCATGTATAACTCATGTATGTATATACATCTTTAAATGTCTCTATGCAAAAACCACTGAGTCTTTCACTAACTCCGACCTGTGAGGCCAAAATAAATAAACAAATGACACTAATTAATTATTAGTTGAAGATGAAACTATGGAATAAAAATCTTAGTAACTACAATAAACTTTAATCTTACCAAAATAACAACTGCATAACCAAAAATATTAGTAACACATTCTCCGTATATACATCTTGAAATCTCTGTAAAAAAATATCATCTTGAGTCTTTCATTAACCGATACCTATACCAAATAAAATAAGGAAATAACAAAAATGATATTAACTAATTATTGGTATAAGATGAAACCCATGTAATGAAATTTTAAGAACTACACAAACTTTAATCTTACCAAAATAACAATTATACAACCAAAATATATTAATAAAACCATGTATATACATCTTCAATTCTCTTCAAGAAAAACCATGAAGTCTTCACTAGTTGAAACCCCATACCAAATAATACAAAGAAATAATACCAACTAATTGACACCAAGATGAAATTCATCTAATTATTCCTCAATAACTATATATAAACTTTCATCTTACCAAAACAATAACTCGGTATGATAAAATATTAATATTCAAGATGTAATGCATCTTGAAATCTCTCAAAGAAAAAAAACCATCTCGAAGTATTTCACCATCCCGAACTTGTACAAAATAAAATAAGTAAATATTAACTAATTATTGGTTCAAGATGAAATCCATCTAATGAAACCTTAGTAAGTACAATAAACTTTATCTACCAAAATAACTACACAACCAAAATATTAATAACTCAATGCATATACATGTTGAAATGTCACCATGGAAAAAAACTCGAGCCTTTACTATCCTAAAAACCCGTAACAAAAATACATAAATAAATTATATTAATTAAATATTGGTTGAAGAAATCTTAGTAACTACAAAAACTTTCATCATGCCAAAATAAAACCTATACAAACAAAAAAAAATACATCCAAACTCATTGCTTTATATAAATTTTGAAGTATATGAAATAGAAGACTCAATGCAAAATTAGTCTATTTACCTGTTGAAGCAAGAGAGTGTTGACAAAATCTACCCACTTTGATCTTAATAAATTTATTTCATGCTGAGTATAGATCCTTTTTCCATTAAACTGACATTATTAATAAAAAAAAATGTTAACATAACAACATATTCATATATAAAACTTCATAGTACTTAAGAAATATTATAGTTGAGTTCGCTACCTTCAACTTGAGTAGGCTCAAATCAAAAATTATCTCATTCATATAATTTCATCACATAATAACCATTAATGAACCCTCCATGTTGTCTAGACTCTCACATGGAGCCCATGTATAATTAGAAAATGTATACATATATAATGTGATAAAACTTCCATGAACCTAAATATTTGCACAAAACCAAAGGTAAAAATCGATATTTATTCAACTAAAGTAATTCCAAATTCTAATAGAAAAAATAAAATATAGCATGAATTTAAAACACACCCAAGTAGATTTATTAAGGAGAGAGATTGAAGAAAATGGTCATATTCATCTTACCTCAACATAATCCAATCTAGAGTATAACAAAACAATGCATTAAAAGATCGTGATAGTAATTTGATAATAAAACATGAATAATGAAAATCTTATGTCATTATCTAAGACAATTACCCTGGGTTGTATGGGACAAAAATATACTCAGCTTTTCTTGAATTTATCAATCTCTCAGCAATGTATCGAGCTCTATTTTCCAACTTTGGTTTTGTTAAATCCAGCTCTTTTAAAACTGCTACCGATTCACAAATATCAACTTCCTCCTCATTGTATCTCTCATCTCTCGATACAAGTACCTAAGAAATTGAAATATATAAGAGATAGCTTAGTACCATAAAATATAACTTGAACTCAATGCAAACATGCTCGAAATCCCACCATATGTAGAAACAAATACAGTTTGATGAAACCTCTACCTTCGATATGATATACTCCATATCTTCCACCAAAAGAAATGTGAAAAATTCCATACCAAACAGATCTATTGGGAATTGTACTTTTGGGGCTGGTCTATCTTTCAGCGTCGAAACCGTTTTTAGCAAACGCTTGAATATCCTTTGGATTTTCTTTCTTTCGTTATTCAATAGGTTTCTCTGGTATCTTTGTTGCTTTCTTTTTCTTCTCATTTTTCTTCAATACATAGTCCAATAATTAGAACATTATTGCATTAGTAAGAAGCAAAACACTATAAAACAAATTAACTTCTGTGAAAATTACATGATATACCTCTTGCCCTCCTTCATAAGGTATCACAAGCTCAGCAGGCCATAATACCTCGTGTCCAACTCCATCCCCATTTTAGATACATTTGGAAGTGGAAACGAAAGACATCAAAGAATGTGATGAAGGATGGTGACTTTGTAGTTCGGACCATCATTTACTTCAAGAACATATGTTGCATATGCAACAATGTTTTCTCTAGTCTCTATGGCCAGGTCACATTTTTTAACCTTATAAAAATTAAAAAATATGTCACTACATTTGGTATACAAATATGAATATCCACAAAAAAAAAACTATACATTAATGCTAGTAATGGAACTAAGTCAAACATATATATACCTTGTCAATTGGATGTTGGAGTGGTTGTGTAACCTTCATCTCAACTCCATGTTGTGTCATTCCTTGATGGACTTCTTCATGAATTAGCAATTGTTGTTTGATATTTGTGCGTTCATTTCGTATCAGTGGGAGGTTGTTGACCCCTTTGATGAGTGGTGTCTAATATCCACGTTGCTTACTTGTGCTTTAAAAGCTTCCTCTCTCTGACTAAGCATTTTTTCACGCTCCTCTAATTCTTTCTCCCTTCCTTGCAATATCATTTCTCTTTCATCAATTTCAACAACTTTTGATGACTTAGGAACATTAAAATATGCATTACGTTTTACTGGTCCCTTTGCCCTTACTCTACCGTGATGCTCGTGTGTTCCTAAAGCTTGTGTGGCATATCATTTGGACCAATCGGTAGGAATACCAAGCTTCGCATTGGGCAAATAACTCATCCTACAAAACAACAACATAACAAGTTAGCTTGAATATCATATTTATAAGCTTTAGAACCTTAAACAGACATCATTTAAAAGTTTTGATAACTAACAATTTTATGAACAACATGTTGGGTTTCAACATCATATTTGCCTTCCTTCTCTCTCGCCAACTTCCACAATCTCTATCTGTGCACAAGCTTCCTAGAACCATCGTTTTTTCATCCGTCGCATAATATAATGATTTCAATAAGTGTAATCATTGCTTAGATATAATAATAAAGCAAAGCATTTCTATTGTAGATTATATAATATCAATCAAATATAAATGGATATTTGTTTTTTTTAATTTATAAAACATAATTATATTTTTATTTGTATACTTGCTTTGTTCTTTTTTTCATTAAACAACTACATCCATTTTACCAACAATTTTACAAAGCATATCCCATTAACAACAAAAATTCCTCTGGTCACATCACACAATCATTATATATTATAACTACAATATTAAATTTTCTCCTACTTAACCAAGAATAAAAATAAAAATAAATGTATAAATGAAAACAAGTGCGACTTACCACTTCTTGCTCAAAGTTTGCATAACCTTTTCTACTAAGACGATGGGAATATGCGGTTCAAAGACCTCTTTCGCTTCTCGGTTTTCTCTCGACTTTTGAAATTGCTTTGAGAGCCTATCCATAACCAATTTTCTCCATATTTGAGTCTCAATATAGCTGTAACAAGCGGGGCTCTTAAGGTGTTCAGGGTCATCCTTATAAGGCATGATATAGTCTTTTGTGAAATGGTGCTTGAATGACCTGAACTTTCTCCCTATTGATGCAATAGTATTATTCTAGCTATCTTCATCAACCTTGAACGCATTCTGCAAATTCAAATAGTTATTGCGCACTGCATAATGAATTGCAATAAGATGTAGGAAGATAATTTAAAATAATTATTTCATACCTGAACAATATCCCATAACTTTTCTTTCAACTCATTTGGCACTAGCCGCCAATCAAGATAGTCTACTGGAACCATGGTCCTTGCAAGGACACCTAAGTAGGAAACCAATTGTATAGATCCATCACCAATTTCTATACCATCATTATAATCAACATTAACTGGACCCTTTACTTTATTCTTTTGTGGATATTTGGGTTTCATGGTTGATCCTCTAAACTTTTTTGTTTTTCTTTCTTTTTGTGGTCGCACCCTCCTACATGAAAAAGTAAAAGAAAGCACTCTTGAACCACCTTTATAAGTTAATTGTAAAATTAAACTAGATATTGTAACAATCACCTTTTCTTTGTTTTTCCTTTTCAGGTTCTATTTGTCACAATCGTAGATGCTTTTCGTGTATTGAATGGCTAAAAAGGTATGCTAAGACAACAACATTTTAACATTGATAAATAATGATAATTTTGAAGTAATGAAAATATGCAAAAAAAAATACATTATAATACATAACAAGTACAATTGCAAAGGTTGAATATTTACAAAACTGTGATTCTACTTTGTCGCTATGTTCAAATTATCACACTAATACAATAATTTAAGAATATTCAATCAATTGTGAGGTTAGATTGTGTCAACGTGTGTTATTTCTAACTTCTATGTCATTATTATAACAATGTTTTATTTTGAAATTGTGTCATACATAGTTTTACCACCAAGTCTAATAAATATTGACTCGTCTTATGTTTGTCATTATTTTTCATTATATTATAAAATTCAATCAACTTATAGGCATCATTATTTTATTTTAGTTTTATAAGTAACTTATAAACATTGAATATGAGAATGATCAATCATAATA
Source organism: Tetrastigma voinierianum (assembly GCA_016808115.1). Classification (NCBI taxonomy): domain Eukaryota; kingdom Viridiplantae; phylum Streptophyta; class Magnoliopsida; order Vitales; family Vitaceae; genus Tetrastigma; species Tetrastigma voinierianum. Next base: position 418,084 of record JAEQBH010003193.1, on the reverse strand, counting down.
ATGCAATATTGGCTGTATGAAGCATAACTTTTAGATTACCTTGCACCATTTTAATTCAATATGTAGAAACTTATCCAAATAACTTAAATGGGAAGTGTTGTTTATTATCCTTCCACCTTATATCGCATGATTAACTTTCACTACAAGGAGGATTGTCTAAAAAAAAAATTAAGTCATTAAGTCAATTGCTTCATTCTTTACAATGCATAATCTAAAACTAAAGTTATGATGTCAATATATAAGCAACACTTATTTAACTATATCAATTAAGCTATAAAAGAAGTTTAGACAATTAAAGAGGCATCAACATATAAGTAGTTGCATTTGGTTACAAATGGCAATGCATGTAATAGAAAAATAAAGTTAACAAGAATAAAAATAATAAAACCATAATATCAATTACCATGTCATTATATGTTAACGATAATTTAGCAATACAATACACTTAGTAATCACTGGGGTAGTAACTAAAGGTAGCATACAAAATAAAACATGCCTAATAAGGATTAATGTTCAACTAAATCCTCACAATCGCTCTCATATTAAATTTCATTTGAGTCTTCAACTTCACGGAGGACCTCAATATTGTGCATTGCATTCACAAATGGGTGATGTTCCATACAATTGCTGTGAAGTTGTCATCACCCTCTATGTCAAAAGAGTCCTTTCTCGTCTTGAAAGAACAAATTAAACCATCTTCGATCAATTTCGTCTTCTACATAAAATAATTTGTCAGCCTGAGATGCCAAAATAGTGTTGATCCGATTATGTCCCATCTCTCGTAGGATCAATCCATCGTGAAACCAAGCTCATCAACTTGGACACCGCTTCTTATTATCAACCCAATCACACTTTAAAACACAAATCTTGAAATATATTATAATCAAGGTCCCATATCTCTCTTTTACAACCCTTACAAAACACATCTCACCAAGCACAGGATTCTTCTTATCTTTGGCACTTGCAATTTGCATAGTTGATGCCACAATACTAACACTAATTATTTTGGTTAACCTGTCTCATCCGATCCCATGGTAACAACAATCATTAATGATATAATCAGATAAGTAAGAACTTGTTGTTCTGTCCTTGTGTGCTTTCACTTAAGATCCTTTCAATAAGTTCTCCTTTGCTTATTTCATCGAAGAACCTACAAGGTTCATCCATAATATATAAATGAATGTAGAATGAGTGAAAAGTATTTGAGTCTAAGTAGGTGTATGCACTTTGAGTTTCATACCTTTTCGAAGCCAATATTAAACGTGCGCACATGTTCATCCCCTCTCTAGCCACTTCACCCTTAAGACTCGACGAGGATACTTTGCCTTCAAATATTTATGTGATCACTATCAAGTAGTCATAAAGTGTTTGTGGTTTGTATCCATAAAAGGTAGAGTAACAAAGTCACATGTTCAAGAGAAACGACACTTACTTGATATAAGGTTGCATAATGGTTGTATTTTGCAGAACATAATGATGTGCTTGCTCCACCAAGTTATACTCATTAATAGTCATTGCACGTCTCTGTGTAAAGGTTTCCCATATTTCCATTCATCTTTCATGTACTGTAAGGGAATCCCAATTGCATCTATACTCCGACAAATACTCGTGCAAAACTCTAAAGCTCGCAATATAACACTCGCTAATGCACCTTCTGATGATTACGATTTCAACATACCCCCTTTGAACTTTATCTTTTCAAATGGGTACATCCATCTCATGTACACTGGTCCACATAGTCTTACCTCTCTTACTAAATGCACTATTAAATGAAGCATGATATCAAAAATGGAAGGTGGGAAATACTTCTCAAGTAAGCACAAAGTGACTACTATGTCTTGCTGCAAATCATTCAATTTTGACACATCCATCACCTTTGGCAATAAAGTGCATTAAAGAGAAGCATAATCTGCAATGGCATATCCGACATGCTTAGGTAACACCGATCTAATTGCTACCGGCAATAGCTGTCAGATAAGTGCATGATAATCACGGGACTTAAGACCATGGAGCGCTAGTTCTTCCACCGACACAAGGTTCCCAAAGTTTGAACAATAACCTCTCGTGAACCCTTCAAATTACAACTTTGTAATAATGCCTTTTTTCCATTCTACTTAGTGCATAACATGCGTGGGGAGATAAGTTCGCTTCAACCCAACTTTGGTGCTAATTCGCCCTTAAGCCTACCAATAAGATCAAGTCGAATTGAGTCCATCCTTGTTTTACCCTGAATGTTACAAAGTTCTAACAACGCTCTCACATACATTCTTTTCAATATGCATGACATCCAAGTTGTGACGAACATAAAATATTTCAAAAAGATTCAAGCTTAAAATATACACTTTTTCCAAAGAATCAGAGGATTAATAACAATTGATTTCATTTATTCTTTTTCTTTCCCATGAGTTATGAATCATATCAACCTTTCTTACTTTTCCAAGAAGTTGTGAAAGCCGGGAGGTAAGTTAAACTCTTGTTCGAATTAAAGGCCTTCTTTGCTTTCTAAATGGATAGCTTGAATGGAAGAAATCTTCGATGGCCTCAGATAATGCTTTTATTCCCATGCTTTAGCCTATGTGAATATGTTTCTTCACCGCATATTGGACAAGCATAATATCCCTTAATAGTGCATCCAGATAAGTTGCCATAAGCAGGGAAATCATTAATTGTCAAGAACTAATCACATGCCTTTCTAAAAAGCTTAATTTAAGTAAATCATTTTTTTTCAAAAAATGCATCACAACTTTATTAAATAAATAATAAGAATAATTTAATTCCGCTATAATAATAATCGGAGGAAGAGGACTGATCTCAAGAGCTAGCCCAAAGAAGCTTCGCCTTAACCATGTTTAGTCCTGGAAATTAAGGAAAAAAGTTGTTGGGACGGCCCAGGGAAGGGAACTAAATCTAATAAGCCCAAATGACAATAGGCTTAGGCTTGTCTTGTGGGGTTGTTGGGGGTGAATGAGCAAAAATGAAATACTAGAGCAAATGATATGACTATGAGTGGGCCTGGCCTGGGTAATTTAAGCACTTTTTGGCAAAGTGGATAAGCGCATGGGAAACCGTGTAGTGGAGTGGGGTTGGTATTATTGAAAGTGCATTTTACTTTTGAGGTTGCTTCAGCGAGTGAAGCTTGGCTGGGCTCTCTTTCTTTTTCTAGGGTTTGTGACATCACAAAAAAAAAATGATTGTTTTTATGTACCAACAATCATACAATTTTAAGAAAGTGTAACTTGATGTGGCTGCGGTGATAATTGGAAAATCATGAAAATGAAAGAAACAAAATTTATATGCATTAAATATTATGTTTGGAAAAAATATATACATGGAAAGCAAATATACATGTGAGGAGGGAATGACTAAAAGGAAAGAAGGAATTTTCCAAATACATAGCATAAATGAGGTACTTAGAAATCTGCACAGGCATATCTAAAAAAAAACTGACATGAAAACATTCATATATAAGCAAGCTGGACCAAAATGGAGAGTTGAATGGGGGAGGCAGAGCATACACTGTTGTCTCAACGGAAGAAGACCAGGAGTTGCCTCTTCATCTAAAAACGCTCGAGAGATCAACCCTTCAAGGCTACAGTAGTGCTATGGTAGTCCAGAACATCCGCTGTAAACACCACCAATCTCTCATTCTCTGCCTCTTACCCTCTTCATCTCCCTGATTATCTAATCTTCACTATCTATCTCTCCTGCAACTGACCCAAAAAATATACCCATAAATAACAAATATGAAAGAGAGGAGAGAGAATAGAAAACAGAAAACTCAACTGAATCTGATTTGAGTCCCCTAAACATAAACAAGTTAAGAAATCACTTCACCATTTTCCATGGCAAGATGGATTGATAACCTCTACTCAAGATCTTTGAGAATCCAAAACCCCACATAAGTTGAAGCATCAAGAACACAAACTGAGGGTTTCTTGTTACCCATTTTAGGGGTTGGTCGCTTTAGTTCATTTCTTGACTGCAAATCCTGAGATGGGTACTGACAAAGAAAACATAGGGTGTGAATATTTCTTTACTCGTTTTTATCTGTTTGACCCTTTGTGCTTGAATGATCATTTTCACTGTATATACAGTGAAACAAAAGAAGGTTATCAACCCATAATTTGTACGGAATATAGTAAAGTTTGAGAAGGGAGATGATTCATGGGGTGGAAAAAGATTGTTTGGAAAATTGATGACTGGGTGGGTAGAGATGAAGGTAGAAACAAATGCATGCGTGTGGACTCTTCAATAGACTAAAACATGAGTTAAATGGTGTTGTTCTGCCATGAGTTTTATGGTTATGTGTAAAAAAGCAATCATCATAATAGGTGGTGTTCTCTCCTCTTAGCAATGTCATTGATGGATGTATGAGGATGAATTGGTGTTGTTCTCAGGTGGTGGACTTTGAGACCGATGGGGGGCAATTGTCTAGTAATATAAATTAAAATCAATTTCTATCAATATTTGAATTCTTTCTTTGTCACTAATAGCTTATTTTTTTAATTTCCTCAAAATGGTCTAAAGAAAAAGTTATTTTAGCAAATACACAAGTATTCTTAAACTGAGATAATATTTCTATATGAATAAATATTTTTCATAACTTTCTTATTAAATTGTAAAATTTTTTCTAAATATAGTATTATGATTTTCTATTGATTTATATAATTAAGATAGCTATCCATCAACATGCCTCAAATATTAATATCTTTCCACCCTTTATTGCATTATTACCATCATCACAATACATCACTAATACCATCATCATTATTATCCATAAAAATTAAATAACATTATGGAAACCTTACTAAATTAGGGCTACATTTTCATTACTCTCATATAAGTGATAGTGATAACTATCTCCCATGCCTGCATGATGAAATCAAGTAATTAAATCATAATAGTTACAAATGTTGAAAGTCTTACACATTTTTCCTTCAAATATTGGATTCCTGTTAATCAGCTTAACACAATAAAAGATGCTATAAAGGAACTAAAATAAATTAAAGAATAGACCATGATAGTCACCAACTAACCATATAATTGCACCTAATGCCCATTTAAAAGTCATCGAAACCCTGGGTCCGTCGATCACCCGCCAACCCGCGAATACAAGTGGATGTCGGGTTACCCGACATCCACTTGTATTCCGCGGGTTGACGGGCGGGTAGTCAACGAACCCCGAGAAATGGGCTACAGCCTTTGGCATCGTAGCTTAGTATACTGGGATACCTAGGGAGCTCTAGTTAGGTATCCATCACCACTAGGTGGTTTGATGTGGAGAGTAGGTATATGAAAACCTAGAGATTGAGGGCTTGGGTTTAGGCCGTAGTCGTGTAAGAACATCACCACTAGGTGTGGTTCGATGTTCGGTTTAGGTATGAAATTACCTAGGAAAATCACGGGACAAAACTAGGACACGGCATGCATGTGTTTGATGTGTTTTGTGTGATTTGATGAGCTAATGTATGATGGTGTGTATGCCATGTTGCATGTATGTTGTGAAATGTTTGTGTGCTTAAGTGATTAGCACATAGGTATATTGGAAATTTTGTTGGGAGTTTTACAGTGTGTAAAACTGGAAAACGACAATTAAATAAAATAAATTTTACTAAATTTATTTAGGTGGTTGGATAAGGAGAAGAAAAATTTTGTTTTACAAAGGGTTAAAACTAAAGAAATAGAACAAAATAAATTTTTGTGAATCTCATTTGATGTACCGATGGAAACGAAAAGATATATATATATATATATATATATATATATATATATGTTATATATATATATATATATATATATATATATATATATATAGTTAGTTATTATATATATATATATAAGAGTATATATATATATATATATATATATATATGAGGTGGAGAAAATTTTTATGTCGCAGTAAAACCGAAAAAAAAATGAGCAAAGAAAATAAATTTTATAAATTTATTTGGTTATGAGGAGGGAGAAACAATTTTCTAAGATTTTACAAGTAGTAGAATTGAAGAAAGTGGATAAAATAAATTTTTATAAATTTATCGAGTGTCCAAGAAAATGAAAAGAAAAATGATTTTTAGTGATTTTTACATTGCTGGAATTAATGGAAAAAAAATATATATATTTATAATGAAAAACGAAAAAAAAAAAATTTGGTGCAGAAATTTGGAAGGGCTACTGCCCAAATCGTATTGTGAGAGGTGGATTGTATTGCAATACTAAGTTTGTATTGCAACCTAGGTGGCTGGAAGGTGGCTGGTTCAAGGAAGGATTGTATTGCAAGATGGGTGTAGTTGGCTTAGAAACTGTATTGCAATACAGTTTATTGTATTGCAAGAAGAGGCAGACTTGGCAGGGATTGTATTGCAGAATTTGTATTGCAGGAGGCTGGGTCGCAGGATTTGTATCAAGAATACAAAATTGTATTGCGAGGGGTGCAAGCAGGCAGACAAGGCTGCCTCGTGTGTCGCAAGACAAGCAAATGTCGACACGGCATTGGCGCATAGGCACGAAAGGCTGTATGCTACGGTAGGCGGCAAAGAAGCGCCAAGCAAGTGTGCGCAGCGCAAGGGGCGCCGTGGCGAGGGCGCGAGCGCAGCGGCGCAGCCGCACGCGGGCTTGCGCGGCAGGCGCGCGGCGCGCAGGGCGCACGGCTCATGCCGGGCGTGTGGTGGGCACGCGGTTGGCATGGTCACCTGCGCACTCTACCGCTTCGATCCGATTTGACTCTGTGATGTTCAGCCGATTGACATTATTCGTGAACACGGTTCATGAACACTGTTCATCACAAATTTTTTTTGAAATTTTTTTTGAAATTTAATTAAAATAAAATAAAATCAAATAAAATTTGATAAAATTTTCGAAAAATAAAATTTTCAAAAATAAAATTTTCAAAAATAAAATTTTGTTGAAACAATATTTTAAATGCAATGGATCGCCAGACACCGCAAATGCAAGGACAATGTGTATACACCGATTTATGTGTATGATTAGTGTCTCGGGGCTGTGTTGATGCCTTAGAGATAATCGTATTGAGACTTAACCTATGTTAACCGGGGACATGGCTAGACGAGGACGCAGGACGTAGAGGGAGTCCACTGTGGTACCGGGTCGTGCACCACCGGCATTCGACCACCGCAAGTATTGATAAGCAAGCCTTTGCCGAGGTCAGAGACATACAATGCTATCGCATAGGCTGGTATAACAGGTAAACAAGAAGATCCTCATAACCTCCGTGAGGTTTGGGCGTGACAACCTCCGGTTATCCACTGTGGGGAAGAGTTCATGGTGGTAGACCATTGGTTCATGCGCACGAGAAAATGTTATGCCATGGAGATTACCTCTCGACGCTGACCCGGATTAGACTAGCCAGTTTCAGCTAGAGAACGAGGACCCAAATATGGTGGAAATGGGCGCGACCCTAGAGACCTTAGAGGAGCCGTAGGCGAGAGTAAGAATGGATAGGGTCGAGGCTGGGCGAAAGCTAGGATATCCTGTGGATTCTACCACAAAGGGACCTCGAGGGACTGCGGACATACAAAGTTCGATGTCATCCTAAGGATGCAACGCTGATAGCTTACGTGATCGTTATCGGGACAGAGCGTAGGAGGGTTACCGCCATATCAGCAGTGACTCCGCACTCGTATGGTATTTCAGGGGACAAGCATGACGCTTGCCCTGCATGCATAATGAGTCCAAGTTTTAGGGATGCGAAGGGTTGGCTAGTGAGCCTTACCTTGGAGGACGAGGAGAGACCAGACTTAGATCTACCTCGAGTAGTATGCGAGTATGTGGATGTTTTTCCAGATGAGCTACCTGGACTACCTCCACAGAGGGTAGTAGACTTTGGTATCGAGTTACACCCTGGTACTTCACCCATCTCTATGACTCCGCATAGGATGGCACCAGTTGAGTTGCAGGAACTCAGAGTCCAGCTACAAGAGTTATTGGACAAGGGGTTCATTAGATCGAGCACTTCACCATGGGGCGCTCCGGTTCTGTTTGCGAAAAAGGAAGGACAAGACCCTTCGACTGTGCATTGACTATAGGCAGTTGAATAGGTATATTGCACTGTTTGGGACAGGTATATGCAGGTTTTGTACTTGGGTAGAGCTCTCCGTACAAAGGAGACTCTGCCCGATTTTCTGAAGTGGCGTCGGTAACCTGATATCCACTTGTATTCCAAGGGTTGACGGGTAGTCAACGGACCCCCGGGAAATGGGGCGTCACACAAATAACTAAATATCATAACATTTAGAGAGATAGAGTACTAGCATTTGTTTCATCAAACTCTACGACGAGAATCGACGGTCCGAACACCGGAAAATCTAGAGAGAAGTCATTCTTTCTCTCTCTAAAACCAATCACTTTTCACCACTGCCCGCTTTTCTCGCTACTTGAGAAGGAAGATGACTTATTCATTTTCTTTCAATACTTCCCATTGTTATCTTAAAATGGTTTAAGATAACAAGAAAAAATAATTTCATTTAAGTAAACATACAAGAATAGTTAGAACAATGGTAAATTTAAATTCACCAATTAATGCATTTGGAAGATTATAAAAAAGGTTAAAACTTTAAAAGAAAGACTATTTTTTTACATATATTTTTTGAAAGAAAATTTATTTTTACAATATATCATAGTAATTTATTTTTTCACAAATTAGTTTTTATTGGGACTCGTAAATCCCCGACCTTCCCTCTTTATACCAAATCGAACTATTAATCACTTGAGTTAAGCCCTATTGGTGAAAAAGAAAACTATTAAAATAATATTAGCATTAAAGAAAAGTGATTCACAAATAAGTTATTAATATTTGTGGTGATCAATGCACTAGTTATAAACATGAGGTAGCTTACGTGTAATAATAATAAAGTTTTGGGTGAAGGGTAATTGAGAGATGGAATTGAAAGTGGTCTTGGTACGGATTTATTTTTTGTGGAGAATGATGAAGAGTTTAAAGTCAAATGGTTTATTTTTATAAAAAACACATGAATAGATTGGTTTGAAAATATTTATCAATATAGTCTTTCATTCGTACAAGTAGTCATAATCACTTGTAAAATCGTAGTTGATTAATGTGGTTTTAAGGTAAATTTTAAAACCATATTCATCAAATGCGGTTTTAGAGTAAATTTTCAAAATCGCAATTGGTGAATACGGTTTTAAGATAAATTTTTAAAATAGTATTCACCAATTGTGGTTTTAAAAATTTACTTTAAAAAACCATATATTTACCTTAAATTGGCAGCATAAGTGTGGTTTCTAAAATTTATTTTTAAGACCATATTCACTAATTGTGATTTTGTACTTTACCCTAAAAACATATTTGGTAAATGTGGTTTTAAAATTTACCTTAAAACTGTATTCAGCAAATACGGTTTTAGACGTGAAAATCTAGTTATAAGAAAAGAAGACTCATTTAATAATATTTTTTAAAGAAATCTATTCATTTTTTTTTAAAAATAGAACTTTTTTGGCACAAACTCAATGATAGATGTATTGTCATATTGAATAAGTGAATGAGATGTGTCTTGGATAGCATGGTATGATGTCCCTTCCCATGTAATTACATGTACCTTTATTGAAACATTTTTTATCAAAATTTTATGTTTTGTAAATAAAAAGACTCATCATCAGCCTTCACTTAAATTTAGCATTAACTTTGCCCCTTGAATCAAAATTGGACCCCACCTCCAAAGGTGGTAGTACCCGGGGTTTGACTAAAGTTTTTATTTATTTTTTAAAGGTTAACATGCACATATGAATACTATACGTAAATAATTTTATTAAAGATAATGGTTTAAATAGTATTTTAAAGGTTCAGAGGTAAAATGCATATCAAGTTTTTCTCGCATCTTCTAATTTAGCCCTAACTCCTTTAGTCACCCTTCATCTTCCCTTCTCTAGAGGTAAGTCCGTAACACAATCATCGGCACCACTAGGATGCGAAAAGGAGATCCCGTTTTTCCTTTCAAATCTCCAAGAATCCGGCCATAATCGCTCGCTCTTCTTCCCCTCTTTGTCCCCAAAGGGTTTTGTATGGCTCGACATATGTTTGGGTTGTCCTGACTCCGTCAAGTTCATCAATGCAACCACCGGCCACCGCCTCTTGTATTCCAACTTGGCTCTCCGCTCCAAATCCTTGGCTGCCTACCTCCAAACAGTGATCGGGTTCTCCAAAGGATACGCGCTTATACTCTCTTCCAATCATTCGATCCTCGTTCTCCAAAGGCACTACTAGTTTCTCTCTCTGTGTTGTTATCACTCCAAATTAACTCAATCAGCCCCAAATCAAACCGCTCACAAATAGAGTTGTGCAAGCCGCTGGATGTAGTGTGACGTGTTGCTAATCAATATGGTAGATGTTTCTTTGATTGATTATTTGTTAAGGTTCGTGGATAATGACATTAAAATATAAACCAAATATAAACAAAGCGCCAAATTATTTAATGAAGGGATATTTAGGATGTCGCCCTCACCATGGGCCGTTTATTTAGCATCGTGAGTCAACTCCATATGCTTCCATTTTATCGGGAATTATGTGAGTAACCAGTGCTTGAAATTTTTAAAATCAAGTTGGATAAAGGTAATTTTGGAAAACGAAATATGATTTTAGGTTCAAAAATAAGAATGTCACTTTGGAGAAGAATGAACTTGAAATTTAAATATTTGAAAATACTTGATTTTGGGAAATGATCATAAAGTTATTTTTGAAAATTTGAATTTTTAAAGAATTTTTTATATAAGGAAAATAAATTTGAAACTTTAAATTGAAGAAAATAATTTATTGCACTAAATTAGAAAAGATGACTTGTTTTTAGAAATTAAAGAAAAATGATTTTTGCATTTTTAAAAGTTAAAGAAGACGATTTTAGAAATTAAAGAAAATATTTTCTCGATTTTTTTGGAATGAAAGAAAATGATTTAGGTGCTTTTCCACTTAAAGAAACTATTTTTTTATATAAAATTGAGGAAAAAAATTTTGTAGTAAAATTTAGAAAGTAAGATAATCCGGGCAGTGGCAGTGGCAGTGGCCCCACCAAATGTATTGCAGATAATCCGGGCCCACGCAACTGAAGGTAAGACGTGTCAAACGGTGCTAGATAAGCATGTAGACAAGGCGCGTGAAGGAAAAGCGCCACTGCGATCCCGTAGCGCCGCGTGAGCTGCGCGAGGGAGGGAGGGAAGGAAGCACGCATTTCATCCGAATCCCGCCCCTGGCCAGACCGTCAAAAAGGCCGAGGGGGTGGGGGTGGGGAGGGTGGGGCGGTCGAGAGGTCCCGACATCACACACTTAACTGCGCCGATTTCTCGCCCTCGAAACGACTACTACGATTCGACTGAGCCAGCTGGCTTTCTTTGCTTTTCGTTTCAAAAAACACTTTTGGAAACACTTTCTCTCGTAGCAACAGCCATTTCTCTTGTCACTCTCTCTCTTTATTTAGCCCCCCTCGTTTCCTTCTCTCTTTATTTAGCCCCCTCGTTTTCCCTCTCTTCTCTCTCGTTGGTTTCGATTCGTTGTTTCGCAAATGGAACGCATACTATCTTTCTATAAAACGACAATAGCTTTGGTTTATAAGCCGTTTCCAGAGACCCATGCGAATGGAGGCGAACTCTGGCCTGTATTGCTTCGGGACTCGGTCTTCTCGGCTCTCCTCGTGGGGTCTTGATTTTGTTTGTGGATATTCGCTTGTTTGATTTACTTTTGCTTTTCTTTGGCGGTTTGCGTAGAGCTGGACACGGCTACACCCATCGATTGCTTGGTCTCGGGATCGCGGTGGTCCGGCGCAGCCGTGAGTAATCGTGATCATCACATGAAGTCCGCTCACGCCGCATAGTCACAAGAGCTTGAGCAGCAATCTCTATTTTGAAGTATATGGTGTACCGCCTCCCGTTCTCGCTCAAATTTTGTTCTCTTCAATTTGGAAAGAGTGTGTTGTTCTCTGTCCACTAATCTGGGTGGGATTTATAGGCAATACCCAAGTTGTAAGTCAAATTTGCGTGTTCTTGCAGTAAGTCTCTCGATCATTTCCTTTCTAAAAAATGATTGTAGCTGGTTAGAACTTAGAACCTTGTTTTTGTGGCTTTGAAAAGTGATATGTTTTCATGTTCATTAGATTGAGTAAGAATTTTTTTTTCTGCAAATTTACCTGAGAAGCCATGATACCTAACTTTATGTTTTGAGATGATGTTGTGTTAATTGAACTTGAAATTCCAAACAGCTTATGCTCTTCATCTATTTTTATTTGTGCGTGTTTCGCGGTACTTGTTTGAAAACAACTGCTCGGGTTTTGTATTTGTAAATGGGTTTATGTTCATGACTTTTGGGTTTGATGAGTTTACTTTGTTACCCTGGATTTCTTGATATTCTTGTTTTGGGGATCATATTACGCTTGTAGGTTTTGGAATTTGAGATTATTTATTTTATTAACAGATGGCGATTCTAGTTTGAATTGGTGAGAAATTTGATTTGCCTTTCCTTTTGTATCGCTTATAGGTTTCAGTCCTCAGGATTTGGACTTATATAGGAACGTCATGGATCCCGAACTAGGAAGGTGTAGAGAACTTATGGGAAGAAATGGAGGTGCAAGAAGGATGTGTCTCGATCGTAAGTACTGGTGAGAGGCACATGCACCCGTGGCCGCCAAGATTCAAGAAAGCCCGTGGGAAGCTCCCGCAATTGCTTCTCGTGTTGCAAGACCTACCTTCAATTCAGGTATGGAGTCCGAGAATTTGGAAACCAATCTCACCATTGGGTGTTCTAAGTCTTCAACTCATGTCCCCTTCCAATAATACTAACACCGGCAATGACATCGCCACCACCACCACCCCAAATCACAATGATAATCAAAGAGAAAATTCGATTTCTGTGGAAATGGGGACGACTTCTACCGCCATTAGTGACAAAGAAAGGAACTACTTTAATGGAAACAAAGATTTCAACAATACTTCATTGGCTTTCAAGAGAGTTATCAAGAATGAAATCGTTGACAATTGCGGTGACAACAAAGACTTCAAATGTGGTAAAGTTAGGCGTAGCGGGAGAGCCTTTTTAAAGAAGGGGAGAGAGTCAAATAGGGGCTGTGGAGTTTAAAGAGAGGGGGCGTGCTGTGAGGAGAGAGCAAGAGAAGTGGAGCTTGAATAGAGGAGCAAAGTCCGGGAGAAAGAATCAAGAGTCCGGTAGAGGCTTTCGTGTATAATGATGGTTCCTGCTCATTCTCCTAATCATTACACTTTTTTTCTTATGCTGATTCTCGTGGCTTGTTGTTTGGTGTGAACAAATAAGAGCCATAAGATTATTTCATTAACTGCTATTTGCATGCGCTTCCATGTTTTAGTTCCTTTGGTTTCGTTTGGGAATAAATGATGTATACCCACTCGAACTTGATACTTAAGAAGATACTTGATGCCTCCGAACTTGATTTTTTTACCCTCACAAGGAGTACCCAAGAGGTGCTTTAAATTTGTCAAAAGACTCTGGCTATTGTTTTGATAAAGTTGGTCGATGCTTATCAGGCACCGAGGAATGTGGACTACCTATCAGATTGATGCATTAGTGAAGCGTTGCAATGGTTTCAAAATGAGAATTCTTGTCACATTGTTGAAGGGAGCACTTACGGTGCCTGTCAAGCTATTCAAGTGCACTTTTATATGATGAGCCCCTATGTTTTGAAGGCCACGTACAGTTGGATGCCATTGGACAAGGCCAAGAGATCACCATAACCACATGCGTTAGGGAGTTGTTTTTCCTATTTTGGTGTCTCTTGTATACCCGGTGTACATTTGTTGTGCCTCCTTTTTAGTTAGAGTATTTGTTTGCCTATCCAAAAAAAAAAAGGCTCATATAAAAGCTCTACCAATGTCAATAGACTTGTATGTTGATAAATCTAATTTCTGTGGCCATGTTTTCTATGAAAAAATCATGCTATCATGACTGCTGGATCTCCCTTTGCCACACACAATACTGTTGAAGCCCAACAAGTTTATAGTGCATAAGCCTTCAAGAAATCAAGGATTTCATCCTCAATGGCCAATAACACTCCGGATGTCCAATAACACTCCAAACAAATCATAATTGAAAAGCATGGATATCATATCATCAAAATCTGCGTCTTCATCATGAAGTGGGTCCTATTTTAGGATCAACAGCTTGCCCCATGACCAGAGTATCATCTTTCCGTACAGTTAGCTCATGATAAAAAACTGACTTATTCTCAATCGCAGGGAAGATGGGTTCCCATGGTTTTCCTAAAACAAACATTATTTATTATAAGGGCTTGCCATCCTTTGGGCTGAATGACAATTTATTTTTGTACGTGAATGGCTTTCCTAACAACCAATATTCATTATATGGCCTCGAAGCAAGTTGTAAAATATCCTGATCATCTTAAAGGTCACAGAGGTTCATCCTTACCAATATATATAGATGTGAAGTTTTCATATTTTTTGTAATTTTTTTTTTTCGTTTTTTTAAAAATGATCTTAGAAATTATTTAAATTCAATTCCATGTTAAAAATAGAAATTGAAGCCCTTGAAAGATATATATATATATATATATAATATCATGTGAACATGCATTTAACTGATTTAATATTTAATCATATAAATTAAGTAAAAGTGAAAATGCTTTAGTTTTTAGTACTTTTTTAAATGACAATAGTTCTATTAATATTATTCTATTAAAAATGATTTTATAAAGAAATTATTAAATTTTAATAAAAAGCAAAATAAATAAGTATTTTTAATGGTCTTTTTTGAAGATAATCAATTTCACTATAATTATAGTAACATTTTTCCCAAATATTAATCTTGTGTATGCCCACTGTAAGAAGCACTAAAATTATTTGTAATAAGTACAATTTTTTAACCAAAGTTTTTTTTAAATATTATAAAGACATTTTGGGAGTAATAAAATTGTAAAGTAAATAAACTTTAAAAGGTGAAACAATATATCCTTTTAATAAAACCTCAATTCATGTTGATATTATATTCTTTAATAAAACCTTAAGTGATATTAACATTAATAAAATGATTAATATATAATCCAATAAGCTTACATACTAATTAACCTCCTATTCACAAATTTTCAAGTAGTGTTGAAAAAATGAAAAGTAAAATTTTCAATATATACTAAACTCAATCTTATAGACTTTAAAACAATAGCTTGCTAAATTCACATATGAACATATTAACTAGATATAGACTTGTACAAATTTTTATAAATGTTGTACACTATAAATCACATAAATATTTAGTAAATCTGCTGTGTTATTTTTTTTTCCAATTTACCTTGACATATATAAATATTAACTAATGATGACTTATAAATTTTTTGTCAAGGTTCCATCATCCCAAATCATGGAACAACATAACAACTTTTGCTATGTATGTCATTATTAAGTTGAAGTAAGTTGTATATGTCATAATTGCTAATTTAAATACACAATATTGACATATATTGTCATAAGTCAAGATAATATATGTCAAGAATTGCATTTTTTCTTATAGTGTCTCTATTTTGTTGTCCTTATAAATGGGAAAATTAAAAGGAATAATGAGAAATTGATAGGAATAATGAGAAATTGATAGGACTAATAAATCTAGAGACTTTTGATTTGAAACAATAGTATAATATATTAAGTAAGAATAAGTATTATAGAAGGATTAACCAATAATTTGTGAGTTTTGTAGCATAAGTTAAAACTCTGCATCTTGCACATAGAACTATTTCCCAAATAGTTCATTATTAAAAGCAATTCTTGTCAACGATTTTCCAAATTTTGTTAATTACAAAAATATCAATAAAATCAATTTTTGAAAAAAAATTTACCCACCATATCGCATCGCTAATGCACACATGCATGGAATTTAAATTTTTTATGCAACAAATTTTTTGTTAGCATTACACGTGCCACTGGTCCATGACAAAGGGCAATTAGGCCCAATTGCCTTGTTTTTTTTTGTAATCCTCCCCCGACACGAATAGACTACTTTGGTCATTACTGCTAAAAACTAATTTTGTCATTTTTTTCAAACGAAATACTTCAATCTAAAACCCTGGAATTTCTCAAATAATGTCAGCTCAGACATACTTCTCAAACAAATTTTAAGTTATCATATTTTCTATTTCTAACAAAAAACACTGAAACAAATAACTAGCTCAGTAAAATCACATTTATTTGGCAGATAAGGCCAATTATAAACAATACCAGTTTGATAGAATTTTAATAAATTAAGAAAATTTGCTGAGAACAGTTTGACCACGCCTAAACTCGAAAAATAAGATTTTCCATTTCACAATGACAATTCGTAGTTGAGATAACTCAAGAAACACGCAAAGCCAAGGATTGTTTGTTGTAAACATGTGACCGGGTTTGCTCAAAAACACACCACACCAACAAAATTATCACCCAAGGATTTTTCACCAAATTATCAATAAAACCACCAATCTGAGAAATTTTGAAAAAAAATACAGTCCTATGTCGGATATTTACCTACTGCGGTGTCGAATAGAGTACCACGAGAAGAAAGAATTGAGCAAAAATCTGGATCAAATCATGTGAAACCCCGAGAAAATCCAATTTTCTCAAAAAGGGCAAAATCGTAATTTTGGTAAAAATCCGGAATTTTTCTAGATCTCGGATGACGAAACGGACTTCCCTCCCTTTGAAATCGCCCTCGCAAAATTCTAGCAACCACGTCGACCCTCGCTCGATCTCCGAGGGTGGCCTGATTTCACGCTTTTCGAGGCGCAGGCGCCTAGCGCCACACATGGCAGCAGTGCGAGACGCCACACGCGCACCTAAAAAGGTGTGACACTTGGCATAAAAAGAAATGGCTCACATTGGACACATGCATGGTGAATACGATCCCATGGCTCAAATGAGCCACTCGAGCGACGATGTCATAAAGGAAATAAAGAAAAAGGATTTAAGGACTAAAATCGAGAGCTACATATTTGGTTGTATTTAAAGGAGATATTTCCTCCTTTGACCGGATGCTGGATGCGCTTCCAAAAGGAGGAGAGAAGGGAAAAGAGAAAGGAGAAATGAGGAGAAATTTGGGGAGAAATGAAAGAGAAAAGAAAGAGGGATTTGGTAAGAGGAACGAAAGAAAGCAAAGCAATGGGAGCCAGAAATAAGAAAAGTGAAAGAAACGCGCGGTACGGTTAAAATATCCAAGAGCCATTTTCGCTTGGCTTAGAGAGAGAACGTCTTCCTTCTCTCTAGGATCATGGAAGATCTGACCGTCGGAATCCTTCGCGACAAGAAGGAGAGTTGTTTTACTCGGAGAGGACAACGCGTGGACTACGGTTTTGGGAGTTTTTGACAAACCCCATAAAGGTAGGGGTTTCATCCTACTTGTTTTACACTTTATTTAAGTGTTTTGTGATGTTTGAGTTGATTGAGCCGTGGAGTGGCCGGCTTTTTGACTGGTTCCAAATGGGAACCAAATGTTAGAATCTCGAGGACCCATCTGTGCATCCGTAGTTTTAGGGACCATTATTTTGGGGTGTTTGGGAGCAATTTACTAATCAAATCAGATGCTGGTAAGTATGAGGCCTGAAGAGTTATGGAAATCGGTTCCACCAAGAGGAACCGATGTAGGAGGAGGGTTGCCCGTGACGTTTCACTTCGCCGCTTTCGTAATCGTAAAACAAATTCCACTTTGTATTTAAATGACTATAAATGTCCATTTGTTTGCATGAGAACTGTTTACGAATGGCTTGGTATGTGTGGAAAGAGATAGGTTAAGACATTATTTTAATGTGTTAGTACAATGACACAATTACATGGAATTAAATTGTGTTTGTAAGCCATTGGAGATAAGATTATGATTTGCTCAAGTGAGCTAAATTGGATGATGGTTGATGTGTTGAATTACATGCATCAGTAGCTGATTGAAAAATATGCATATTGACATATTGTATAAAATGATTTTGAAAATGGCATAATGCATTTTCATACGACCGTGAACCCGGTTAAAAGCGAGTGCATGACATGGTATTTTCAAAACGACATGGCTGCGAAAGGAATTTCACAGATGATATTCCGTAGACCATCGAGACGGGACAAATGATCACTTCGATGAGGACCAAGGACTGCCTGAAGCTCACAAACCAATTCACCGAGGGTAGTCCCATATTTTTACCGACATCGCCAGTATATTTTCAAGAACAATAGGTTTTGTTTCGAAAATGATTATTTTTCATACGTATTTAGGGCAAGTGTGAGTGAGCTCAAGTGGAGGACCGGTGGATAATGGGATGACTATTTCATGTATATTCAAGTAGAAACATGTATTTACTGGAAACAAGTGTTTACTTTGGAGCATTGCATATGCACTTAGGTGGAGAGTAACCCATTTAGGGTGATTCCACTACTGAGCTTTAGCTCACCCTGTCGAGGGATCATATTTTTCAGGTACAGGGAGCGCTTGAGGAGACTGCGCATTTAGAGGCTGATTTTGAAGAAGCCGGTTTATGGCTTTGATATTTTTGGAATACATGTATTAGAATTTTAGAATTTAATATATGTTGTATAAAAGTGTAATCAACTATTGAATTATTGAGATAATTGGAGAATAGTTATATATTTATTTTGATAAGTATTTGGATTTATGAGCCCAAGTATAATTTTATCAGTATGAGTCTCGCGAGACGAGACATTTAGATTTTCCGCAGTCGACGGTAAATAACGGACTTCGGGCTCGGGCTATTACAAATCAAGCCCTAGTCGGTCGATGTTGAGGATGAAGAACATAACGGGTGAAACAGTCCTATGTCGGAGACTTATCTACAGCGGTGTCGAATAGAGTACTAGAAGAAGAAAGAATGGAGTAAAAATCTGGATGAAATCACGCCCAATCTGGGTTTCCATACCGAGGATGAACAATGTATCAAAGGTGAAACGGGGTAGGGGAGTAAATGCATAAGAAGACGCAAAATAAAGACTCAAATGCCATCATTCAGCCACAACCAATCAAGAATTAAAATCAAATGCCACTGTTCCTGAACACGACCTTTGAATCAAATTAAAGTCCGCAGTTTGTGATTGCGGCATTTGAAAATTTGAAGGAAAAAACGTTGTCAAGAACAATGACATTTGCCAACATAATTCCTACATGACCCAAACGTATTAGTTTAGGTATTAGTTTAGCTGAAAAACTAAATTCGTCATTTTTTTTCTTCCTAAAAACACTATTTCAGTCTAAAACTCGAGAAAATGGGTTAAAAGTGTACGAATATAATAATTATTTACAAAATTAACCTCTTACAAAAATTACCATAAAAATATCATGCAAAAATATATCTCATAATAACTAAATCTCTCATCAGCATTTTGTAATAGATAAATGTATCTCTAAACATTTTTATCCCAAATGATATATTTTTATACATCTTTTTAAATTTTAAAGAAAATGTTAATTTTACAAATAAGTTTTAGAACCTGCACTATATAAGTTTTATACATCTTTTCTCTTCCGAAATTGTCCCTTTCAAATTCAATGTAATTATTGCTTATCTAATATTTTATTTTTAATTATCTTATATATTTATATAGTTATTCTTAAAAACTTATCTTATGACCCATTTCAGTTCTTGATCCAAATTAGGAGGGAAAAAAAATCCAAAAAAAAAAAAAAAACTTATTTTATGACAAGTGAAAAACAATTTAAGGATGATTAGATCATCATGATCCTGACAATACCATATTTTTCGTTATTAAAAAATAAAATATAATTCGATTAAAATAATAATAATAATTGAATATCCAATATTTTTCCTTTTTTTTTTATTAAAAAACATATAATTAAAATCGTTAAAAATCATAAAAATGAAACAATATTAAAGCTAATAAAATATCTATAATTTTAGTTTTACAATATATTGACAACTATTAATTTAATTTTTTATCTTTGATAGAATATATTTTGTTCTATCACACAAGACAACAAAAAACGACACAACCACATGTCATAAGATGATAATTAAATAACAAAACAAAAACAAATTAAAACTTAAATTTAAGTAGATCAACAACTTTATTGAGAAGAAAATGATGAAAAGAATTGTAAATTGATGATTTCAAATCAAGAATAACAAAAAAATTACCTTTGTATGCTTAAGGAAAAGAGGCTAATAAAGAAAATATTTAAAGAAAATGAGACATGATGAAATATTAACTATTTAATGTAAATATCTCACAAAACCATAATAAAATCAACTTACGCAAATTGATAACAATGTTGAGTTATTAAATCTAAAAAATTACAATTTTCATATCTATTATTAATAGGATTGATATATATATATATATATATATATATATATATATATATATATATATATATAGAGAGAGAGAGAGAGAGAGAGAGAGAGAGAGAGAGAGAGAGAGAGAGAGAGAGAGAAGTGCTACATGTATAAGGTGCATTAGCAGTCTTCTAATATATATATATATATATATATAAGAGAGAGAGAGAGAGAGAGGGAGAGAGAAGCGTGCTGCATGTATAAGGTACATTGGTTAAAAGTCTCTCTAATAAATCACTAGTGTCATTAAGACCACACTGGACAAATCAATTAAAATAACACCAAATATAATATTGAATATAGGGGTGGCACTTCGTATATGGTTGTGTTCGCGTTGTGTTAATGTACAGATCGTATCAATATTCGTTAACCCAAACCTGACACGAATGATAAATGTGTCAACATTCGTTAACCCAAACCTAACCCATTTATTATTTGTGCTAGACAGATTAATAAGAATATGATACATTTAATTTGATTATTTAAAATAATTAGAATTATAATTAATTATCCATGTTTAACACAAATAATTTATTAAATTTAACATGTTTATTAATTTTATTATTTAAGATAATATGAATTATAATTAATAATCTATATTTAACACAAAGAACCTATTAAATAAGTTAATTAATTAATATAATAATTAAACGGATCAATTTGGGTCAAATTCATGTTAGGCAGGTTAATACGAATATGATCCATTTATTAAACATGTTAGGAGGGTCAGCACGAATGTGACCCAAACACGATTATACTCAAATTAAAGTTTATATATTTTATAGGTTCTGCTAATTATTTTAGTTCCAACATAAACGTTAGACTCTTAGAAATATAACTTGAGGTTGCACCAGTATCTATCAAAATATCAATATTTTGCCAATTAAGGCCATCAAAATAATCACCTTTAATTTTATAGGTAGTAATCTTTTTATTTTGTTCAAGGCTTTTAAAAGTAATTCTTTTGCTAGGATGGATAGTATTGTCGGTAATAGTCAATTGGGAACAAGAAGGTCTGTGATCAATGTGTTTTGGTTTATCTCCTAAGTCTAATAGGAAATCATCTTTAAAACTTATAAAAGAATTTTCTAGTAGATAGATTCTTCCAATATCATGAAATAGTAATGGTAAATCAATAAAATCTTTTTGGACGAAATATTAAGCAATCTTATATGTAATAGAATGAGGTTTGTTTCATTCTCTCATGAAATCTTTTCTTTTAAAGTTCGGGATTAAGCTTAAAGTTTTATCAAAATCTTTATCTCCTAAATTATAGGCAATTTTTGGATAGATATTAAATATTAACTTTTGATATTTCAAATTTCCTCTAATTATTCCTAGAATTGCTTATTTCTTGTTTGTAATTCAATTATCTAAAGTGCGAATCGATTGGGGTATGCATTAAGCCTGCAAGGTTACTTGTAATAATCATTGTGTAGATCTTATATAAATCATTTACATTGCTCTTTTTCGTCTATTTTTTGAATCCTTTTTAGCATTTCTCCTTTTTCTAATAAATGAATTTCAATTTTGTTAGAAATAACTTCTATATTTAAAGTCTTTTCTTTCCAACTAAGTCTGTAATACATAATATTTTTTCTTAATCCAAAATTTTCCCAAAGTTTTCTATTAAACCCAAAATATTCAGTTATATTATAATCAACTTTTTTAATATTTTTAAATAGATGACTATCAAACAATATATCTTGAGAGAAATCTAGATCTTCAATAATCTTGTTATCAATTATGTCACTCATTCTGAATACTCTTCATCAGAACTAGACATTTCTATTTCCGATTATGTTTCATAGACATATTCATCTGAGTGTATATCATTTAATTCTTCTAATTTATTTACTTTTATATTCTTCTTGTTTTATCATATTTTCAATGTCTGAATCTAATTCAATATTCTTTTTATTAAATTTATTAGGACATTCATTAGCATAATGTCCAATTTGATTGCAGGCATAACACCTACATTATTTTTCTTTTTTAGGATTTTTCCTATAAATTGTTCTTCTATATGTATTCCGATTTTTTCTAAAATATTTTGGTCGTCGTCTAATAAAATATCTTTTCCTACCATATCTTTTATAAAATCGTTTATTGGATTTCTGTTTCTTTTGTTTATAGGGCTTCTTCAAATCTCCTATCACAATGATCAAATTATTTTCTTTATAGCATAGTACATTATCTTTTCTAAACGTTTTAGCCTTTTTCATAAGATAAGCCTGATGACAATTCACTTAACTTTTCTTTTAAAAAGGAAATCCTTATTCCTAAGGTATCTGAATTGACAAAAGGGTAATCTCTAATAAATGCGGATCCCCATGGATCTGGTATTTTTGAATAGAACATATTCAGGTACATTGTATCTGTACCAATCTTTCCATAAATATGATAATAGTAATCTTGAAATGTACAAATATATATGTCTAAAAGACATATTATTTAATTCTAATTTTAATAAAGCATGAACATATTTTTCAGCATATTGTGGTGAATCTCTATCAATATATCATTCTCCAAGGAATTCAATCCTTTATAGGTGAACAACTTTTGCGACAACATCTGTAATATTATCTCCTTCCAAAGCTTGAGCTTTATATGCAGTTTTAAATTTTGCGAAATTGTGGCCCAGTTTTATCGTGTCATTCCAATATATCTTTTAGCATCTTTGTTGGTCATACGATTGACCAGCAATTGCTAATCTTATTGAGGTTTCCCATCTGTCAAGGGTGGATGAGATATCGGGGTTACAATCTAAATCTAAATATATACCGAAAGGGTTTATTCCTTTTGGTCTAAGATTATCCATTGGAGAATCATTTTCTTGCTTTATAGCTTCAAAAACAGAAGTAGTTCCTCTTGGAGTGGGTGTTCTAGAATACCTAGGTCTAAATCTTGAAGAATTTGATGATTCAGGAATATCTAATGTAGCTGTTTCAATAGGAGTATTTACGGCTTCTACCATAGGATTTTCTTCCATTTTTAAATTATACTTAGGTATATTTAATCTTTCTAAAGTTTGATTTAGTATTTCTATTTCAGACTCGGATGTCGATTCTAATTCCATTTAATCGTCACCATCAAACCAATACTCTTGATCTGAGTAATAATTATTTAGAGGATTTTGTTCATAATCTTCAAGATTATCAAAATCATCTATAATCTCATTACAGTAGAGTGGTATCCTAAATATATAAGGTATCAAATCAAGGTTTTCTAATCTTATCATAAAATTTTTATAGTTTATGATGATAATATGGACTGAATTTTCACTAAATATAATGACTATAATAGTCATTTTAATTTTTCTTAAAAATCCTCTAAATATCTTCCTTCGAGAATCCTTTTCCTTGCTCAAAAATAGAATTCTTTATAGGCGATGGTTCTCCCAATCCTGAAATTTTTTGGTCTAAATCTTTTAGACTTAATAGTATTTGTAAGACCCGAGAAAATTTCAATTTTCGGAAAAATGGGCAAAACGGTCATTTCGGTAAAAATCCGAAATTTTTAGATCTCCGGATAATGAAGCGATTCAGATTGGAATCGTCTCTGAAATCTGGCTATCATGTCAATTTCGTCAAAGTCAGGAGCCAGGTCGAATTTTATGTTTCGAGCCTTAGGGTAGCGGGTGTCGTAAAATGGGTTTGAGAGACATGTGATGTGACAAAAGTCACCTACTATATGTACTCTTGTGACACATGTTGCATGAGTAGAGAGATGATGGAAATGAATGGCTGAGATTGTGCCAAGTGTCAAAATAGTGAAAAAAGGGGACATAAGTGGAATTTTGGAATTTGTTAATTGAATAAGACAAACTTGGAATAGTTGTCTTCCCCATTTTGAAAGCCAAAAAGGATAGTGGTTGGAACAAGTGATGCAGTGGGCGTGAGATTTGATTTTTAGAGAGAGAGAGAGTGCCTTCTCTCTGGGTTTGGTCGGACCCAGTCGGTTCTCTGCGGGTAGTAAAGTTGCTCTACTACTTAAGCGGTATGGCTCTGCGTGGACGCGATTTAATTGATTCAGGCAACTCAAGAGGTAGGAATCTTTTTCCTACTTGCGTTAATCTTTGTGAGAAGTTTTGTGTAAATGGTTAGGGAATGTTAAATCTTGTTTTAAGTAGTAAATTCGGTCTTCCAAAAGCTTTGAGCAAAGTGGAAAATTCCTATTTTATGTGGTGTGAGCAGTAGCTTAGGGTTTTCATTGTTCATGTGAACCAGTATTAAATATAAATTTTTGGTGTAAGAAAGAAATCATGTTTGGTTAGAGTGATTCAAAATGAATTGCTGCGTGTTTGTTAATTAACATGTGAAATTTAATTTTGGTGTAATTGATGGTGAATTTAATATCGCGTGATTTATGTGATTTAATTATGTTAATATATATGCATGTGATATATTAGCATGAGTTTGTTGGAATTGGCATCGTCGTGCATATCTGTGAGGCACCACTAGAATATTAGGAGTGAGTGCATGACATGAAATGAAACAAAAATGAAAATGTTTGTAGAGGAATTTCGACGGAAAATTTTAAGGAAGAATTGCCTTGGAGGGACGTCAATGGATCACGCCGGATGAGGACCGTGGCCCATTTCGGAGAGTTATCCGACCCAATTCGCCTCGGAGAGATGATCGATATTTTTATCGAAACTTGGTAGTAAGTTTTCAAGAACAAAAAGCTTTGTTTGAAAACTTGATATTCCCTACTCGTCCGGCAGGCATATGTGAGGGAGTGGGTGATGACTGGGATATGGGATTAGTCGTATAGACATTCGAGTAGGTTAAATGCAGAAATTGCTTGAATGTGATTGTATGCCATGCATGTGCACTTAGGTGGGGAGTAACCCATGTAGGAAATTATCGGCTGCGGGGCTTTCTTTTCTTGCAATCGAGATCGCCTGGCCCCCGGTGCAGGGTGTGCACGGGACGGGGCGCTCACTAGGCGCGATAGAAAGCGGGCTTGCCGAGCTTTGATATTGTTGTATGTATTAGAATTGTGAATTTTAATATATGTTTGTATGAAATGTTTGCTAACTCTTGAACCATGTAACATAGTTCGATTTAGGATATATTGATGATGATGATGCATGGGCCCAGTGGCCAGATTTTTCATTTTAAATTGTATATGGACCACTGTGTGGTGTTTGCTGAAAGCTTGTTGGGACCCAGGGTTTGTACCTTGAGTAGAGCTCGTAAAGGGGCTGCGCGATTTTCATGAGTGGTGTCGGGTTGCAGAGCATCCACGATTATTCATGATTTGTGGGTTGTCAACGGACCCCCGGTTTTGGGGCGTCACAGCTTTCTTTGATTAAAGATCCATAATATTTTATCGTATGTTGTATTATTTTTAAACTTTTTATTAAATCATTATTACTATCTGGTAAATCTTCATAAGGTAATATTAATTCAGGTTCAATCTTCATTATCTTCTTCATCATGACCATTAACTAAATGATCACCATATGCTATGTATTTAGAGGCAAGATCTATAATTAATCTATCTATAGTTACTCTCTCAAATTTGATTAATCTTACTTGATGACGAATTAATTCAGTCATAAGACCATTAAGTATAAATATATCTAATCGTTCTTGTTTCTTTTCTAATCTTTGTTCTAATATTCTTAAAGTGTATTTCATAAAATCTATAGTATTCAGTAGATGTTTACACTGTAAACAATTTGGATAAGGTTCTTCCATTTCTAATCTGCAGCTCGATACCAGTCGATCGAGTTTATACCCACGTAATTAAATCATAGACAATCATTTCACCTGATTTTAAAATCAAAACTATAATTCTAAATAACACTATGAACAGTACAATCCACAGTATCATATCAAATTTCAAACATATCATAATATCAAAGATTTTGAGTGAGAGTTACTCTATAAATTTGATATTCTAAAGCATACTAACAGTATTATGAAAAATAAATTGAGATTTATAAGTAAACACCCCATTACTATAGGTCCCACCATCTTCATAATTATTAATTCAATTGTTTTGGTGAATAGTATCCGGAAAATGACGAGGCATCTGTAATCACGCATAGGACCCTACGGCGGGACTCAGTACGCCGCGTAGGACACGCCCGGATACTATTAGCACAATCTTAATTTGTTTCCTACCTTAGGGCTTAGGCAATTAAATAGTAACAAGGTTTACTGAATAAAGTGAAACTATAATAACAAGGTTTCTTGACCAAAACACACTTTACTTTATTTGTGGCGCTGGCTTAGAAGTCAGGTGACTACCCGTCAACCCTTCGGAATGCTAGTGAATGTCGGGTAACGACATTTCATGAAAATCAGGCAGAGTCTCTCCTTTATGGGGGCTCTACCCAAATAAAACTTAGTATATAACCTGTCTGATGACATCAGTGACCACGCAGTAAGAAATGAGTAATCAGTGCATCTATCTGAGTAAAAATGACCTCTTGGGCACAGTTCTCTTTCATAACATATATATTAAATCTATCCAATATAATCAAGTGACCTTAAGGTAAAAGCGTACTTGGCCCATAAAACCATACTCATAAACATATCGGCTATATCCGATAGTTTTAAAAGAGTTAATAATTTCTCTTTTTACTCTGACATATATTAAATGTAACATTCTAATATATATATACACACAACTAAAACGCCAAAGCCACAATCCGGCTTTCTTCTAAAACAGTCTCTAGGATGAGCCGTCTCCTCGTGCGCTCCCTGTACCTGAAAAATAATATCCCTCGACAGGGTGAGCTATCGCTCAGTAGTGGAATCACCCTAAATGGGCTACTCTCCACCTAAGTGCATATCTGATACTCCAGAAATAAACCTACATTCGAGCAAATACATAATCTGCTTGAATGTCTACATGATCAACTCATACCACAGGAGTCCTCCTTGAGCTCCTCACACCTGCCTAAGCCATGTAGTAGAAAACTAATTTCAAACAAAGTTATTTGTTTTTATTTTAATAGACCAACCCTCGGAGTATAAGTAGTGGACCGACTCCGATGTTATATTTAGTGGACTACCCTCCGATGTATATCAATTGGGCCGACTCCGACGATTAATATTTTATATGGACTACCCTCCGATGTATATCAATTGGGCCGACTCCGACGTTTAATATTTTTATTTGGACTACCCTCCGATGTATATCAATGAATTGGAGTCGACTCAGACGATTAATGGACTACCCTCAGTGTATATCGATTGGGCGAGCTCAGGCGTTTAATATTTTTATTTGGACTACCCTCCGATATATTCATTATTTTTAGACAACCCTTCGAACCATTCTCGAGAATTACCTCATGCACTCCTCCTATCGTCTTTAGGGTGCCCACGGTGCATATGGAATGCATGATGCGATTTCATTTCGATTCGATAACACATGCGAATATATAATCATGCATATATTCACATAATTTAAATCACACAAACATGTTATGTAATTTTCATTTCCATACTCAAAAATTAGCTCACTTGGGCTAATGATCAAACACGAGTAATTCAACTTGAATCCACTCGACCAAACCTGATAGCTACAAAAATTATTTTGTAAACACTATTCTCGGGAATAGTGAAACCCTTGGTTACTATTCTGAAAAATCACTTGATACGTCGGTTCACTTTGTGAACTTTGAATTTCCATGACCATTTCGGCCTTATACACAAAGCACCAATTCCATAAATTATCATATAAACACCCAAATCAGTCCCCGATAGCCATTGGGTGACCAAAATGTCTAAAAAAATTTCCTGGTCGGTCCACGTGTTTTGGGACGAATCAGCTTGACTCACGGCCTCAAACCAGCCTAAACATTATAAAACACTTAAAATAAAGTGCTAAAACCCAAGTCGGATAAATCCCCTACCTCTCGAGTTTGTCAAAACTTCTCAAAATCCCAGTGCCTCAGCGTAGGTCTCTCAGCGTAGAGCGGCTTCCTTCTTGTCAGGCATTACTTTAGACGATCGGATCGCAGATAATCAGAGAGGAGGTCCTTCTCTCTCTAAAACACAAACTCCATAGCCCTTTTGCCTCCTCCCCCGTTTTGGTCTTCAAATTAATGGAGAAGATGATGCCTTTATTGGCTATTTTGTTTATTATCATTAACATTCAAAAAATGACATTTACGTCCTTCTTTTCCTAGTTTCGACCTCGGCACTATCTGGCGTCCATTCATCATTTCTCTCATGTCACTTATGGCACATGAGTACATATTTATATCAGATTTTTGTCGCATCAAATATTGTTTAAACGCGATCGCCGGCAGTCACCCATTCCGTGTCACCGAGTCGTGAAGTCGACGTGCTAGATTTCGTGAGATGATTCCAACGGTGAAATCCGTTTCGTCATCCAAGATCTAGAGAATAAATTCTGGATTTTTGACCGAAATTACGATTTTACCCCTTTTTCCAGAAATTGGAATTTCTCGGGTCTTACATTATTTATATCATAATATTAGCAGGCTTAGAACAAAATTCTTAGCCAGTTATTACAAAAGAAAGAAAAATAACTTACAAGCTTATAGCAGTGTAGCTAATCCTTCGATACTTTTTTACAGAGAAAACATATGAAAGAGAAAAAGAGGAAGATTTTGTCTCCCTTACAAACGATCACACTTAGTTATTTATAGTAGAAGCCGGACATGAAACCCCTGACTTCAAATCATTACAAACGCTTTCAGTGTATCGGTTTTTGCAAAACCATAAATTTACAATCGATTAAATTTACTTTGCAAAACCATGAAATTGTAATCAAAACCAAGGGCGCCAAAGTGACGGATGACGTTTACATCCTTATCAATCGCTTTCTTCTTTGATACTTTTTATCCACTTGCATGGTCCAAATCTTCTATGGTTGACGTCTTCAGATAATCTTTTTTCAACATAATTGAGAGCCCGGGGAGAAGAGCAGAGTTCTCTATTCTCAATCATATTATTTTCTTTAGTACATATCTTCTTGCTGAGTTAGGAGTGGTTCTACAATCGACTGAGATCATAGGAGAGGCCATCTTATCTGGTTTGCCATGACTTATGAAAGGCTTTTTTTAAAGCGTTTTCCATTTGTCCTTTAACGACAATCAATCCCAAACCTCTTTGATAGTGAACATTTTCTTCATTAAATGATCTAAAAATCTTTTTAGCTTTTGAAATCATACTTTTTTCGTAGCGGACCACACTGGATATATCTTACTAGAGTCAAAATCAGGGCTTGCACTATAGAAATCCAAGTCTTTATGATGTGCGTCGATCTTTATCATGGGATTATTCCCAAAGTATATACAATGCGCTATACTAATCCGTAGTAATCTTCCGATTTAAGAAAATCGAGAGAAGTCATATAAATAGTATCAATGCTACCAAAATCATACCATTATCGTATTTCTACGAGGATTTATCGCCTTGGGAAATGAATCGCTGGTATATCTGGGATTTATCGACAATCATTTGTTTGGTGTCGGTTAAACCAAACAATCTTTCAAAAATAGTTTCAAACTTCGATGTCTGTGGCCTTAGAGAAATATTTGATGATGCTTTAGCTTTGTTGGTAGAGGCATCTTTTTCGGAATCTTCATTGAGGTTGTTGTTTGAAAAATCAAGTTCATCTTTGAAATAGGATGTTAAAACCATTTCAAATGATGTATAATCTTTAACAAGTCTTTCTAAATCAACAACAAAGCTTTTAACATTAGCTTTGAGTTTTTCAGGAGAGGTCTCGGTATCGACAAGTCGATTCAGACAATCCGTCAGAAGAGTTATTTGATAAAAAATCTTTGACATTTCAGAGAGGCTATCAACCATTTCATCAATCTTTGGCTTTTTGTTTGTTTGAGCCTTCTCTTGTTAAAAAATCTGCAATAACATTTTTGTTAGAGCGAATTATTTCAATATGAAATATATACTCAAAACAATAAGTTTGCCATCTAATAAATCTTTTATATTCAGGTTTTGATGGTAAGTTATTTTTAATGAAAGACTTGACCTGAGTATTATCAGTTCTTAATAAAAATCTTTTATGTAGTAGAAAATATGAAAACTTCTATAATCCTTTAACAACAGCTAAAAATTCCTTTTCATTAATATGGTATTTTTCTTTTGTAGGGGTGTATGTACCTGAAGTGTATAGACATAATTCTTCATCATTATTATATATTCTTTTGAGAATTGCAGCCCAAGTGCTTTCAGAAGAATCAGTTTCGAGAATTAGATCATCATTTTCTAAGGGAAGTTTTAGTTTTGGCAAACTAACGCATTGATATTTTATAAATCTTACATGACTTTCATGCTTAGTTGTGAATTCAAATCTTTGTTTTTCACTTGTTAATTTTCTCAAAGGTTTTCTTAGATTTGCAAGATTCTTTATAAATCATTCTGCATAATTTAATATTCCTAAAAATCTTTATGGCCCAATTCAGATCTTTTATTTTTTTTTAAGGAAATCTTTAATTTTCTCTAATATGTGATTTTGTAATTCTATACCATCGGAGTCTATTATTAAGCCTAAAAATTCAATCTTTCGTTCTACTATTATTGACTTTTTCTTGGAAAGCCCAATTCCATGAGTAATACATAAATCTACAAATGTATTCAAATGTGCAAGATGTTATTCTTTATTATTTGAGGATATTAGCATATCATCAACATAGACATGTATAAAATCATAATATATGAAGATATTATCCATCTTTCTTTGAAAAATCTAGGGAGCATTTTTTAATCCAAAAGGTAAAACATTCCATTCGTAATGCCCTTGAGGGGTGCTAAAGGCAGTTAATGGTTTAGATTCTTCAACCATTTTAATTTGATAAAATCTCGATTTACAATCAAACTTAGAGTGTAATTTTTTACCTCTAGTTTTATGTATTAAAGTTTCTTTATGTGGTAAAAAATATCCATAAAAAACCGTATGATCATTTAGCTGTTTATAATTAACAACCATTTGGGCTTTATTTCGATTAATCTCATTTCTATTTCAAACCATAAAAGCTGGACTACTATGAGGGCTTTTAGAAGGTCTAATCAATTTTAAGTTTAATAATTCGTTTAGTTGTTGTTGGAATTCTTTCACATCTAGTTCATTATGTCTCATAGGTTTTACCTTAATAATCTTGTTTGGGTCTTTTAATTCTAAGGTTGCATAAATCTTGTTATTATCCAAAAAATTGGCAAGGGGTTTTTCAAAATAAAGTCTAATTTTTTTTTTACTTGAGCACATAAATCAAGTTTGTACAATAATCGAGTTTCAAGTTTTAATAATGGTCGATCAAAATTTCTTCGTGGTATAGGGAAATGGATAGGGAAATCACCACGCTGGCTGTGAGGGATATAAGGAATAGGAGTTTTTCAAGCAAAAGCTCGTTTTAATCGAGGAGCTATAATCCAGTGATTATAAGGAGTTTTGAAGCGAAGGTAATGAGAAACATTAATAATAATAATAATAATAATTATAATAATAATTCAATTATTCTTAATTGATGATAAATTACTTCAGTCATAATTCCATTGAGTATAAAAATGTTTAATCTTTGTTGCTTCTATTCTAGGCTTTGTTCTAACTTTTTTAATGTATGTTTCATAGAATCTATAGTTGTGAGAAGATGTTTACATTGTAAACACTCAATAAAAGGTTCTTCCATGTTTATTTTCTTAACTAGATGCTCACGATACCATTCGAGCGAATCTAGACAACATTAACATTAATCACTATCACCTGCAGTCTTAAATAATTCAAGATACGGTAAAATACGGAACAATGATTAAAGAACTCAATTAGCAATAAAAGATTTAGATAAAAAAGTAACTGGATTGGTAGAACCACTTCCTATAAGAAGCTCTATTATTGAGAAAGGTAAAGGATTCTCGAATGAAGATATTAAAAAATTCTTTAAAAAGAAATAGATATTGTAAAACCCGTGAAAATTTTAAATTTACATTTTTCAAAAAAAAAAAAAAAGAAAGGGGGGCAAAACAGTAATTTACCATAATAGTCCGGAGAAAAGTTGGGATTTTTCTAGATCTCGGATGATGAAAGGGATTGCACCGTTGGAATCATCTCGCGAAATCTAACTACCCATTCGAATTTCGTTTAGATTAAAAGACGATCGAATTTCACGTGTTCGAGAGCGGGTGTCGGGCGACACATGGCGAGCCATGTGGGTGACACATGGCAAACCATATGAATGACACATGGAAAGCCATGTGTAATCATGCATGGCCCTTTTGGAACCTATATATAGGGGGGTTCCAATTCAGTTCATGGGAGCTCAGGTGAGGTCACGTGGGGGAGGCGGCAAGGGAGAAGGAGGAAGGGAAAGGAGAGAAGGGAGGAAG
This sequence comes from Tetrastigma voinierianum, assembly GCA_016808115.1. Classification (NCBI taxonomy): domain Eukaryota; kingdom Viridiplantae; phylum Streptophyta; class Magnoliopsida; order Vitales; family Vitaceae; genus Tetrastigma; species Tetrastigma voinierianum. The sequence goes on along the minus strand of JAEQBH010003193.1, from coordinate 385,440 downwards.
GAAAGAGAAGAGAGGAGGAAAGGAAAGGAGAAGGGAGTAAAAGAAAGAAAGGAAAGAAGAAAGAGAGAAGAAGAAAGGGGGGAGGAAGAGAGGAAAAGAAAGAGGAAAAGGGAGGAAGGAGTGTTCTGCTTGATACTTGAGACTGGACGGCAAAGAGCAGGCTGGCGCTCACGAGGGGAGTAGGTTTCCTCCTACTGCGGTTTATTTTGCGCTCAGAGGCCGTGTAATGGCCTGGGTTTTATCCGGTTTTCAGCCAATTTGTATGTTGTGTGGTTGTTTGTGATTGTATGATGAGTCGAGCCGGTTTCATGGGGTTTTGGAATTTGTCAGAAATCGAACATTGTGTTGCAGGGCCGGCCAAAATCCAGTAGAATGGCGAAAGGGTGTGCCAATTTAGCACACCCTTGTGAATCCGATTGCATCAATTTAGGAGGACCCGCTGCTTTCCCGATCCGAACTGTCTGCCGTTCTTGGACTTTATGGAAAGCGCGTTGATTCTAGAATTTAATAAGATAAAGTGCTCATCCAAAATGTAGGCTAAACATTGGAAATTAGGTCGCGAAAAATGAGAATGGTCCGTTCACGGTTTTCTGAATACATTTTGAGCCGGTTTATATCAGAAATGCACGGGACTACATATGACTGTGGCGAGGAGTGCGTGTTGGATTTTTTGTGTGGTATTTACAAAAACTGGACTTTCTGAACTAAGTCTAGATTATTTTCTAGGCCAAGCATGGCCGGATTTATGGCCGGGAATGGCTAATGTGTGTTATTGCCATTAATTGAATAACATGATGAATATGTGAAATTATGTGATATGTGTGATAAAGATGGAAATAATTATATGCATTGGGTTGTATGACTGACATACTATGTCTCAGCCCGGGAATATGAATTATGGCATTACTTGCCTAAGTAATGGTTGAAATTATGTTAATACATGCTTGAATGATGTGTTGGCATGAATGAACTTAATGATAGAAAAGAAAAATGTAGTGCATGCTTATGTGATGTCGCGATTTGAATGTGGAATATTAACATATTTGCATGTATGTTGATGTTAGACTAAATATATGAAATGTTATTGTGCATTAGACATGAGTGTTCATAGCACACATAGTGTCTGATATAGAGAGATATCATGTAGAGGTCTTCATACATCGGTCATGGGTTTGATCTGATGGCACAAATTGCATTGCATTGGTGTGCGGTAACATCGCATTACATGGGTATTGTGTACATGATGCTTGATTTGACCACAGCTGGATTTGGTGTTGAATCGTGTGGGCTTGAGAATGGGATGAAGTCCAATTGAGTTCCATAGTGTTAAATGAAAATGGAAAGCGAATAGTGTCGGGCGTAGTAGTAGGGATAGACACCCCCTCGGGTGAAAAGCTTGAAAACACAGTTCAGACGGCATATCCATCGGTGAAAGCCCAAAAAATGTCAGAGGGTGTAAGAGACCAGCGGTGGACCGAAAAGTTCACATTTGCCCCGATGCAGAAGCGATTAAATAAATATCACATAAACTACGAGTTGTGAGATGGGAGTCGGGACTGACTCGGTATTGATTTTCCATTGGCACTTGCATTGGGTGGTGGGTCGGAGGTTGACCCGATACATGGGGTGTAAAACAATAGATTTTCCGATACCTTTCATTGATAGAAGTTCTAAATATATACAGAGTGATTGAGAGTCTAATTTAGTAAACATGTTAATGGTAAGAGGTAAATTAAACTCTTGTTACAATTACATAAGTTGGTCAACGGTAAGGCTAAATTAAGCTATTGTTACAATTACATTCAAATATAGAATTAATGACGGAAACGTAATTTGAGGCTAGACATGTACTTCCCTTATATGCCCACATGAATTGAGCTTCCATCAGCGAAGGTAATCTTGTTATGTAACTAATTCATGTATTTGTCTTGACAATGGCTTTGTTAACATATGTTCTTGGTCTTGAGTATGCACATGTTTAACTTGGGGCTTCCTTTATGCCTTAAGTCACGCCTGAAAGTGAAGTCGATTTGAATGTGTTTCATGCGCGAATGATTATTTGAGTTAAAGGCGAGATGTGTGGCTCACGAGTTATAACAAAGTAAATTTGAGGGAAGTGCAATGAGTGATACTAGTTCCTTGAAGAGTGGATAACCATTGTCTCGGGCGCATTGGCTAGGGCCGTCGTGGCATTTGTTGTGGATCGTCGGCGACTTCGTTATTTCTTTGAGCTCAGAAGTAGGTTAGAGCCCAAAAACTGATATAGGCGAGAGGTTGGCGATGCGGAGTCATCATTTCGGCCAAATTGACATCGGATATGTTCTTAATATGAGAAGGCCCGGCTTTGTGGATCCCGAGATACCATGAAAAATGGTTTGCTTTAAGTAGCGGAGAAGCCTTTTTTGTTGTTGTCCGATGATTTGTAGTTGACGTACTAAGGCGAAAGTTTGTTATTTGCAAAATGAGATGTCGAGATGTGTCAAGGAAAGGTATTGAAGACGGCCAATTATTCTCTGACTTCGGAGTTGTCCACAACAGATGCCGTAAATAAATTGAAGGATTGAGTTGTAGAGAGGGGTTAGAGACATCTTTAGCACCACTCATACTTGTGTTGTCTAAAGGTCACGAATATATTTATGTTGTGAAATAACCCGGCTTAGAGTAGGAATTACTTCAATCCCGAAGAAATGAAGAGAACCCATATCCTTGAGAGAAAACATATCCAGTTTGCTTAATAATATTGGCGAGAGAAATTGAATTATTCCATTAATAACAAGATCATCAACATAAACCCCGGAAATAACAAGATTGGAGCCTTGACGTAAATGAAGAGGGAGGAGTCGGCCTTGGAACTATGAAAACCCAGCTGAAGAATGGCATTTTTGAGTCTTTGTGTGCGATCGGTGAGCTTTTAAGCCGTAATCGCCTTTTTAACTTGCAAACATGGTTAGGTTTGGACAAGTCCTTGAACCACGGGGTTGTGCCGTAAAAGCAGTCTCGGTTAATGCACACCATTTAGAAAGGCATTATTGACATCCATTTGCCTCAAATCCCACCTTTCATGACAATAGATAATACAATTCTAATAGTTCTTTGGTTTTGACGCGGGGCTAAAGGTTTCTTTGTAATCAATACCAAGGCGTTGATCATAACCCTTAGCAACTGGCAGACTTTGAATCATCCCACGGATCCATGTCGACATACTTTTTACTTTCGGAAGACCCACTTATAGCGCGAGTGTACGGTTTGAGGGTGGTAAAACTAGGTCCCACGAGTCAGTGTTTCATTAGAGCAGTGAGCTCAGTGGACATGGCCTCACGTCAGTGAGGTTGAGAAATGGCTTGGCTCACGGCAGTTTGGCTCGATGGTTTTGGGGAAGAGGATGTTTTGAACTAGCTATGGGTTTGAAGATTTGGTTCATTGATCTTGTGGTCATGTTATGAGTGTGTTGGGGAGGAGTATCGGTTTGGGGAGGTTTTGTGAAATCCGAAGTTGGAGGAGAAAAATCTGGACCGAGATGGGTATCTGGAGTAGGAATAGGAGATTTAAGGGAGAAGCAGTCCTAGTATCATTTAAAGGAGGAGTCGGATGAGATGGGGGGTGATTTATAACGGGCAAGGAATCATGAAGTAAATAACCAGAGGGTCCGAAAGTGCTTGAGAGGCCGCGACAATGGCAGGTGAACCTTCCAAAGGTTGCAATGATCTGGTGTGTTGGGCGCCCCGGTGATGACGACCTTTGCTGATGGTGGAGCATAGAAAGAGAGGAAGAAATGGGGGAGGGTTTGGAGGTTTCTGGGTTAGCACGGAAGACTCGTGTTGAGAGAGGCTGGATTGATCTTGGGTTTCATCAAACAACACGTGCCGGGAGAAGAGAAATTTTTTTGTTTGAGGTTCAAGACACTTGTATGCATTTTGAGTTGGTGAATAAGCCAGGTAAAGACGAGGCTTTAGTTTGGGTTGCATTTATTTAGTTATAGGGTAGTGTGAGAGGGATAACAAATGCATCGTACACTAATTTCAAATAATTTGGTGTTTGACCAAAAGGACTTCAAAGGTGATTTTCTACGAAGAAGAGGTGTGGGCTGTGCGTTTATGAGGTAGGAAATTTGTTTGAAGGCATAAGGCCCGATAAGAGAAATCAAGATGGGCATCATGAGAAGGAGTGTAAGGCTGTTTCAACGAGATGACGATGACGGCGTTCAGAACTTTTAATTTTGTTGCGGTGTGGGGCTTGATACCGTAGTGAGTTATGCCATGAAGTAGGAATATGATTTTAAAGCAAAATAAACTCACCACCTGTGTAGATCTCGTTTTGATTGATTTTTGAAAGCGGGTTTCAACGAAGCCGTTTGAAATGTGGAAAATTTTAGAAACAGGATTTAGTGACCATTGGATAAAACCATATATATTTTGTATAATGATTAAAAAGCAAAAATAAGGTAATATGTGATCATAAATTTCTAGTATAACTAGCGAGGACCCCACACATCGAGTGTAAATAAGTTAGTGGCTGTGACTTTGAGACTAATGACACGAGGTTGTTGATAAGGCTTTGTGATAGAACATGAATGACATAGTGAAGACAAAGTTTTAGTCGATGAAATAGGAAGAAAATTTTTAACAAGATGATGATTTGCATGGATACCCCGAGCGCTTGTACCATCATCGATAGAAATACGTTCATGCACATTAGCAACCTTTTGATACTGCACTATTGATTAGGAAGGTGTAGATGCCATTGTTACATGCTATTTTTAGTAGAATCGCCCCTGAGATCTTGTCCTTCACAAGAAAATAAAAAGGATGAAATTCAACAAAGACAATATTTTGTTTGGTGAGATGATGAACGGAAATTAAATTTTTGCAAAGGTTTGGAACCTGAGTATCACGCGTGTAAAGTTTGGTGAGGAGAGTGCAAAGCCAAGAACCAAAATGTGAAATTGCCAAGCCTGAGCCATCAAGAACTAACGTCAGTTCCATCATATTCGGAATGAATAGATAAATTGGAAAGATCACGAGTAGTATTATGAGGAAACGACAGATCAGTAACGATTTTTATCCTTCCATTAGATGCGGTAGCCTGATTGATTGAAACGATACGAGAATGGAATTGAGGGCGAGGACTTGGCAATGTGGCCGATCCGCGAGTTGGCATTTGGGGTACAGTAAAGTCGATTGGAATAATTGGGCCTCCCGGAGATGTTATTGAAGCGGCTTGACCATCACGTTGGGCTCGATTAAAGTTTACGCTTAAGTTGGAACCTAGAGGCCCATAGGCGAGTGTATTTCTTGAAGGACCGCATTGGCTCACAGTGCGAGATGCTTCGTCTTCGTGAAGTTGGCGAGGAAACAACCGATTCTTTCATGTTGCGGCTTCCAAGCGCCTCGAGATATGCATCATGTCGACTAGAGGTCGGTGCGGCTCTCGAGGCGATGGCTGTTTCGGGCTGAATGGGCGTTATGATCTCCGAAAATCTGGACCTAAGCCACCATTCCCGACGCAAAGAAGTTGGAACATCATTTGAGGTGGATGATCAATAATGGTTATTTCATCAGCCAAGGCCTTAACAACATGTAGGTATTCTATGATTGACTGAGTTCCATGCTGGATTAAGGTGAGTTCCTCCTTTAATTGCATAGCTCGAGTTCGGGATTAGCTAGCATATAAATTTTTTAGCTTTGTCGAGAGGCGTCGTGGGGGTGTCTTAGCGATAAGTGGGGTGATGGAGGGAGATGTAGATGCTAAAATAGCACTGGGATAAGTTTATCTGCGAACCCGACCGTGCTACTTGTAGCTCATGCGTGATACCCGGCGGAATAAGGATATAGAAGGGTGCCTTAGACATAGTCGAGTAAATTGTAACCAATGAGGAGTGCTTCAAATTGAGCACGCCATTGGGGAAAGGTGGTGGGAGTTAACTTTTCATTGATTTGGGCAGTGATGTTGAGTGCAATGAGTGATTTATTTGCTACGGAAGGAGGTTGGGTGTGGAGATTAAAGTTTGGATTTTGATTGGAGGAGGAAGACATGGCAGGGACTTGGATCGGTGACTCGTTAGAGATCTGTGGCTCTGATACCATGTAAAAGAATAGATTTTCCGATACCTTTCATTGATAGAAGTTCTAAATATATACAAAGTGATTGAGAGTCTAATTTAGTAAACATGTTAATGGTAAGGCTAAAATTAAGCTACTGTTACAATTACATAAGGTGAGTGGCAGTAAAGAAATTTAAAATTAAGCTCTTTATTCTGATTACATTCAAATATAAAGATTAATGGCCAGGTATGATTTGAGGCTAGACATGTGCTTCCCTTATATGGGGCATGTAGAGTGTCGTCTCATACATGCATGTAGTTTTTTTTTTCATGATAGGACAACATGTATGCACGGATTGGTTGTTGGTTTGACTGTGAAATGATAATTTGCATGTGCACCTAGGTGGGGAGTAGCCCTTGTAGGATTTATCTCTACTGGGCATTAGCTCACCAGTTGTAGGACCCTCTTTAGTGGGACCAGTGCAGGCAAGCGGTGCTCATAGTAGGATTATGGAAACGAGCTAAATTGTGACCTTGATTCATGTTTTGTGTATATATTAGAACAAACTAGTTTTAATATATGTTTTGTATTAAGAGTGATGTAATAACTCTTGTATCTATATAAATGTATGGTTTTGTAAGTGTATGGACGAGTATGGATGATGGACCCTATTGGGTCATTTTACTCATGTATGGGTCTCACGATGTGAGACACACATGTTTTCGCAGGTTTATGGTGGTCATTGGGACCCCCGGGTTTTGGGGTGTCACATATATGATATTTATAGTTTTTGTCCATAGTGGAGAAATAGTCTTTATCATAATCATAGCCTACCAAAACTTTAGAATAAGGCTAGAAGCTATTGATTGGATGCCTAGTAGCTTTATTTCTAGAATATCATTACTGATATAATGAATCTGCAGAAGACTTTATGGATTTTGAAGACTATTTATGTGTGCTCAAATAATACGAGTTTAAACACGTTTGACTAAGTTTGACTAAGTTTGACGGAGTTTGACCAACACTTGATATGTGGGCAAAAGTTGACTTTTTTGAGGATGAATAGTTTTGGGTTTGCCCAAGACACCATTCGTAGGCCTTGTCGTCACGAGTTCATAAATGGTCGAGCGTCGAATCAGACATATGGATAAAAGTTATAACCGGTAAATTCAACGGCGGTGTTTTAACGGTGTCAAGGCGTATTCAAATTTTTAACTGACGACCCTAGGCCCCATATAAACATAACTTGTGATGCGAAAACCCCAGCCCCCGAAAGCACTCTTGAGCTCCCAAAACCTAGAAAAGTTCTCGAACTTGTGGACCCAGAGTTGGGTCATTTGAATTAGTATTGCAAGCGTGGGAGATTGGACAAAAGGAGGCACCACCGGCCACCATAGTGCTACACTCGCCCGGCCTGAAGTGCGCCACCGCCGGGCTGGCCGTAGTGAAATTCCGCGGCCCGACCCGTGCCGGGCCAGCGGGATGCGGTCGGAGGCGGCGAGCGCGCGGTTTGGCTCGCCCGGATTTTTCGATTTTGGGCTAGCGGGCCACCTGGCCAAGCTCCTTTCCACCATTTTGGATATGAACTCATCTCGTGGTCCTTTTTGCAATTCCTCACCCAGTTTGAGATTCACGGCCAACAAAGTTGGTAAACGATTGGGATCGAGTTTTTCGACCACATATTTGTTGGACGAGAGTAGCGGTACTAATGAGTTTGGTCTCTTGGGATTTCGTGATATGTGGTTTTGTAAATTTGTGACGTCGTTTGGTTAGTTTTTCCATTTTAGGTTGTTTAGATGATGCAGAAGTCGGAATTTGAAATAGAGTACCCGGTGGTCAAATTTAGCAAAATTGAAGTTGTATTAGGGAAATTGGATGTTTTAGGTATTGGGCCAGTTCAATTTAGAAATTAGCTCCCGAATGAAAAGCCCCAATTTTAGGTATCGGGCACATAGAGACCTTATTTGTGTAGTGGACTGTCGAAGTTGATTTGGATAGTCTCATAGTTCTAAAAGTTATTCTAGCCTTAGGATATCCCAATGTCGTTGGTTCACTCATTTGGAGCCTAAAGTGGTATTTTATTTATAGTAATGCATTCAAGCCGAGCCTGAGACGATCCTCAAGGACAAGACTCGAAAGGCCCTCAGAATGGCAGAGTGTTTATATGTTTTTAAATGATTTGGGGTATTAAGTTGATATATCTATTGTGATTAAATACTTTACATATATACTGCTTTGATCAGATGGTTGGTTGCATTCAAACATGATTTTCGGTTTCATATAAAACAAGTTATTATTTCATGTGAATTTCTTCAACATTTTAACTGTTTGGTTTTAATGCGGTTCGTGGGATGAGTCAGGTGTCGGATATTTCGGGGTACATGGATTGAGGTTATAAACTAACTTGAAAAACTATGTTTTAAAAAAGTGGATCTTGAGATCTTGTGGATCACTTCTACACGGGATTGTCGAAAAGTACATGCGTGGAAGGGAATGTTATATGGCTGCTACCGTGATGGGTCGCGTTTATCCGAGGTTTGTTAGTCGCCACGTGATGGCCTAGTTTACTCGAAGATTATTAGAGGACACGTGATGGACAAAGTTCACTGAGGGTTTATTAGGTGCCACGTGATGGCCAGGTTTACCCGTAGGTTTATTAGGTGCCACGCGGATGGCCAGTTTACCCGAGGTTATTAGGTGCCACGGATGGCCGTTTACCCCTGTGAGGTTTATTAAAAGACGCGGATGGTCGGCTTGCCCGAGGTTTGTTAGTGCCACGCGGATGGCCTGGCCCACCGAGGTTTGTTAGTTGCCACGTGATGGCCGGTAACCATTGTGTTCATTAGCTGCTACTCTGTCGCGGAGGCCCGCCACTGGCTGTGTTAGGGACGGATAGTTATGGTATGGTACCTGTTGATTTAATATGGTATAACTATTTCTTAAACACTTATGGTTATGGTGCATTTCATGGTTACTTTATTTCATGGTGGTTATACATGCTTTATGATTGGCTTATGATGTGTGCAGTTCAGATTATGGTTTTCTTAACATTGTGTTGGCTAAATTGTTGAGCATGGATTTCATATGTATTCGGGGCTTTGGTAAAGTTGGGTTTTGTGGAAATGTCATAAACGGGGAACATTACAAAAGAGTGGAAGTGAGGGTCTTGAGAGGCTGAAATTTTCAAAATAAAGGCATTATTTTCCATATAAATTATGTCACTCACTCGAGATTTATTTCTCACGCTAGCATGTTTTAAATCGTTCTAGGTCCAACAGTCGGCCTACTTCAAGGTCGGATTCACACCACTCTTCTCTCGCTCGCAGCTTGCCGTGACTCTATTGCATCCCACTGGTTGTGTTTATTGAACGTATTCATCTCTATTTGTACCTCTAAATTCACAAATACTCTTAGAACGCCTCGATGAACTGTATTGGAACTTTATGGGTCCTTATCTATATGTGGTGGGTTGATGAGTATCTTAATACTCATTTATCCTATGATTTAGTTAGTTTTTATAGTGTTTTTATAAGTTAAATATGCCCTAATGCTCTAAAAGTTCACACTTATGATCAGTCATCCATTTGGTGAATTATGCAAAATTGAGGAAAACTAAGACAGGAAGCAGTAGGAGAGGCTACTGAATTTTGACGTTTTCAGACATCATATGAGCTCCTATTGCATCAAGCCATATATGGATGGATTCTACACTTCAAGATCTTTCCAGGGATACCAAGAACACCAAAATTGGAGTTCGACCAAAGAAGTTATGCAAGTTCCAAAACTTGAAGAAAATCAGCAAACATTGCAGCACCTTCAGCAGGAGAGCCTACTGTATTTTGACGTTTTCAGAAATAATATGAGCTTATATTGCATCAAGTCATATATGGATGGATTCTACACTTCAAGAGCTTTCCAACGGTACCAAGAACACCCAAATCGGAGTTCGTATGACAAAGTTATGGCCTTACGAAGTTGGAGCAAAAACAGGGGACTGCAACGTCGCGACGTTGAGAACCAACGTCGCGACGTTGTAGAAACAGAGCATCCCGACGTCGCGACGTTGCTGCACGACGCGACGTTCGGGTTGGTTTTGGGTGGATTGTTAGCCCATTTTGAGCCCATAATGGAGGGTTTTAAAGCTCAAACCGTGAGGGATCGTAGCGAGGACGATTTGGAAACGGTTTTTTGATCGCTAGGAACAAGCCCTTTGGGTGGAAACACCGAGTTTACCTCGAGAGATTTCTAGGGTTCGCTCTTTGCAAAGAGGAAGAACACTTGAGGAAGAAGGAGATAATGAGAGAAAAGAGAGCCTAAGGCTAATTTGTTTTCTCTCTTTCCTTTTCCGTTTTTTCTTTCTTTGATGGTTGTATTTACTTTTCCACTTATGTTTTAGTTAGTTTTCTTAGGGTGGTAGATGTAATAAAGACATATCAGGCTGAATCTCTCCTAATTCTATTGATTGATGCTTTATTTCATATTTATGTTGGAGTATTTCATTTAGATCTTAATGCTTGTGGATATTTGGCACATTTGCATGAATTGTGGCTTGATTCAAAATCCGTAGAAGTGAGAGTTAAAATTAGGACCATGGATGATTTACCATCTAATTGTCATGAGATAGAGATATATGAGATTAGGTGGTGTTAAGATTTATAGGGTTCAATGCATCCTTAGTTATGATGGTTCGAGGCGTAGATGCAAGATAACCTTTTAAGGGTAGTGCGAATGCTTGAGAGATTCGAATATACATTAGTGAAATCACCATTTTCATGATGAAATTAATCATCGATTAATTGGGTTAGGAAGTTCATACATCATTGTTTAGGTGAAATCTATGCCTTAAGGCTTTTTAGTCTTTATATAGTCATTTTTGCATACCTAAATTAGTGTCTTTGAGTTTTTCTATAGATTTTCCAACATCCAAATAAATCATAGGCTAGATTAGAGTCGAAACTAGTAACCCAATTCTCCGTGGGAACGAGTACTCACTTATCATTATACATTGGTATGACGCTATCTTCAGCGCACATAGGCGCATATATACACATCAATGCCGCCTATCAAGTTTTTGGCAAAAACTTGACAAGCCGAAAACGCGGTGTATGAAATATACGCTTGTGCTATGTACGCTGTCGCTCTAAGTAATATAGTACCAACGGTAATGATATCGATCCACAGGATGCGTGTGTCGACTACAAAGGTTTTGCTTCTAGATAACATCTCGAATAAACTTATTTAAAGAAGGAATTGAGTATGTTAATTTTCTAATTAAGCTATTGATTCTAATGAATTATCAGACGAGACTAGTTGTCTCCCCGCCCACATTGATTTATTTCCCAAAGATATTATTATTCCATATTTATAAAGCTTGTCGATATGGGTGATTTTCTACGAGATATCCTCTCCTGGTGTATATCCGCTATCTCATGAATAGAGTTGAGTATATCTCATCCCAACTCGCATTCAAAATGCTTAAATGTTCTAACTCAGGTCTTCGCCACCTTCTTCGTGGATCGGAATATCTCTATTTACCGAATCAACTCGAAGGTCGCTCTACCTGCATCCTCGGATAACCTCTTATCTCAACTGATCTCCAAAGGTATTTGCCAATGTCGGGCCGACATTACCATATAACAAATCGTAGATATGTATGTATGCAAACCAAATGATAAACAATCCAATAATATAGTACTAAACTTTAATCCATCAACATATAATAGTATTCAACAACCTCAGATATAGATCAGAACGATAATGAATGAGACAATGAAAAATAATCGGGCATCGTCAGAACCAAACGAGAGATAAAGATAAATCACAATTTCTCTTAAGTTCGGTCATCGCCGCTCAACTGTGGCCTCGCTTGGTACGCTCCCGACACCTCGTAGCCTGCCATTGCTTTAAACGACAGAGTGCATCCGTGGCCGACATGTCGCGACGTTGGAACGTCGCGACGTTGAGAAGTCGTGACGTTGAGACGTCGCGACGTTTTTTATTGTTGACTTCTGTATTGTTGACCCAACGTCGCGATGTTGGCATGTCACGACGTGGAGACATCGCGCGACGCTGGGAACGCCTGACGCGGGCGTACCCAATTTCTTCTATTGTCGCATTACTCCAATTTGCTTCCCACATTGTGCTCTTTTCACATCATCCGCACCGCATTCACCGACTCCGCCATACTCGATAACAAATTGGAAATAAGACAAACCATAGAAATAACGCTTAAAAACCTTAAGAAAGACAAAGGCCTATGAGTGCTTCCATCATCATGGGTCTTTATATATAATGAGATATTAAACTAATGCATGTGTTTATTTCTCCTGAAAGCTGGTTCACCCGTATTTGTAATCAGACAAATGGAACTTCACCAAAGTGACCAATCGGGGAATCCTGGAGGGTATCCGAGTCGGTCTGGTCTTCACTGGTATCGAGCTCTAGGTTCCCCGAATTCCTCAGCTGTACATTGCTGTGCGACTCATCCAAAGGTTCAGGTGCCTTCCTAACCTTATCCCTGAAACCGATTCCTGCTCATTTACTCTGAAACGCTTCTCCTTCCAGACAGTCTGGCAGGTAGGCGAGGTCCCACCGTGGAAAGCTCTGCACCCGCTATGAGGAGGTCCTGCGGTCCCAGCCCGATCACTAGAGAGGAGTGTCCACCCCAGAGACCACACTGTGCACCTAGACCTGAGCAGTTAGTTCGAGGGTCTACCTGATCCCACGTGGTGTCCCATCCCGGCTGGATGATGGAGAAGACTCCGACTAGGCAAGGCAGTAGTCCGATGAGACGAGTTAGATAGCCGGTTTTCTGCTTCTAAAATGCAAGGAAGTGGTGGGCATATGAGAGGACTAGGAAACGGCACACTGGGCACAGCTCAAGTCATTTTCACACTGAAGCTCATTTCACCTTTGTTTGGCACCAAGAGGCTAGAGTTCGAGACACTCACACAAAGAGGCATGACAGCCTGAGTACGAGCCTGTGTTCAAAGGGATGCCATCGATTTCAGCCCAATTTGGTGGCTACAGGCCTGCACAAGAGCAGGTTTCTCATGGGTCAAGCTGAGCCGGGAGCAGCTCAGCCTCGGGTGGTCCGACCACCCCATCGCACTCGCCGACAGACGCCGCCCTAGAGGTAGAGAGACGCACTCTACGCCACGCCAGATCAAAGGCCTGGCCACACGATGGATTGTCCTCAGTGGAACCCCAAACTGTGGATCATCCAAGAGGGGTAGTTTCGCCGGGACTTCGAAGCGCAGAGGATCCAGTGGGGATGCACGTGATGCCGCAGTATGGCCCCGGGAGAGGCGATATCACTGTGGCCTGGCTCACCAAGGAGGCCAAAGGGCGAGCTATTTCGTGGTCCCGCGACCGAGGCGGGTTCCGTTCGCCTTGTGAAGTATGCGGCAAGGTTCATGATGAACCCGCCTGGGAGTATATGTTTTCAGCGGCGCGTATTGCGACATTTCTAAGAGGGACCGCTTCATCGAGGGTCCAGCCGCATTAGAGTTTCAGAATCAAAGCCTTGCCCAGCCGAAAGAAGTGGACATGGGGACGATTACTGCATGCAATCGCACTTCGTGGTTCCTTCGCAGACGCTCCGCACCACGGCTGGGGAGGCAAAGGCGTAGGGACTACCACCGCTGAGGTGGTTTGCGCGGCGACCGGGAGACCGCCAAATCCCGACGTGGTGACAGGTACATTATCTATCCTTGGTGACAATGCACGTGTACTCATCGATCCAGGGGCTACACACTCTTTTATTTCACGTGAGTATGTTACACGAGTCGAGCACTCCAGCCCTTCATCGGTCGAGATTACACCCACAAAGTAGAGTCCCATGTCAGTAACAGATGCTTTAAGGGTAGCTTGTTTTCTATCGAGGGTCAAGATATAAATGCAGACGATAGTAATAGATCTCAAGACTGGATGGATTGGCTTGCTTCAAACTATGCTCGATGGATTGTTTCTCGCAAGGAGGTGATACTTAGACAAATCGACTCACTAAAGAGTAATTCTAATGAGAACTGAGAAGAGCACCTCAGGTTTGATTTCTACCATTTCCCTCGCTAGATGGTTACCTGTAAAAAGGTTGTAAGGGGTACCTAGCCTGCGTAGTTGACACTGTGAGCATGTGCAGGAGATTGAGGATGTACCCAGTAGGAGGAATTCCATGTGTTTCCCGATCGCATCTTCCAGCCTGCCTCCGTAACGAGAGACGACTTTCCATCAATCCTAGTTCCCGGTACAGCTCCTATCTCCTACCACACTTTATAGAATGGCACCGGCCGAGTTGAAAGAGTTGAAGGCGCAACTACAAGAGCTGGTGGATGGGGAATTTATTAGGCTCCAGATTTCACCTCGGGAGACCCAGGTCGTGTTAAGGATGTATACTGAGGCCGGTGTGGACTAGACAATTAAATAAGGTCACCATTCTGTAATAAATATCCTTGCCTGACACATTTTATTGATCACCTGTGGTGCAAAGTGTTCTCAAGATTGACTTGAGGTCAGGTTACCATCACATGAATGCAACTGATCGCCTCAAGACTAGCATTCAGACAGATATGGGCATTATGAGTTCCTTAAAGGATGTCTTTTGGACTTACCAATGCCCCAGCAGCTTATGGATTTGATGAACCAGTCTTCGTCCATACTTGATCGGTTTAGTCATTGTCTTCATCGATCGGCACCTTGTATACTCGAGGAGCTGAGTTTGAGCATGAGAGACATTCGGGGACTGTGCTACAACGCAAGGCGCATCGCTGTATGCTAAGTTCAACAAATGTGAGTTTTGCTGAGCCGAGTAGGATTTCGGGTATGTGGTGTCCACATGGCATTTATGTGGACCTCGAAGGTAGAAGCAAGGGCAATTGGGGAGCAACCCACTACGGTGACAGAAGTGCGGAGCTTCCTAGGATTAGCAGGGTATTACCGCAGGTTCATAGAAGGGTTCTCAAAGATAGCAGGACCACTTCATGGGTTGAACATGAAAGGAGTTAAGTTTGAATGGACTGAAAGGTGTGAAGGAAGCTTCCAAACACTGAAGGAAAGGTTAACATCAGCCCCTGTTCTGACATTGCCAGAGGGCAACGAGGGGTTCGAGGTTTACATCGATGCTTCATATCATGGTTTAGGATGCATGTTGGCGTAAATATAAGAGAGTCGTATGGCGTTTCCGCACAATGAAGAAACACGAGAGCCGAATTATCCTACCCATGACTTGAACCATCGCAGCGAATATTCGCATTGAAGACGTGGAGGCATTACTTGTACAGGGCGACGTGCCAGATATTTACCGACCATAAGATGTTTAAATATTTGTTCACCTTAAAGAGTTAAACTTAAGGCAAAGAGGTGGATGGAATTACTTAAGGATTATGATTGCACTATTGATTACCATCCGTAAGGCGAATGTAGTGGCGACGCTGAAAGGTGAAGTCTACAGGTTTCGCTTATATGCACCATACAACTCCGTTGATGGCCGAACCGGCGAGAGCGGTGTCGAGGCTGACTTATGTTTCAGGAACACTTTTTGCTAGTTTCCAACTACGACCGATACTTGTAGATCAAATTCTTGGGGCACAACAACAAGATCCCTATTTGATGAGCATGAGAAGGAAGGGGAACAGTCGGATTTTGCTATTAGAAACGATTTCGCTTCTTGTGATTGGTTCTAGACTTGTGTTCCAAATACCAAGAGTGCAAAGGCGTGGTGACTGGGGAAGCCCATGGGCCCGCTTTTTTATGCTATGCACCCTAAGAGTACCAAGATGTAAATCAGACAAGGAATATTACCGTGGTCGTGATGAAGAGAGGTTGGCTGGTATGTATCCAAGTATGAGCTGTCAAGTGAAGGCAGAGACAAAGCCTTCTGGACTTTGCGTACTCTTACCTATTCCGTAATGGAAATGGGAGCACATCACCGATGGTTTTGTATTCCAAGCTCCCTCCCACGACTCAGAGACATGACGACATTTGGGTAGTAGTTGATCGGCTCACCAAGTCCGCACATTTCCTACCTATACGTGAGAAGTTTTCCCCTCAGAAACTAGCGGAACTCTTTATGAACCATATAGTGGGTTTGCATGGGGTGCCAGTGTCGATCATCTCGGATAGAGATCCGCGTTTCACTTCGAGGTTTTGGAAAGGACTGATGAAGGAACTAGGTGTCAAGTTGAATTTAAGTACAGCGTTTCACCCTCAGACCGATGGACAGTCGGAGAGGACTATTCAGACCTTAGAGGATATGTTGAGATCATGCGTACTGCAATTCAAAGGACATTGGAACGAATATCTACCTTTGGCAGAGTTCGCCATATTCTTGACTATCACCCACGAGCATTGAAATGTCACCTTATGAGGCGTTATATGAAACAGTATACTCATTATATTGGAATGAGACTGGGCGAAAGAAAATTACTAGGTCACAGTTGTCTGGCTTGATAGTGGGCGAGTTAATATCATACGTGCCGGGTTGAGAAAAGACTGGGGATAGGCAAGCGGGCTATGCGGACAATGAAGAAAGGATCTTGAGTTTGGGGTTGAAGATCAGCTGATCTCCCCCCTGGGGCGTGGTGTTTGATGATGAGTGCCAGTCCCTCGCTCTGTGATACCTGAGTTGTTGAGAGGGTAGGTCAGTGGCTTATCGGTTGGAGCTTAAGAGGAACTTTCTCCGGAGTCCATAATGTTTCCATCTCCATGCTACGCAAGTATATTTCAGATCCCTCACATGTGTTAAAGGCACCAGAGATTGAGTTGAGGGATGACTTATCCTGAGGAAGCGACAGTGAAGGTGCAGGAAGGGAAGAGAAGGGAGCTCCGCAGCAGACAATATCCTTAGTGGAGGTCCTCTGGAGAAACCACCTAGTCGAAGAGGCGACTTGGGAACGGGAGGACCAAATGCGAGACCAGTACCCTCACCTTTTCCATGACACAGGTACGAATTTCGTGGACGAAATTTTCTTTAAGAGAGGTAAGGATTATATGACCACTTTTGAATAATACGAGTTTAAACACGTTTGACTAAGTTCTGACTAAGTTTGACCCGGGTTTGACCGACACTTGATATGTGGGCAAAGTTGACTTTCGAGGATGAATAGTTTTGGGTTTACTGAGCACCATTTAGTAGGCCTGCGTCGATGCGAGTTCATAGGCGGTGAGCGATCAAATCGACATACGGATAAAAGTTATAGCCCGGTAGAATTCAAGCGAGTGTTTTAACAGGTGTCCAAAGCGTCTTCATTTTAGCGAAAACGACCCTAAATTTTTATATAAACATAACTTGTGATGCCAAAGGAAACCCTAGCCCCCAAAACACCTCTTGAGCTCCCAAAACCCTAGAAAAGTTCTTCAAACTTGTGGACCCGAGTTGGGTCATTTGGACCATTGCAGGCCGTGGGAGATTGGACAAAAGGAGGCACCACCGGCCACCATAGTGCTACACGCGCCGGCCTAGGGGGTGCACCACCGCCGGACGAAGCCGGCCGTGAAATTTCACGGCCAATGGCGCCGGGCGCTCGGGATCTGTGGAGAAGGCGGCAGCCCGGTTTGTCGCCGGATTTTTCGATTTTCCGGCCACTTCAGGCCACCCCATAGCTCCTTTCCACCATTTTGGACCTTGAACTCGTATCATTGGTCCCTTTTGCATATTCCTCATAGTTTAGGAGGTTCACGTGAAACAAAGTCGAGTTTTCCGGCCACCACAGACGGATTGGACGAGTGCGCGGTACTAATGAGTTCTGGTCTCTTGGGCTTTCCATTGATATGTGGTTTGTAAATTTTGGACGTCGTTTGATTAATTTTCCATTTTTAAGTTGTTTAGGGTAATTACCGAGATGTCGGGACTGAAATAGAGTACCAATTGGTCAAATTTGGAAAAATTGAGGTTGTATTAGTGAAATTGGATGTTTTTAGGAATTATTGGACGGTTGATTCGAAATTAGCTCCAGGTGAAAATCCCCAATTTGATATCGGGCCTATAGGGCCTGCTTCGTGTAGTGGACTGTCGAGAAGTTCAATTTGGATGGTCTCATAGTTCTAAAAGTTATTCCTAAGGCCTTAGGATATCCCGATAATAGTTGGTTCAATTATTGGAGCCTAAGTGGTATTTTATTTATATTACGAGACATTCGCCGTAGGGAGGCGATCCCGATGGAAGGCAGGCGGCGTGCCATGATCAGTGATGGATTTATATGTTTTTAAATGATTTGGGAGTATTAAGTTAATATATCTATTGCGATTAAATACTTTACATATATACACTTTAGTCAGATGGTTGGTTGCATTCAAACATGATTTTCGGTTTCATATAAAGCAGTTATTATTTCATGAATTTCTTGCAACATTTATGTTTGAAAGTTTCTTTATGTTCATGGATGAGTTGGTGGTGTTTGGATATTTTGGGTACATGGATTGAGGATTTATAAACTATCTTGAAAAACTATTGTTTTTTAAAAGTGGATCTGGTCACGTAGATGAAACTCTGGGATTGTTGGAAAGTACATGTGTGAAAGAATGGTTATATTGGTTGCCTCGTGATGGTAGGGTTGTCGGAGGTTTTGTTAGTTGCCACGTGATGGCGGGTTTACGGAGGATTATTAGAGGACACGTGATGGGCGGGTTCACTCGGAGGTTTATTAGGTGCGTGATGGCGGGTTTACGGAGGTTTATTAGGTGCCCGTGATGGCGGGTTTACGGAGAAGTTATTAGGTGCAGTGATGGCGGGTTTACACGGAGGTTTATTAGGTGCGTGATGGTAGGGCTTGCCGGAGGTTTGTTAGTGCCACGTGATGGTAGGATTACTGGAGGTTTGCTAGTTGCCACGTGATGGCGAGATTACGGAGGTTTGACTAGTTTTGCAGATTCCTAGCTGGAGGTTTGTTAGTTGCCGCGTGGCCGGGTCTACGGGGTTTGTTAGTTGCCACGTGATGGCGGATGTAACCTGAGGTTCATTGGTTGCCCGCGGTGTCGTGGTCGGGCTTACGGCGGGTTGGGATGGATACATGGTATGGTACGATTGATTCCCGAATATGGTATAGCTATTTTAAACACTTATGGTTATGGTGCATTTCATGGTTACTTTATTTCATGGTGGTTATACATGCTTTATGATTGGCTTATGATGTGTGCAGTTCAGATTATGGTTTTCTTAACATTGTGTTGGCTAAATTGTTGAGCATGATTTACATGTATTTGGGCTTTGGTAAAGTTGGGTTTTGTGAAATGTTTGCTAAGCTGGGGAACATTACAAGAGTGGAGTGAGGTCTTGAGAGAAGAAATTTTCGAAAAATAAAGGCATTATTTTCCATATAAATTATGTCACTCACTGAGATTTATTTCTCATGTTTATTGTTTTAAATCTGTTCCCTAGGTCCGGACGGGTTCGCAGGAGACTGCTTCGGGATTGACACCCTCTCTGCCGCAGTTGTTACTCTATTGCATCACATGCAGTTGTGTTTATTGAAACGTGTTCATCTCTATTTGTACCTCTAAATTCCATGGAAATACTCTTAGACGCTCGATATTCGTATTGAACTTTTATGGGTCATATCTATATATGTGGTGGGTCTTTTATATATACTGGAGATATTAAACTAATGCATGTGTTTTACTTCTCCTTAAAGTGGAGCTCAAGTATTTTCCCTAGGAATTTGTACGGTGGAACTTCTACTAAATGAGAAAGTTTCTGAGAATCACAGGAGGGTATCCGGGTCGGGTCTTGTCACTATTATTCATATTCTCTTCTTTCCCTTGATAATTATTACTCAGACCAAGGACATTGGTTTGATGGTGATGATTAAAAAAATGGATCTAGAACCAGCATCTGATTCCGAAATAGAATTTTTGAGCTAGACTCTAGAAAAATTAAACATACCTACATATAATTTAAAAATGGAACAAAATCCAATGGTAGAAGCTGTTGCAAGCACTCTTGTAAAAGCAGTTGCTTTAGATGACCAGATCATCTCTCATTCCCTGAGATTTATGAGGCCTAGACATTCTAGGACATCGGCTGAAGAACCATACATTTTGGGCTTGATAAAACAAAAGCAGATTCACCAATAAGGATAATTTAAGACCAGAAGAATAAACCCTTTACAGTGCCATACTTAGATTTAGATTGTAAACACAGCGCTCTCATCCGCCTTGATAGATGAAACGCCTGCATAAGATTAGCAATTGCAGTCAATCGTATGACAAATGATGATGCAAAAAGATATATAGGAATGACAATGATTAAATATGCTTTACAATTTTGGCAAAATTTAAAAACGGATACAAAAGCCTAAGCTTAGAAGAAGACAATATTACAGATGTTGTCGCAAAAGTTGTTCACCTATTAAGGATTGAATTCCTCAAAGAAGGATATATTGATAGAGATTCACCACAATATGCTGAAAAATATGTTTATGCTTTACTAAAGCTAGAACTAAATAATATATGCCTCTTAGACACTTACATATGTGTCTTTAGACCTACCTAATATCATATCTAAAGGAATTGGTACATATACAATGTATCTAGTGTTTTATTCAAAGATACCCAGGATCCAGCAGGGATCTGCACTTATTAGAGATTACCCTTTTAATCAGTCAGGATACCTTAAGAAAGTTTTTTCTAAAGAAAAGCCAAGTGAATCAGTGTCTATCAGGCATACTTGATTAAAAGGCTAAACGATTAGAAAAGATAATGCTTTATGATCTGAAAATGATTTAATTATTGTGGAGATTTAAAGGCGACAAAGCAGAAAATAAACCCTATAAGATTTTACTAAAGATGTATGGTCAAAAAAGATATTTTATTAAAAGAAGACCAAGATATTTTAAAAAGAATTGGAATACAAGACAAATATCGATTTATAGAAAAAATCCTCGAAAGGCAAAATAATGCAGGTGTTGTAGCATAATCAAATTGGACATTATCTGCGAATAGATGTCTAATAAATTCAATAAAAGAAGAAAGGTGGAACTAGATTTAGATATTGAAAAATGATAAATCAAGGAAAAATTTATAAAAATAAAAGAAATTTGAAGATCTAAATGAACTTCACTCAGAAGAATCTGTTTATGAGACAAAATGCAGAGCACCGGAGAAAATCAAATTTTTGGAAAAAGGGTGCAATTAATTTTGGTCGAAAACAATAAGTACCGGTCGGATAATGACGAGCTTCGTAGTTGAACTCGTATCGCGAAATCTAGCTACCATGTTGAATTTCGTTGAATTCCGAGATAGTCAAAGTTTCACGTCTTTCGAGGCAACGAGGATAGTGCGGGACATTGGCACGTGATCTGTGGCTCACAGTGTGCCACGTGTCAAGTGTGAGATGAGTGAGCAAATTGGGGCCATAGGAATGTGATCTTGTGGGATTGGATAGAATCAAGTGGATGGATGAATGGATAAGGAAATCCAAGTGAGTCAATGGTAGGCGTTATGTGGCAAGAGGAGTGCTCTCCCACTTGGCCCATCTTGGGCCAAATGGTGGGAGAGAGGGGGAGGAGAGAGGAAGAAGAAAATAAGAGGGGGAAGAAAAGAGAATTTAGAGAGAGAGACACCACCTTCTCTCCTAGGGTTTCTCTCTGCGATCAGACGACGGTTCGTGGAGCCAGGAAAAGTGCTTCCCAGAAGCCAAGAGCTACAAAAAATTAGGCTTAGGAATCGGGAGTTTTGAAAAACTCCAAGAGGTAGGGGTTTCTCTCCTACTAGGTTTGCTTCTTGTTTAAGAGCCATTTGATGGCTTGGGTAGTCTTGGGGCCTCGAGTGGCCATGTAAGTTCTAGGAAAGTGGGACTTAATGCTGGAAGTCTCATGAGTGTTTTCGGACAATTCGAGAATGTTAGTGAAGATGGATTTTGCCCCCAGGACTGAGGTCTATGGGTTTGGATGTGTGTTTGGTGCTTAGGGTTGTTTCGGCTCAAGCTGAAAATGGTAAAACGAAGGGAACCGAGACTGGTTCAAGGGATGCGTGGGGGCTGGATAATGCCCTGTTGGTTTGAGATCCTAAATTAAGGATCTTTTGTGTATTATTGTTTGGTAGTTAAATAACATGATTGAGTGGTTCGTGTGTCATGGTGTGACAAATGAATGACACGGTTGTGCATGATTAAGGTCGTTACATGGCTCGTTGGAGGCTAGTCATGGACGAATTGTGTCACCACTAGGGATTTACGTGTATCATTACCTGAGTGGTAGTGACTTGTGATGTCCATGTATGTCTAAATTAATATGTGGCATGAATGATATGATTTATTTGGAATTTGTATGCACCTTAATATAAATATCCAAATAATGCATGGATGAATATGCATGAGTACGTATGCACATATAGTTCTCATCGTATATGTAGCATGGTATGATTAGGCAATGGCATAATTGCATTGGCGCTACTAAAGCATTCGTGACATGGGTTGTGAGTTCATAGTTGAGATGGAGCGTTTTTTGTTTGTAGAGGCCCACACACAGGGGTGATGGTGTGTCATGGGTGGTTGTGGAATCTCAACACCTTGCGTATGGTGTTGATTAAGTGGGCCTCAGTTAATAGGACAAAGTCTAAAATAGAGTCGCCTGAGTTAAGGAAATAGTGAGATAATTATGTGCGGTATTAGGCAAGTTGGGATAGATTACTCCCAGGGTGAAAGACTCATGTCGCTTATGGTCGGACATAGTCCCTAGCGGTGAAGTGGTAAGAAAGTGTAAAGGTTTGCTGACCCGTTGGTGCGACACCAGAAATCCATTACCCAAAAATGGCACATGGTTGTAAATGAAGATATGAGATGATTAAGAACAATCTTTGGTTGTCATCGGAAAATGACAGTAGCTCACACTTGGAAAATTGCATGTGTGAGGGAGTCGATGAGAACTCGGGACATAGGATAAGGGTGAGTCGCATTCTCATCAATGGCATGTAGACATTCAAGTAGAGATATGCATGATTTATTTGAATGTTTGTTTGATTTATCGTGTATAGTAACCCAGGTGGGGAGTAAAGCGCGTGTAGGGAAATTGACCTCTTGGGCCTTTGCACACCGGTCGTGAGACCCCACTTTTAGGTACTAAAGATGCGAGGATGGAACGAGTCTAGGGCCTTAATGGCGAAGAGATGGCCAGATTGGCCTCATTCTATGTTTTGTAAAAATTTAGGTAGAAGACCCAGTTTTTTTTTGTAATTTGTAATTTAAGACAAGTTGTAATTAAACTCCTTTTTTTATAATGAATACATTTTGTTTAGTTTTGCAGTTTCTAGTAGCCTTTGTAGTAATAAGGTTAATTTATGGTGAATTTTAGAACCTACTGAACCAAGGGAAAAATGCAGGAGAGAAAATGGAGTGGGCTACTTTGCCCGTTTCTTAGCTTTAGATTACCGTGACAACGTAGGTGGTGTCGCGGCGGGGAAGAGCTGTGCGCGAGTACGTGCATGCGCGCATGACATGCGGGTGCGTCTTGCGGCCGGCAGCGCCGCGGCGAGACGGCGTGCCCGGCGACGATTATGGCGCGCAATGAAGGACTACGTACCGATAAGACATTTTCGGTCGCGATAAGACATTTTCGGTCGCGATAGGGTTGATGGGCGAAATATGTGACATGGTCCGACAATGCCATAACATGGATCTTGACTGCGGGAAGCGTGTAAGCGACGAGGAATCTTGTGTCCACGACAGGGAATGCCGTGTCGCGACAGTGTTTCTAGGCAAGTTGGGAGAGTTAGGTGCGATAGGGCTCCTTTGTCGCAGCCAGATGTGTTGGCGTGCCATGACGAGAATCTTGTGTCGCGGCGGGGTTAGAAACTGGGGTTGGTGGTGGTGGCGATAGAGACTCTTTGTTTTGACAAGGCGTGGGTGGCCACGTGTTGCGACAAGATATTATCTTGCTAGCGAGGGTTGGGCTGGCGGGTTCGATTATGTGCCTCGACACTGACCTTTTGTGTCGCGGCTTGATAGGGCTTGGTGTAGGGCGAAGTGCATCGCGTGGAGATTCTCTGTCGCGATAGGGGTGGCTCACTTGGTGTGGTGACATAGTGTTTGGTGTCGCGGCGAGAGTCGGGTGTTTGGTGGTGTCGCGACTGACCGCATGCGACCAGGCATGCGATTGCACAGCGACGCGTCTGGCATTGCGCGCGGTGATATGCGTAGTGTGTGCGTAATGAAGCCGCGGTGTCGCGCCATTGTACCTGACGGACTGGAGTGGTGCCTTTGTGTTGTATACTATTTAGAGACCCGCGTTGGCAGATTCTTTGTTCAAAAAAAAAAAAGACCCAGGAGACTGGGCGTCACGAGTCGAGACGATATTTCGAGTTACGATGAAGATGATTCGAATGGCAAACAATAGATAATCAAATTATAGAAAGCTTAGGAGATTTTTCTCAAGATCTATTGATTGACCGTCATCTCTTTAAAAAAATTAAAAAAGCTGATTACAGTATAACTAAACATTCGGGATTTAATCGAAAACTTTGGGAAAATTTTGGATTTCAATCAAGAAAAAACATTATGTATTATGGACTTAGCTTAAAAGAAAAAGCTTTAAATATATAAGCCACTTCTAATAAAGTTGAAATTCATTTGTTATAAAAAGTAGAAATGCAAAAAAGAATTCAAAAGATAGACGAAAAAGAACGATGTAAGATAGGTTGGATTTACATAGGATCTATACAAATGATTATTAGTGCAACATTTAGAGAAGACATTGATACTCCAATAGATTTAGCACTTTTGGGATAACAAATTTATAAGAAAGAAGCGATCTTAGGTATCATCGGAGAATCCCACAGAAACTCAAAGTTAATATTTAATATTTATCAAAATTGATTATAATTTATGAGATAAAGATTTTGATAAAACTCTAAGTTTAATACAAGACTTTAAAAGAAAGATTTTATGAGAGAAGGAAATAAACCTTACTCAATCACATATAAAATTGCTTATGTATTATCAAATACTCATCATATTGAGTATTTTGCACAAAAGGATTATATTGATTTACCTTTATTATTTCAAGATATTGGAAGAATTTATCCTCTAGAAAATTCTTCCATATATTTCAAGGATGATTTCCTATTAGTTATAGGAGATAAACCAAAATATATTGATCATAGACCCTCTTGTTCTCATTTGTCTTTTACAGACAATATGATTTATCTTAGCAAAAGAGTTACATTTAAAAGTCTTGAACAAAATAAAAAGATTACCAACTATAAAATTAAAGGCGATTATTTTGATGGCCTTAATTGGAAAAATATTGATATTTTGATAGATACTGGAGCAACCTCAAGTTATATTTCTAAGAGTCTAACATTTATGTTGGAACTAAAAGAATTAGCAGAACCTGTAAAATACATAAACTTTAATGGAGAAGAATTTAGTGTAACTAAATCTTGTACTATTATGATAAGATTAGCTAATCAAGAGATTAAATTACCTTTAATGGTTGAAGATGAAGGAAAAAATGATAAGATTAGTATCATGCTAGGAATGACCTTTCTTGAAAAGTTTAAACTGCTTGATTACCTACGAAAATTTAATAATTACCTTAATCACAATAAATTTATCATTAAAAATGACGATCCATTCTCAATATATATATATATATTAATAGGTTTAACCTACCCAGATTATAAAGAAGAACCTTTAGCTGCTTATATTGATTCTGGATCTGGCTTATGTTTAGCCAAACCTAATTGTTTTCCTCAAGAATATCATGAGAATCTTCCTAGTATTCAAGGAAAAGATATTTCAAATAATGATATTATTCTTCAAAAAGGAATAAAAAACCCTAAGATTCTTATTGATAAATATATTGTCAAATTACCCTTTATTTATTTTCATACCCTTTGGATGATATACTTTAAAATATTCCTTGACTTTCAAAATGATTATTCAAAATAATGTTTCTCATTACCTTTGCTTCAAAACTCCTTGTAATAACTGGATTACAGCTCCTCGATTAAAATGAGCTTTTGCTCGAAAAAATCCTATTCCTTATATACCTTGCAGTCAACGTGGTGATTTCCCCATATATTTCCCTATACCTCGAAAATTTTTTGACCAACCATTATTAAAATTTGAAACTCGATTACTGTACAAACTTGATTTATATTATAAATGCGAGAAAAAATTAGACTCCTTTATGTTGAAGAAAATCCCTTAATTTGGGATAATAAATTTATGCAACCTTAGAATTAAAAGACTCGAAAATTTATTAGGGTAAAACCTATGAACCATGATAAAACTAGATATGAAAAAGAATTCCAACAACAACTAAATGAATTGTTAAATTTAAAATTGATTAGACCTTCCAAAAGCCCTCATAGTAGTCCAGCTTTTATGGTTTGAAATAGAAGTGAAATTAAGAGAAACAAAGGTTGAATGGTTGTCAATTATAAGCAATTAAATGACAATACGATTTTTTATGGATATTTTTTACCCCATAAAGAAACTCTTATACATAAAACTAGAGGAAAAAATTTACACTCTAAGTTTGATTGTAAATATGGATTTTATCAGATTAAAATGGCTGAAGAATCAAAGTCATTGACCGCCTTTAGTACCCCTTAAAGGCACTATGAATGGAATGTTTTACCTTTTAGATTAAAAAATGCTCCTCAGATCTTTCAAAGAAAGATGGATAATATCTTGAGATTATGATTTGCCATCTGTATCGATGATATGCTAATATCCTCAAATGATAAAGTCTTTAACAACATCTTGAACATTTGAATATATTTGTAGATTTATGTATTACTCATGGAAATGGGCTTTCCAAGAAAAAGTCAATAATTGGAGAATCAAAAATTGAATTTTTAGGTTTAATAATAGACACAGAAGGTAAGAATTACAAACTCACATATTAGAAAAGCCCAGGAATTTCGAAAAAATAAAAGATCGAAAACTTGATTACAAAAGATTTTTAGGAATACTAAATTTTATAGGTTTTTATAATAAATCTTGAATCTAAGAAAACCTTTAAGAAATTTGACAGTAGAAAAACAAAGATTTGGAGTCTGTGAGCATAAAAGTTATATAAGATTTATAAATCTCAATGTATTGATTTACTTAAAACTAAAACTACTTTTAGATGATGATGATCTAATTCTTAGGCGGATTCATCTAAAAGTACTTGAATTGCTTGATCCTTAAAGGATATATATAATAATTGTGAAGAATTATGCCGCTATACTTTAGGTACATTTACTTTTACCGAAGAAAAATATCATATCAATGAAAAGGAATTTTTAGCAGTTGTTAAAGGATTAACGAAATTTTCATATTTCTTATTACCTAAATTTTTTATTAGACGATAATGCACAGTAAGCTTTTATAAAGAATAATTTACCTTCGAAACCTACATATAAACTATTAATTAGATGGCAGACATATTGCTCAGCATATATATTTGATATTGATATCATTCGCTCTAACAAAAATGTTATTGCGGATTTCTTAACAAGAGATGGCTCAAACAAGAAAAAAGCCAAGGATTGATGAGATGGTCGATAATCTCTCATAAATGTCAAAGATTTTTTATCAAGTAATCATTTAGCAGTTATGGATGGAAGCTTGTCGAATGGAGACTCTTTTGAAAAAAAATCAAAACTATTAAACTTTGTTATTAATTTAGAAAGGCTTATTAAAGATTACACATCTTATGAAATGGTGTTAACATCTTATTTCAAAGATGATGATAATCTCGTTTTTTCAAATATTAATCTCAATGAAGATACTAAAAAAAATATAGATGCCTCGCTTAACATAGCAGGAGCATCTACAAATATTTCTTTGAGACCTCGAACATCAAAGTCTGAAACGATTTTTGAGAAAATTATGATATCTCCGCATAGAGAAATCATGAAATTACATGGCAGAACCATGGAAAGATTCTTCAGTGCTAGTCCTGATTTTGATGCTAATAACACTTATCTTGTATGGCATTTCATAAAAATGAGAAAAGTCGGATATGAAAAAAGCATGATTTCCAACTCACGAAAATATTTTAGAATTATATGCAGATAATGTCCATTATCGAGGCTTAAGTTGATCGTTGTAAAAGGACAAATGGAAAACGCTTTGAAAAAACCATTTAGAAGCTATGGCAAGCCTGACAAGACGGCCTCTGTCATGATCTCAATAGATTGTAAAGCAACTCCGGATTCAGCCATAAGGTTTTTACTCAAAAAGATTAATATGATTGAGACTAGAAAACTCTGCTCATCCCCCTAGGCACTCAATTATGTTGAAAAAAAAAGGTTATTTGAAGATGATAGCCAGAAAGAATTGCTTTATCTGAAATGGAATGAAAAATATTAAAGAAAATGGCCCGAATGACGGTACGACAAAAATGTAGTAGGCAATTTGGTGTGACGCCCCTATCCGGGGGTCAGGTGATAACTGTCCAGCTTTGTGGAAACTATGGATATCGGGTTCTTTCCGAGATATCCACCTCCACATGTCTCATATATCGAGACAAATTTCTGTATAATTTCCTTACTATTAACCAATTCCTTATAATATTCCATAAGAGTTTGATGTACAACTTTTTTACACTTTTACATGCCAAAACATATTAAAACTATATTATTCTAATATATTTTACAAGAATGCTTCTCAAGGCCACACAGGCCTTCTTGTACTCGGCCTCGAGAAGAATTTCACATCTTCGTGTGCACGAAGGGGTCCACGGCCCAGCGGGGTAAGCAAAGAAGCTGATAGTGATAATCCTACAGGGTTACTCCGCTAAGTGCATGCGGTGATCAAACCAACCCATACACATTCAAGTGAAAATGTCTACATGAATGTCATGTATGCATCCATGAAATGTCATCATGCCCGCTATCAGGAGTCACTCACCGACTCCTCGCACATGCCTATGCAGTCTTGACAACCAGTCATTAGTAGTACCCGATGGCCCACATATACGAACCCTTCTTAGGCTCACAAGTACCCATGATGCAATGGGCAACGAATCCAGAGTCAATCCTCGGCTCCTATACACAACTTCAAGTGTATGTGTCGTGTGTGTCTTATTTTGGGGCGTGAGGAACTTTTCGGATTTTACCTTTGCGTTCTTACACCCATAACATAACTTTTTAGATCACACTGCAGGTCTTTTACACCCAATGTTCCAGGCTTTTCACCTGAGGGGATTAAGGGCCCTTTTCTTGCTCTGCCCAACACACATTAATTTTATTTCACTTTATACCACTATGAGTCTCAATTGGACGTTGTCCATTTTGAGCTCACCACAAATTCACCAAGAATGGTGAATTTACCATTTCTATGACCGTTCAAAGTTGGAGGTCA
Organism: Tetrastigma voinierianum; assembly: GCA_016808115.1. NCBI lineage: Eukaryota > Viridiplantae > Streptophyta > Magnoliopsida > Vitales > Vitaceae > Tetrastigma > Tetrastigma voinierianum. The sequence goes on along the minus strand of JAEQBH010003193.1, from coordinate 356,109 downwards.
CACATGAATAACCAGCCCTAGGCGGCCGACCTGGAAACATAGATTATAATAGGGTTATTTTCACCTTTGTCCCTACATGGATATTACTAGAATCTTATTTCGATGGACTTTCCATAGAGTCTAGAACACGAAGCTTGGAGTTGGACCCAGAGAAGAGATTATGACCGATGAGTTGGAGGTCACACATGAATAACCACCCCTAACTGGCCACCCCTAGCCGGCCAATAGCCCTAGAAAAACATAGATTACAACTGGTTATGCTCACCCACTATCATCCACAAGCATATGGCTAGAATCTTGACTCAATGGGATTTCCATAGAGTCCAAGAACACTTGAAACGGAGTTCGGACAAAGAAGTTATGACCATCCAAATTTAGAGGCCACACATGAATATCTAGCCCTAGCCGACCAGCCCTAGCCGTTTAGCAGCCTTGGGAAAACATAGATTTCAGAAGGTTATGCTCACTCACTGTCTTCCACAGGCATATGAATATAATATTGACTCAATGGGCTTTCCATAGAGTCCAAGAACACCTAAAACGGAGTTCGGACAAAGAAGTTATGGTCATCCAAAGTTGGAGGCCTCACATGAACCCAGCCCTAGCCGTCCAGTAGCCCTGGGAAAACATAGATTTCAGTAGGTTATACTCACCCACTATCATCCACATCATGTGGCTAGAATCTTGACTCAATAGAGCTTTATAGAATGAACATGAAACGAGTTCGGACCCGAAGGGTTATAGTCGTTCCAGTTGGAGGCCCACATGAACCAACTTTGGCTAACCCTAGCTGGCCGGCCGACCTAGCAGTTAATGGCTACCTAACCGCTAGGCTGACCACGAGACACTAGCCGGCTGTCCACAACTGCTAGTCGGCGACCTTGATCGCTAATGGTAGCCACTGCTTAGTTGGCGGGTAGCCACTAGCAAGCTAGTAGGGTGGCCTGGCACGATTGACCTAGCCGGTGTGCCGTGGCCCCTGGCTACTAGCCGGTGGTCCTAGCCCGACCCAACCTGGCCGGTGGTCGGTGGCCTTAACCGGCCGTCGGCCACTAGCGCTGGCTGGCCGTGACCTGCAATTGTTGTGACTCTGGCGGATTGGCCGACCCGAACTATTGTAAATTTGTTGTGACCCTTCCACTAAGACTATTCAGAGTCAACGGACCATAACTTAAATTTCTGGTCGGGTTGGAAATTAAAAAGCCCTATCAAGTTCGATGTGACTACAGATTTACACAGTACTCACTGCAATTCCGCTACTTCCGCTTTAGTTGATCCTAAAGTCTGGCTAATGTGAATGATCAAAATAGGGTAACTTCCCATGGTTCAAAATGCAACCAAATGTTCCCCTTGGGGCAAAACACCACCACACGGCCCTTAAGGTAGAAAATAATCAAAGTAGGAGAAGACTTACCTCTTGGAGTTTGTTGAAACTCCCCGTTTCCGGTCTCTACTGGAAACTCTTTGCGTGGGGAAGCACTTTTCTTCTTGATCCACTGGGAACCGCCAGTTCGATCGTCGGAAAATTTAGAGAGAAGGTAGAGCCTTTCTCTCTACTTTCTTCTTCTCTCCCTTTTCCCTTTCTTTTGTTCTTCCTCTTCCTACCAAATTTTTTGGTCTAAAGTCAAGTGGGATGTCCTCTCTTGCCACATGTCACTCTCTTATTGGCTCCTTGGATTACCCTTATCACCTTATCCACCTACCTTGGATTTCCATCCAATCATGTGTTGCAACATGTCTCTTATGGGTCCCACTTGGGAGCTCATTTGTTGGCTGCTTTGCACTTGACACGTGGCACGGTGTCGGCCCGCTCATTACGTGCCCAGTGTCGCGTACTACCCTTGGTGCCTCGAGAAAAGCGTGAAGTGCATTTATCTTGGAGATTCGGCGTGGTGGCGCTGATTTCACGAGGCGATTCCGATGGTGAAAGTCTATTTTGTCATCAAGATCTAGAAAAATTTCAGATTTTACTTTGAAATTACCGTTTACCACTCTCGAATTGAATTTTCTGGGTTTACATTCTTCCCTTAAAGAATTTCATCCCAAAATTCCATACACATACACATCGAATCATATGCATATGCAACCACACACAACCACATGCATAATGTAGCCATACACAACCACATGCATGCTGACTAGTCATTAAATCACTAAATGACTAAACCACGTACCTTTGTCCTCAAAGAGGAAAGGGTAGGTGGCCCGCATTGTGTCCTTGCGCTCTCACGTTGCCTCCTCCACTCCTCGGTGTTGCCACAGCACTTTCACTAGCCTCACGATCTTGCGTCGCAAAATCTGATCTCGACTATCCAAGATACGCACTGGTCCCTCCTCGAAGGTCCCATCTGTGTCAGTGTCTCCCGATCCGCTCACATGAGCTTGATCTGGGTATACTTTCGAGAGACATGGAGGCGTGGAACACCTCATGAACATCGGACATGCCTCGGCAGTGAAATGCCCACCCTCAGGTGTCTCGAGGACGGATGAGACCTCGGTAGCTTCCGGGTGCTTCTTGAACTTTGACCACTCCTCTGTAGTCACCTTGAGAAGGCGATCACCCGCTCGAACTCCTAGGGTCAACGTCGCTGTCAGTGTAGCTCTTACGAAAACTACAGGCGGGTGAGAAGACACTCACAGTATCAAACCTACCTTCTCGGGTTGTCTACAATCGAATCCCGGACCGGTGATGGAGCTCTCTCCGCGCTTTGTCGTAGTCGGTGACTGACATGGTGCCGGTAGCAAAACCTCCTCTTCGGTGTACGGAATGCCTTGTCACACGGATCATTCCACTTTCCGAATATTTTGACCTCTTCAGTGTAGGCGAAGCGCTCGAGGTGAAATTAACCGATTCTATCGCTCCTTGTCTAACAATTCTTGCGGTTGGACCTTGAGTTCTTACCTTTCGATCGATCTTATTCTATGAGGAGTCGCGAAATGGGTGGCCTTTAGGGTGTGACTCAATATTATTAGAGTTCCACATCCCTATGTTGAGGTAATCCCAGTAACTCATCTGAAATGACATCCTCGTACTAGAAAACCACCCTAGGTAGACTCAAATCCCGTCTCCTCATCACATAGGAGTGAGGCTTCTTGACCCAGTATTGTCTGTGCCATCTAGAATCGTGGTCTGAAATGAAACATGATGCTGTCCCCCACGAAACATAACACAAATTGCGTCTGTGTGGGTGGTAACCTCTACGCTCATAATCGATGGCGACTCACATGGGTCATCGGCCAGTCCATCCTAAGGATGACATCAAACTTCCGATATGTCCGTGACCCTCGGATTCCGCAGGTGAGTAGAATCCACAGGATCTCGGCTCACAATCCGACATGTCTGATCGGCTACTCGCCTAGTCCTAGGGAGGAGAATTTACACACTATGGCTTTCCGAGGTCTACCAGCCTCTAAAGCCCAAGCCTTTCACATGATGCAACGATAAATATAAATGAAGTGCATCAGATTAATGACACTCCTGAAGTCTGAGAGCAAGGCATTTTCACGTACATCGGACAGTCGTAAGCCCGACTGTGGTACCATGGCGTAGGCACACCCCTAGGTCCCTGAAGTCCCGGCTTGTGAGCCTTGTGCCCGACCTCGACCCATGCCTTGGCTTCTCTGGCATGTCAGCGTAGTAGAAGGCGCCTGTATGGCACCTTGGGACTGATACTGGTTCCTCTAACCCACATTGGGGTGGGGAGGAATAAAACATGTCCGCGCCTGTCCCACTGATGACTAGGATTGCATTGTCCTGAAACCCTAGGATCCTTTCCTCTGGGGGTAATCCTGCTTCATATGTCCAGGATGATGGCAGAAATAACAAATCGTCTGTCCCGCCTGACTAGGAGCCTTGGTCTGACCTTGACCCTGATGGCCGCAGCCTCGTCCCTGAAACTCTTGAGGAGTAGAAGTCTTCTACCTCTTTCTCGAACTAGAAGAAGGCTGACCCTCCCTTTTCTCACTAGTATCCACAGCTCGGATACTCCGTGCATCCTCTATCTCTCTCTCTATGATCATAGTCGTCCTGACCTTAGAATCCATGTCATGTAGAAGGAGTCCTACGATTTTGCCTCGAATGGACAACTGGCCATTCTCAAACTGCCGCGCCAGCCATATGCGCGGCCATATAGTCCTTAGCAAAAGCGGGCCAACTCGATGAAAGCTTGTACGGCACTCCATGAAGGTTTTTAAAGTTCAAAACAAAGTTTGCAGAGGAAGATTTTAGTCCAGTAAATTTTAAAAATTAAGAAAAACTCTTTTTACGATCCTATGGTACATGCATACTAATCAACAACCAATAAAAAAGAATTACCTCAATCAAATTAAGGAGATTTTTTTGACAAGTAGGGTTCCTGACTCAAGATCTCTTTTTCCCTGTTTTCACGATCTTCAATAGATTCCTGCCGCTCACGAATGCGTGTGGCGTACAAATTAACAAAGGTTTTGTTTTAGAGACTCTTGATATTCTCAACATGAGATCAAGAGGGTTAGATGGAGGCAAAAAAAGTGAAACTCTTTCTCTTTTTTCTCTCTAATTTTTTTATCACCCTTGAGCGCCTAGGGTTTTGCCTCGTTATAATATACCTTGAATTGATCTCAACCATTGGATCAAGTGGCATATTTAAAATATTGAATTAAAATTAATTCAAATTAAGTGAAAAAAATAAATAGATTATTTGTTCTCAAATTAACCGTTTCATCCATATAGTAATTATTATTAATTAATTAATTGATAATTAATTAATTCAATAATTAATTAATAATTTATCAAATTAACCGTTTCATCCATATAGTAATTACTATTAATTAATTAGATTCAATAATTAATTAATTAACATTTAGTTATCGATGAATTACTACATAGTTGCTATGAAACAATTTCTTTACAACTATCGCAAAGGTTTCTTTGTTAATTTAATGTATCTGATGTTTCACCGGAATGTACAGGACCTATGGACACAGTAATTTAGCTCAATAAATTTGATAATTAATTAAACTCTTTAATCAATTAATCTAATTTATTAGTTTCAGTATTATTCCACTTCATCGAAGCCCGAACTCTTGTAATTACAGAATAATTTACGTAGTGATACTCAAGCAGTCCATTGATATGATCATTACATGCAATTCAATCCTCCAAAATTGGTCCATCATTAGAGCTAGGTGAAATTGTTGTTTGACCCCTCTAGTGATATCTTTATCCTTAAGTTCCATTAATTCACTAGTGAACAGTTAATTTATAAACCAGGTTATAAGTCGGCGCCAGTTTGTTCGATTCGAATTAACACTTAGGGGCAATTATCAAACTTCCCTCGAAGGGTTTGGATTCCATATTTGTAGGACATGTTCCTAGCCACCTATCTTAATAGGCCTCCGAGACATAAGTATTGGGCTTGTCTTAGGACCAGGGCTGAAAAGTGGCTTTATGGTCAGGCCTTTATTGAAATAGATAGGAGTCCATGGCTACTCGGGATTAAGATCAATGCACTGTGATCATCCTAGTGACACGGTTTAAACACTTAATTATACTTGGTATATTATTTAGATTTTAATCCATGTACGAGGTCTTGTCTTATATGTCCAGTTACATAAAGCACCTTAATTTAATGTCATTACATCATTAATCGGTAGATTCTTGCATTCTTAATGACCGATGGGCAGTACTAAGTAGTATTACTAGATCAAAGATCCTACTTTGATTTTCTGAGACCAGTTTAGTTTATTATCTATAATCTTAATCATCTTATATATTGTATATACTAAGATTATAATTATTAATAATAGTTTTATGATATTTACTAAAATTATATACAACATGTATAAAGAATCAAATATAGAAAATTGTTTTTCATGAAACGAGTACAAATTACATGCTTTTAGGGCACCATGCCCGTAACAATCTGCTTGCCCTAGCGGGTGGAGCATGTCTCTTAAACCTAGTCCCTCTAAGTGACGTGAACACCCTTTTAGAGTAAAGTCTTGAGTAAACGGATGCAGGTTAATTTCCGGCTATCTGTAACGGATACATCCCTCTATGCTCTGATCTCACATGATAGATGGTATTCCTTTCTATATGCTTCCCTCTCTTGTGACTCCTTGGTTCTTTGGAGTTTTCCCCTTTACTCCCTTTGTTGTCACAGTATAAAACAAGTGGTTTTCCATGTTTGAACTACTTCGGTCCAGTCTGACTTTCACGTTCAAACCAATTCTTTGCATTTTGCTTCCTGGCCGCTATGACCAGCTTCCATAGTTGAATCCGTGGCTAGATTGTTTGATACTTATAGACTGCGGCTCCACGAAGTGAATATTGACCCCGGATGTCGACTTTTCGACTATCTTTGTCTGATTGAAAATCGGAATCGGTATATCAAATGGGGTTTAAGTCTCCACGAGGTACACAAGCATATAATCTCGTTCTCTAAGATACTTGAGAATATGTAGCTCTATCCGGTGACCCATTCTAGGATTGGATTGGTAGCAATGACTATCCTTACTACATAACGGATATCAAGCCTCATTACCTGACACTTAGCACATGGGGGCACGCCTGCAGTACGAGCTTAGGGAATCTATCTACGTATCTCTTCCTCTTGAGGTGTCTTAGGACCATCATGGAAAGGATAATTCCATGTCGAATTAAGCTAATAGACCTTTTCTTGGAATCTTGCATCAAAATCGAGCCCCTAGCACCTTATCAATATAAGATGCTTGAGACAATGCAACTTGTCATACGATCTCTCATTTGGATCGAGAATATAGCTTGCTTTTCCCAAATCTTTCATTTGAAATTCCTTGGCTAGCCATTTCTTTACATTCGATAGTGTTTCTACATCATTCCCAATGAGTAGAATATCATCTACGTAAAGAACCAAGAAGACCACCTCTTTTCTTTGATGTACTTGTATACACAAGGTTCATCAACATTTTGCTCAAAACCATACGTTTTGATAGTTCATCAAAACGCAAATTCTAAGACCTTGAAGCTTGCTTCAGTCCATAAATGGACCTAAGCAACTTGCAGACTTTCTGCTGTTGGCCTTTAGCCATAAAACCTTCTGGTTGCATCATGTAGATGCTTTCCTCGAGAATAGCCGTTGAGAAAAGCGAGTCTTAACATCCATTTTCCATATCTCATAAGTGGGACAGCGGCTATGGATAAAGAATGCAGTGGAGCTTAAGTAGCTGCGAGAAAGTTTCTTCATAGTCCCTCCTCTTTTGGGTATAACCCTTTGCCACTAGCCTAGCTTTGAAAGTCTCCACTTTCCCATCTATGCCTCTTTTTCTTTTGAAGATCCATTTACATCCTATGGGTCTGACTTCCTCAGGTGGATCTACAAGTTCCTAAATAGAGTTAGAGTACATGGACTCCATTTCTTGGTTCATAGCATCTTGCCATTTGTCCTTTTCAGAATCATCCATGGCATCACGGTATGTCAATGGATCATCTTGGTTAGTAACTGACACTAGAGTGGCGCTTCTCCTTCATGTCCATAATGGGATGGTAGTCTCACTGCCCTCCACTGCGTCAGTACCGGGATATTACGAGATAGAGATAGTGGTCCTCTTGACTGTCATTAGTTAGTGGTTGATGGTGATTTTTCGTGTAGTCGGGCGTAGTTCCTCAGGTAAACCTTCACTGCGAGGTTTGAAGTTTGTCATATAGTCATCTTGAGGAAAAGAGTCGCATTTGTTGATACAAATACTTTCTTATCCGAAGGACTGTAGAACAAACCTCCCCTTGTGCCTTTTGGATGATCTGCAAACATACACTTAAAGTGCGGGTTCCAACTTCCCGGTCTTTCCTTTCAGCACGTGTGCCAGACACCCCCATATGCGAAAGTGACGTAAACTAGGTTTATGTCCATTCCACAACTCTAAGGGTGTCTTTTGGATTGACTTAGATGGAACTACATTCAAAATGTAGATCATAGTTTGTAGTGAATATCCCCAAAATGGGATTAGTAGCGAGAAGGAGTAGCTAAATCATTGATCCCCGACCATATATAGTAACGTCCCGTTTCTCACTTTTACGCAACACCATTATGCTGTGGTGTTCCAGGTGTTGTGAGTTGGGATAGGATTCCGTAACCAGCAAATGATCATGAACTACGTATCAAAATTATTCACCTCCTCGATTTGATCGAAGAGTTTTAGTGATTTTAACGACTTTTCGAACCTGCCGTAGATTCTTTAAACTTTCCAAAAGTATCAGATTTCTTGTGCATTAGGTAAACATAACCGTATCTTGAATAATCGTCAATGAAAGTGATGAAATATTCATAACCACCTCTAGCTTGTACACTTAGTGGACCTAGGATATCATGTACAAGTTGAAAAGGTTCTTTGGATCTCTAAGCCCTTTCTTCCAGAAAGGTCTCATACCATTTGCAGCTACAAGCGGTTACAAGCGGGAAGAGTGTAACATTTAGCTATTAAGGACCATCCTTTACTAACCCGGTTTATTCTGTCCAAGGTTAATGTGGCTTAACTTTGAGATGCAATACGTGTTATCACTATGGAAACTTTTGATGTTTGATAGATTTAGGATGTTACTTTGAATAATTAAGATTATTTAATGATCGCTCAGTTGGCCTTAAGGCGTCGACTAATTTCGGTTTGCATGACAAATATCTAAACCATTTCTTGAAATAACAATCTCATTATTAATATAAGAAATACTAAGTATTATTCATGCGACATAGAAAGCAATCAAATTTCTCCTAAAACCGAGAATAAAATACATTGTTCAAAACAAGAAATTTATTCCTAAAATTTAAAATGAAATGACTCCCACTTGCCTTTCTTGAGACGACCTCCCCACTTTACTTCAACTCTCATAGTAACGTCCTATCGACAAGTTCCTCGAAGAACTAAGCATAAAAGAAGAACAAACATGGTTAGTGGCTCCTGAATAAACTATCTAGGGTGACAAATCATCTTCCACTAAGCAGGCTTCTGAAACCAGTAAAATCATATTTACCTTTCTTTTTATCCTTCAATTCGGAGAGATACTTGTTACAGTTTCTCTTCCAATGACCTCAACCCCGCAATGAAAACACTTTCCTTTAGGCTTCTGTCTACTTGGGGTTATTCTTCTTTCCTTGCCTTTGGATTCGGCTTTCTTAGGTTGTGCTCGGACCCACCTTATTGTGTTCTTCCTCTTTTATTCTTGCTACGGGGGAAGAGGAAGATAAACATGCTCAACAACATTTGCTTTGCCCTCTTTGGGCCTAATCTTACTTATGGCCTCAAAAGTCTGATTCATTCGAGGCGATCATATTTATTACTACGGCTTATTTCATAACATAGTTGGTAGTGAACTAGAAAATAGGTGTGAGGGACTCGAGGATAATACTAGCAGTGTGTCATCAATGGTGGCCCCATTATCTCCTATAAGTGCATCGGGTTGATCATGTTCAAAACATGTTTCACGATTGAAACTCCTTTCTTCATCTTAGCATTCAGCATATTCTGGTAACCATGGCGGCTAGTTAGATTGTTGCCCCGAACATGGCTTGGAGAGATTCCCATATCTCACATGCAGTCTCCATGCCTTCACGCTTTGTAAAACCCGAGAAATTATAATTTTCTTAAAGGGTAAAATGGTAATTTCGGTCAAAATCGGAAATTTTTCTAGATCTTGGATGACGAAATGGACTTTATAGTTGGAATCATCTCGCAAAATATAGCTACCATGGTGAATTTCGTCGAATTTCGAGACAGTCGGAATTTCACGTTTTTCGATGCACCGGGTGTCGGGTGCCATATAACAGCTGAGAGACATGTGATGTGACAAAAGTCACCTACTACATGTACCCATGTGACACATGTTGCATGATTAGTGAGAGGATAGGAGATGAATGGCTTAGATTGAGCCATGTGGCAAGTGGTCCCTAAAGTCAAAACTAAAGGAAACAAATGGAATTAATTGAAAAGAAAAAGAATAAGTCATCTTCTTCTCCACTTTTTTAGCAAAAAATGTGCAGTAGGGGAGAGGAACCAGTTTTCGATAGAGAAAGAGCTACTTCTCTCTAGATTTCCTAGCGTTTGGACCGTCGGTTCTCATTGGAGCAAGAAGCAAAATTGATCTACGTTGCAAGGGCTACGTGTGGACACCGGTTTTGTGGAGTTTTGACAACTCCAAGAGGTAGGGATCTTTTCCTACTTGCTTTATTCTTTGGCTAAGAGCCATGTGAATGGATAAGGATGTTTTGAGGCCGAAAGGCCGTGTGTTTTTAGTTCCAACGATTGGGATTGAGTGAGAAAATCCCTATTGTGTGGTCGTGAAGCAGTCTTAGGAGCCTAGGAGTTCTCTATTCACTTGATTTGTGTGATTTTGTGTTGTTTGGGTGATTCAAAATGATTAGCAGATTGTTGATAGCCCGTGAGCTAATTTTGATGTTATTGCCATTAATTGAATAACATGATGTATGTGAATTAATTTTTGTTAATATATGCATGTAAAATATATTAGCATGAATTGTTTGGAAATGGCATAATGCATTTCATATGCATCGGGGCACCTAGAGCGATGAGTGTGAGTGTAGAAAATGAAAGAAAAATGAAATGGTTGTGAAGGAATTTCAAGGAAGATTTTAGAAGGAGTACCTTGGAGTTGTCTAACAAATCATCTTGGAGCGGAGACCATATTTGTTTGATTACCCGGCAATTCACCTCGGAGGGTTATCGATATATTTATCGAAACTTCGGTAGTAGTTTTAGGAACAAAACCTTTTGTTTGGAAACTTTATTTTTCTCACATTCGGGTTAGCAGGCATGCGAGGAGTCGGTGAGGACTGAGACATGGGATTAGGCATGTAGACATTAGTAGGATCATGTATTTGCTTGAAATTGTGTTTGGTTTGCCATTTCATGTCATAGGTGAGGAGTAACCCGTGTAGGAGATTATCCTCTGCAGGCATTTACTCACCTGCCGATGAATCGACTGTTATTTCAGTGCAGTTGGAAGACATCTCGCTCACTAGAGGCGATTTTGAGGAAGAAAGTCGGATTGTAACCTGATGTTTTATTTTGTAAAACATGTATTAGAACTCCCAAATTTTGATATATGTTTGGTTAAGAGTAATGTAATAACTCTTGAACTATTGTAATATAGTTGGTTAGATTTTTGGTGAGTATTGATGCTTGTTTGTGGCTATTTTACTCATTTTTATTAGTATGTGGACCGGTGTGGTCGGTGTCTGATGTTAGGACAGAGTTTAACATCTTGGTGAGCTCCCGTCTGAAGGACTGCAGATTTTCGATAATTCTTGGTGGAAAGGGGACTCAGTGGTTTAAGATCTCATAATATAGGACATAGGTATTCAGCGAGGTTGTGGGTTGTCAACGGGACTGGATTGGGGTGTCACGACAGTATCGGAGCTTAGGTTTATAAATACCTAGAGCTTAATGTCGGATGCTAAAGTATAGCTTAGTATCAATAAGTTAGGTATACGATTACCTAGGACTTGATGGGCACGGGTTAGATCACGCATTCTTTGTGCATTTGATGAATTGTTGTGTGATTGAATTGTGTGAATTGTATGCTTGGAGAATAGCATATAGAAAAATATGTTGATAATAAAGTTTCGAGAGGTTTTACAGAGGAAACAGTGAAAAATAAAATAAAATAAATTATAATGAATTTATTTGGTTCATTAGGGTGACACATGAAAAGAGGTAGAGAAAGAGAGGTATATATATATATATATATATATATATTTTGGTGGTCTTAAAATAGCAGGAACAAAGAAAATGCAAGTGGAGGTTGGTCAGCATACACGCCCATTTCATTCAGTGTTGGAGTCACATGGCACCAGATCGTGACACAGGGAGCACAGTGGCACGCCATGACACGGCGCGGTAGGGGCCACTTACAGTTGGGGAGGCTTCCCACACACAAATTTCGTCACAGAGCAAGCCAGGCCAAGACGCAGCTCGCCACCTGGAGGTGTCACGATAATCGTTACCAGGATGTGAGGTAGTTCCAGCACCATTACGCTGTGGTGGCCGGTGGGATGAGCCGCAGCCAGCCGCCCCGCTGACAGCCGCGCAACGCCGTGACACGGCACAAATAAGCGCGCAGCAGCTGCTCGGACAGTGAGATGGGTCACGCCGGGCCCAGGGCACCAATCGTGGGCTACAACACGCATGCCAGGCCGCGACACGGCCGCGCTGCGTCTTCGCGACACGGGCAGACACGCCGCGACATCGGCAGACACCGCCGGCCGACACGGCCTGAGGAGGCCATGGCCATCGCCACTACATCAGACGGCTTCGCTGGGCCCGCCAGTGCAGCTGTAGCCCTCGGGGTTCGTGGTAAAAGTACACCGTGCACTCGATCCGCTTGACTCAAGGCACTATTTAGCAAACGCTTGAATCACATCAGTCTACGGACATTATCCATGAACATCATAGTAGAGTTTTCAAATAAAATAAAATAAATTTTTTTTTGCTATACATGATTTAATATATATGAAATTATTGTCTCTGCATTACTATGAATGCATTGAGACATTGCTGGTAGAAAGTCTTTTTCTGTGTGAATATATGTCTGAAGTCAGAATACACCCTTAGAGATACTCTACTTAGAAACTAACTATTTGACATGTGTCGATGGCTAGTCGCGGGAGAGTAACGCAGAGGTTCTTCACGGAAAAGCACACGCATCTCACCCAAAGATTTGACAGTTTGCTGAGGTCAGGATTGGCAAATGGCCGCCATTGCACAAAAGTAGTAAAGAGTAGCCGGGAAGGTCCTTAGTAACCTCCAGGTTCAGTAGCACATCATCCCCGATATTCAGGGGGAGGAGATCCGATGGTGGGTACCATTGGTTCATACAGGCTGGGAGAAGGGCTGTTGGAGGCCAGTGATATGGAGATCACTCTCCGATGATCAGAGATCGGACTAGCTCGATCTGCATTTGCAGGGCGAGGCCCAAGGTGGTGGAATTGGCAAAGACCTCAGGGACCCAGAGGGCAATGACATAGGCGTGCAGTTCTGTGAAATCGTCCGCTGGCAAGTATTTTCCTGACACCGGCCGACATGCTAAGGCTTAGAGAGTTCCTAGAGCCGGCAAAGATCAGGACCAGATTGAAGAGTATGTGCGTTCACTGAGTTAACATGTTGATGGATCGACATTTGTGGGCTTAACCTGCCATAAGGTTAGGAGGTTTGAGAATGGGATTGGAGATTGTCCATTCGGGGCAGATTGTAAGACTTCTACTACAAGACATGGACTCTGCGGTTGGGATCACTAAGATCATAGAGAGAGAGATCGAGGATGCCTCGAGCACTTGGGATGCTGTGTTAGTAGCAAGAAAAGAGAGGTGCCCTTCTAGTTCTGGAAGTGTATATTTAGTTCATGGGTTCAGAGCCATTACCACCTAGGCTAGGGACGATCAGCTGCCACAAGTCATAGACAGGCTACCATCAAGCAAGCAGCCTGAAGACATAAGTGGAGGCAGGGATCGCCTCAGGCTGTGGATCCCAGAGCCAGACAGCCGCGCCCCGGGCCACGGGCAATGTGAGAGGATATATTCCTCCACACCCTAGTATGGGTCGAGATGCATCGCCTCGAGCCGACCGGCACCTCCCATTACACGCAGGCCGTAGAGGCCAAGTTAAGGGCCGGTGCGTATGACGGTGGGTCTGGCTGTGAAAGGACGCAGGGCTCAGCGGTCAGCTTCATCACAATTTTGACCTGGCGTTGAGTCGCCAGATCGCATAAATAAGGCTGCGTAATGCTTTTTGCTATCTCGCCACGGGTAAGAAAGTGTTACTTGATTTCGTGTCGCGATTCATTCACGTCACATCTGATAGCCAGCTTAGAGGTCGAGGCCTCGATGGTTCTCATGTGAGTTCTCCCCTAGGGATTAGCGAGGATGTGGATGATATGTCAAGGTTGCGAAGCAGAGATCTCCTCGATTCTACTCTCACAAACGGACTGAGACGTGGACATGTTGAGTTCGATCGGCCATCCTTAGGATGGATCTGGCTGACAATTTTTTAAAAATACATCGATATGAGCGGTAGGAGGTTACCGCCACACGCCAGGATGCACTGTTGTATTTCAGGATAAGCATGATATTTTGCCCTGCATTTGCGTACAGTTCGTCATGGATAAGGTCAAGGCCTGGCTAGCAAACCTTACCCTGTGAGGACGCAGGTGAGACCACTAGACTTCCCCTTTGATAGTCCATGGCGTAGTGCATGAGTGATGTTTTTCCTGACTACCGAGATCGCCCAAGCAGAGGGTTGTGACTGATTTCGAAGTTACAACCTAGTACTCTCGCCCATCTCGCATGACTCAAGATGATGGCACCAAAGAGTCATGTGGGAACCTCAGTCCAAACACAGGAGCCACCGGATAAGGTTCATTAGATCGAAAGACTTCACCATGGGTCTGCCTATTTACAGGCTGAATAAGGATGGGAAGACCCTTCAACCGTGCATTGACTAATGACAATAACAGGTTACGATCAAGAATTCCACTCATCAGCCGAGGATTGACATGACTGCTTGATCGCTGAGAGGAGCGTGAGTCTACTCTAAAGGCAGACCTTCACTAATCGGCCACATCATCGAGTAGTTAGGAGCACGATATCCCTAAGACAAATGTCAGACACGCTATGGGCACTTGGAGCTACGGCAGTGTGGATGCCCTTTGGATTGACGAATGCACCAGCGGCATTCATGGACCTTATGCATAGGGTATTCCAACCCTATCTAGATCAGTTTGTCGTAGTCTTTGTGGATGACATTTTGATCTACTCCCGCCAGAGAGGGAGGCGAGAATCATCATTTTACTGCTTGCCGGCACCATCAACTATACGCTAAGTTCGCATGCAGTTTGCCATCGGTGAGATTTTCGGGAACACGTAGTGTCATCCTTAGAGTGTTAGCAGACCCCGAGAAGTGTTCGAGGCCGTGATGAGTTGGGAGAGGCCGGCCAGTCTTCGAGATAATGTAGTTTCTTGGGATTACTGGTACTACAAGATTCATTGAGGATTTCTCCTGATTAGCAAAGACTCTAGTGACTAGATTTCACCCAAGCGAGGTCAAGTTTACTAGGATGACCGATGGGAGGAGGCATTCTAGATTTGAAGAGGAGGTTTTACATCAAGCCCATCTGATAGTCTTTAGCAGTGGACAAAGTACAATAATGTGAAGCTCGAGGGCCTGGGATCGGTGTTTTTGATGTACCGAAAGAGGGTAGTAGCCATGGTTCCGCTACTTGAAGAATCATGAGCACTGATTAGCGCTCAAAAGTGCAATTTTGAACCCTATATTAGATAGGTTTTGAGTGCTTTTTTGATCATTAATCATGCCATTTATCCCAATTGAAGTGTTCTATGTCATCTTAGTAACACTTATGCCAATTTCTGAGGGTGTTTTGGTTGCTTATTTTATACACATTTGAACTTCAACTTCAATGCAATGATCGATCATGAGTGCTTGAATTTTAGTCTCACCTATCACAAGCCCAAAAATCAATGGAAAACAAAGGCAAAGTGAAGAAACAGATGCGCTTTTGAAGACATGACGGAGAGGAATGCAGAACAAAGAAACAGTAATTTCGCAACCTGTTGGCAACTACTCGCAAATCTTGCGAAATTGGCGAACAGCCAAGTAATCTCAAAGACGCATTGCGAACTCCGGGCCAGCCCACCAGACGTACGTACTCATGAATTCGCTTCATCAGGTAATTTCATTAGCTGAGCAATTTACAGCTAGCTGTAATCGTTAACCTTGCCAAATTGAACTCCTTGCCAATTTCGGCTTAACCTCTGCCACTCGCTTAATTTTCAGCTTTTAAATTCTTCCCCTGTAGCGAAAATTCATGTGCCTCACATGCTTTGTGTAATTAATGCAAACTTCAAACTTGGAGGAATTACTCCCATCCTATAACTTAGCTTAGTTATTGTGCTTTGGTATTTTTATATCTTGAGGAGTCCTACATAAATCTTTCATGTTTTGTAATAAAGAGAGGTGAGGAGGAGAGAAGACAAAGATAAGTTTCGTGATTTGTAAGTTTTCATTTAATGGCTTTTGTAAATAAATTACTTTATTTTTAAGTTTTGCTTTTATTTTCTCTTCTCTCTCTTTCTTCTTTCTCTCTTTTCTTTCATTCTTCTTCTTGGCTGTTAAACACACCCTCTCTCTTGAGGATGACAACTCAAGAGATGTTAAGGCTCTCCTTTCCTTTGGAAGAGGAAGGAAGCTAGTTTGCGCAGCTGGCATGTTGATCCCCATGTACTAAAAGCTACTGCAGTGTATTTATGGCCCTTATCTTCAAAACTCAGTTGCATAACATAGATGTTATATTGTCTTGGCTTAATACTCTCCATGCTTCAGATCCCCAAGGCTTAGCTGATGTGCACGTGGCTCTTTGATATGTCCTTATTTACCTATAAGAGGTAATATCCAGATATGCACAGTGGTTCTTCAATTAGGCTAAATAACATTTGCTTTTATCAAGCTTCTACCAATACTTCCATGCTTTAGGTTCAGCTGCTCGGTGAGAGATGAGACTGTGATTCTTGATGTATCTTTACTAGCCCAGGTCAATACTACGCTTAGGGTTCGTTCGGGTGAGAGATGCACTGTGATTCTTTAGATCTTTACGAGCCTCTAAAAAATGATAAAAGAATGTTAGGGTTTTAAACAAAAAGGGGCCATAACTACATCCTGTGTTGACTCACATAGGAGGATAAAACCTGAGGACATGTGTTTGCCCTAGCTTGCCAAGTTAGTGACCTAAATCTTCAAAGTGAAGCCCTTCATTGTTAATTTCCGCTTAACTTTTCTGCTTTTACACTTTCCCCCGTTTTTCAAAACCATTCTGTTTTGAATGAATTCCAAAGAGTCCAAATAGAAAGCCTTACCTCTCATGCCCTAATGCAAACCATTTTTATGGAAGAAAACCCATCCCGTGTTCGAATTCCTAGACCACTATACCGGCAGTATTTGACCACTAGCAGCTTGTAGGAGCCAGTAGGTAGCAACATTGTTGATTCAGCCCACCTCTCACTCGTGGCACGAATCAAAGAATTGTCCTCCCACACAAGATGGTTGATAATGTAGTCCCCGCTTGAAGATTCGGCGCCTACTACTTTATAGTTATTAGCAATTCAGAGGTGTACTCCAATCTCATAAAAATCTGAAGTGCATATTTCACAGAACTTATCCCTGCAATATGAGGCAATCAGATGATGAGCCCAGAGACTCATGAACTCACTCAATACCACCTGTGGCAATGGATGGCTGATGCAACTCATCCTAGTCGGGGCATCAGCCAGCATAGCCTCTGATGGAAGACGCCTGATGAACTGGACCGTCAATAAGATGTCTCCAGCAGCCTCGTGACACGCAGAGTTTAGTATGGCTCTAACTGCCCCAGCTGAGTATATGAATGAGTCCCGCGCAGACCAGCGATAGCTCCTGCCCCGCTGAACCGGCATACTTTACAGCAAGACTTGAGGCTTTGTCTCATCCGTCTTTGATTGCAACCCTGGTACAGGAGTGGACTTTTGCAGTCCCCAAATGGATCAATTGGAGAGGAGGAGATCCCAGTGAGCTCTGTTCAGTTTCATTTATCAATCCAAAAGACCATGATAAAACGCCAGATCTCAGCCGCCAAATCTCATCAGATGGACTTAATATGATCTGTGAGGGACTCCTCAAGTCCCTGAATGTCACCCCTCACTTGGTCTCGTGAGGTTACAGCCTACATCCAAGATGGCCACTTCCACATCAGATGTAATTATGGAAGGGAGCATACCACTGATTTAGACCGCGCTGCCATGATATTCTTAGGCTGGCGATGCGTGATGGTAGAAAGAGGACCGCTCGCAAAGCTTCGCGTATTCTTCAGTCAGACATGGATGACCCCCAGTTACTCGAGATTTTGCCTGGGTTGTACATTCGAGATAGTCCGACGGCATGGAGTACCGTGATCCATAGAGTCGGATAGAGACCCGAGGTTGCTGTAGTCAAGACTTTTGGAGGAGTTTCAAAAGCACATGGGCACACTATTGACCATGAGTATAGCCTTCACCTAATAGCGATGGCTGGTCGAGGAGGACCATACATGTACAGAGGACATGTCATGAGCATGCGTCCCAAATCATAAGGGTAGTTGGGAGGAGATTTCTTTAGTGGAATTCGCCATAACAACAATTATCGCCAGCAGCGAGTACAGGCGCCAGTAGGCGAGGCATTGTATGGGAGGCCATGCGCATCACTCAATATAAGATCGAGGAGAGGATCCATCACCGGTCCCCGACCGATTAGAAAATCGAGAAGGCTGCGAGCTGATACGACAACGTGCCTTCTCACCGCCGATCCTGGTGAGAAGAGCTTTTGCCGATGTACGACGTCGACCCTAGAGTTCGAGATCGAGATCACGCCTTCTCAAGGTGATGCCAAGAGAGGAGCCACGCCTGCCACGGAAGCTATCACCGAGGTTCATCGGACCCTTCGAGATACTCGTGAGGGTAGGAACTCGGGAAGGTACCGGTTGGCTTTACCGCCTAAGACAATGTGTCCATGAGGTATTTCATGTTCCATGATCCGAGGTACACTCAAGATCCAAATTCATGTGGGATCGGTAGATCGAGGTCGATACCACGAGACCTTCGAGGAGGGACCAATGTGCATTATGAATAGCCAGGATTAGGTTTTGCGACACAAGAATGTGAGGCTAGTGAGGTGCTATGGCTTAATAACCGCGGGAGTGGAGGAGTCAACGGGAACGCGAGAGGACACGATGGGCCACTCATCCCTTGTAGGGACAGGTACGTGTTTAGTCATGACACACGAAATGACTAGTTTACATGCATGACATAGTGCACGTTGCATATGCATGTGATTTTTGTGATTGTACGAAATTTCGTGACTAAATTTTCTAAGGAGGGAGAATAAACTCAGAAAATTTTAATTTTCCGACAAAGAAATGTAATTTCGATCAAAATCCAAAATTTTTCTAGATCTCGGATGATGAAACGGGCTTCACCGTTGGAATCGCCTCTCGAAATTCAGCTACCATGTCTGATCTTCACCGACTGAGATAGCCTAATTTCACATTGAGGTACCGTGGTTTCAAGTGTCGATAACAACTTACGAGAGGAGCACAAAGTCACCTTACTACATGTACCCATGTGACATGTTGCACAGATTAGTGAGAGGATAGGAGATGAGAACACTTAGATTGAGCTAGGGCAAGTGGTCCTAAAGTCACAAAACTAAAGGACACAAATGAACACCAGTGCCAAAAGAATAAGTCATCTTCTTCTCCACTTTTGGCAAAACGGTAGTAGGAGAGGAACCAGCTTTTAGGAGGAGAGAAAGAGCTACTTCTCTCTTAGATTTCTACTGTCGGGACCGTCTGCCTTCGTCTGAGCAAAGAAGGCGCCGAGATTCACGCTGCAGGCTACGCGTGGACACCGGTTCAGAGTTTTGACAACCCAGAGGTAGGGATCTTCATACTTGCTTTATTCTTTCAAGAGTCACAGGAATGGATAGCTCAGGCCTAAAGGTCGTGGTGTTTTCAATTCCAACGGTTGGGATTGAGTGAGAAAATCCCTATTGTGTGGCCATGAATAGTGCCGAGCTAGGGTTCTACTGTTCACATAATTTGTGTGTGATTTTTGTGTTGTTTGGGTGATTCAAAATGAATTGCTTGAATTGTTATTAGCCCATGTGAGCTAATTTTGATGTTATTGCCATTAATTGAATAACATGATGTGTGTGAATTAATTTTGTTAATATATACACATGTAAAATATATTAGAGCATGAATTGTTTGAAATGGCATAATGCATCTATATGCACCAGTAAGCACCCCTAGAACTATATAATAGGTGAGTGCATGACATGAAATGAGAAAAATGAAAATGGTTGTGAAAGGAATTTCAAGGAATTTATGAAGACTAAGAATTGCCTTGGAGAGTTGTCCAACAATTCATCCTCGAGGCTGACCCATAACTGCTTTCTCTCGAGAATTACCCAAATAATTCACTGAGGGTTGTTCGAATATATTTACCGAACTGTAGTAAGTTTTAGAGAACAAAACATTTTGTTTTAGAAAACTTTATTTTTCTCACATTCGGCTTAGGCATATAGAGTCGTGGGTGAGACTCGAGACATGGATCGGGCATGACACATTCAAGTAGATCATGTATTTCAGGCTCTTGCTGCCATTTAATGTGTACTTAGGTGGGGAGTAACCCATGTAGGAGATTATCACTATTGGGCATTGATGAGTGCAAAACTCATCTATGTTTTGAGTTCATTTCACATGCTATTTTGTGCATTTTATATCCATATTCATGTAAAACTCATAAAATTTCCTCTAAACTTGGTTTTGTTGGATTATTGATGAAAAGCAAGATTTGGCAAGAAAGGAGTAATATATTTCCAAAAGAAGAGTTAAGGCTGCTATCTCATAGCGCACCACTGAAGATGTGAATTTTTCTGTACCATAGGAACATCAAATGGTTCAAATTCTCATGGCTGCATTCTACATTCAAATATATCTTTCCAACGAAAGTACTCACACGCCCAACCGGAAGTTAAAACGGCAGTTATGGCCCCGATAGTTAGAGAAGAAACCATGTCGTCTAAAATTGTCGCGCGAGATTTAAAATGGTGTATCGATTGTGTGAAATGATGTCGCGATTTAAAAATGGCAATGTAAAATGGTGTTTGACAGAAATGATGTCGAAAGAAAATGGTGTCGCTGAGAATGGTGTCGCGACAGAAATGGTGTCGCATTAAAACCCGTGGTCGTAATCCAGAATGTCGCAGAACCCAAAAAGGCCGAAATTGAGTTTTCGAATCTAATTTCAAGCCCATTTCACCCTAGGACCATATATATACTGTTTTTAGGTAAAGATGCGGGAACATTGGAGAACCCCTCATGGGGTTTCTCTCTCAACGCCCATTTTTCCGCTTTTCTACGTATTTTGATTCTTTTAGATTCGAGAGTTTTTTTTAGTAGATTTTGTATTTCCTTATCAAGATATTTTCGGTGTTAAAAATATCGAGATTCAGATTTACCAATGTTCGTAAAGATTGAAACTAAAATCTGGATTTTCTCTCTCTCATGGGTTTTCTCTCTCTCTAACCCGCCCATTTTCTTAGTTTTGTCGTATTTCTATTTTTAATAGATCTTAGAGTAGTTTTGTTAAGAGATTTTTATTTCTTATTGAAGAGATTACTCTCAAAGGCATTACTCAGATATTCAATTTATTTAACGTTGAGGTGAAGATTTTAAGCTCAATTGGTTTTTCTCTCTTTCTCTTGATTTCTTTCTTCATTTTTCTTACTTTTTGTTTGATTTGATGATGATTGGAATTCAAGAATGAAACATTAAACACCCTAGTGGTTGGGGGTTTAAATTGCTGAACATTCAGATTTGCGCTTCTAAGTTATTTTGTAGGGGGTCAATACTGAATTTATATTGGTAAATTGCTCATATAATGAATTACCTGAATATTAGTAGCTTATACCCAAAAAGAGGTCAGATTCCTTGTTTCCGATTTCTCCAGGAGAGGGGCCCTCGAGTGACACATGATGAGATTCTCGAGAAAGAGCGTAACTTAGGGGTATGTTAGACTAATATCTTGGAACTACCAACTTTTGAAAAATTGGCTTTGATAGAGATCACTAACTAACTCATGTGTGAGATGACTTAGATGTGATAAATCACGGCTTTGATTTGCAGGTTTCTCCTTAGTGTGATGAAAGGATCTGGTCCCTGTTAGCAAAGATCTAATCAAGGAGATAGAAAATTTTATTAGATTTGAAGATTGTATATCACACATTGGAGAAGGCTTGCATTATTCATTTAATGGGGGCACTCAAATCAAGTAAAATGGTTGCCGTGTGAAGTATTGAAAAAGAAAAATAATCAAATCTTTAAAGAGGCCAATTTAAGTAGTTATTTAGACCCATTTGTCCTGTAGTGGGGAATATGGTGTGTTGGGATAAAGGAATGTATGGTGTAATGGAGAAATCCAAGCCATACTACATTGTTTGGACAAATCCAAAGATTCAACTTCACAAATGTTGTGGTAATTTTCAAGGAAATGCAAACTGTATTGTAAATAGTTATCCCCATCCCTAGTACCTTCATACCTTTTAGAATTAAGTAAAGGTTTATTTGGTGAGGATTTAGATTGGTTTTAAATCAGTTTTACATTAATTAAATTGATTAGATCTCAGCCACATCCTACTTCTGGTCGCCTAAATAGTGAACAGCCCTTGTAATCGGTGATCAAATTCCAATTAGAGAGAATCAGAATCCCTCGCAAGTGGGAGACGACATCCGGACACTCCTGATCCACTTTATACATTCAGATGACCTGCATCAAGGAAAGGGGCTGGAGGTTGGTAATACTTTTCATTTCAGTTTTTGAGTACACTTACTTTTGTTTCAAATCAGTTTTGAGTATTTACCATATCTAATTCCCTAGATACATAGATAACATATACATCATTTCCTTGGGTCTCCTTAAGTTTTTTGCCATGTCGGATTAGACAATAGTCCTCTGGGTATTAGTGTCAAGGCAAATTTGTATATGCCTTTGAACACGCTAACAAGCTTTTGGTGTCGTTGTCGGGGATTAGACATCCTTGGTAATAGTGTCATAAATTTGTATATGTCTTTTGGTCGCCTTACGTACTACTCACCCCATCGAGGGATCATTATTTCGTGTACGAGTACCAGAAGACGGCGCCACTAGAGAGGTCAGATGTAAGAAAGCCGGATTGTGGCTTGATGTTTTATCTTAAACATGTATTAGAACTCTAAATTTCAGATATATGTTTTGCTAAGAGTAATGTGAATAACTTTGAACCATATAAATATAGTTAGTTAGATTTTTGGTGAGTATCGATGTATAAGCTCAAGTGACCATTTTTACTTATTTTTATTCGTATGTGGACCCTGTGGTCGCTACAATGTCGGACAGTTGTATCTCAAGTAGCCCCTATACAAAGGGAGACTGGCTCGGAGCTTTTGCCAAATCTTGAGTCTTGGAAAAAAAGGGATCAATGGATTTCAGTCTCACAATATGAGATGTGACCTCGCAGTCGACAGGTCAACCCCCCGGATTCGGGGCCGCCAGCCACACTTTACTAAGACATCGCTCTCATGCCAGCGTGCTGCTACGTACCAGTGGGCTTTTGTTGTTGAATGAATCCGATGAGTGCCCAAAACACTCGCATACCCTGTCATCTCAGGTTTTCATTGCTATTTTCATATACAATATGTATTTTTATAGCTCGACACCGAGTATGGCAAATTCTGCGGAACGCAAAGTGAAGTGAAAGAGCAAACTGAAGCAAATCGAGCAAAGTGGAGCAATGCATGAAAGGATCGGATGCCAGCGACGTTTCCAACGCCGCGGACAAAGCCCCAACGCCGCGGACGCCCCAACGCCGCGGACGCCCCAACTTCGCGACGCCGGGTCAACCAATAAAAGTCCACAAGCGCGAACGCCGCGACGCTCCTCAACGCGCCGACGCCGCAACGTCGCGACGCCATGAGATCTACCTCCATCGCCAAAAGCACCTCAAGGTCGTGACTGGCATAGGAGGCGCATTTAACGTTATGCATGTAATCCCGCAGCAGAGCGATTAATCGACTTCAGAGAAGACCCATGATTTTTGTATTGTTTCCCATTTTTGGACAATAGAATGATGTTTCTGAGATTAGATATCTACATTTTCTTATTCGATGATGTTTCAGATTCATATCTAAGGTGGGTTGTTGAACCTCGGTCACATGTTCATGGATTAAAGATCGTAATTTTATGTTATTCATTTGTTTATAAAATTGTTTTGCATCCGCTTTTATATCTATAATTCAATTATATGGTGATGTCTCTGCAAGCCAATATTATGAAGTAATCATACCGGAAACTGAGATTCGAGAGATGAGGTAAGAGTCCAGACTGAAAGTAGAGCAATTTCTTCAGCTTGATCTCTTTCTATGCAGAATAGAGATATTCGATCCCTAAGGTATTTTTCCGAGGGTAGAAATAAGGCTGAATATCGCTGGGATAGAGATATACTCACAATTTATTCACGAGATAGGTTGATATACCTCGAGAGAGTGATATCTCGTATAGATCACCGCTTATCAACAAATTATAAATACATTGAATAATAACATCTTTAATAAATAATCCATCGAAGGTGACAGGGGAGACATAACCCTAGTCTTCAATAATAATTTGAATTCATTAGAATCAATAGCTTAATTGAAATTCACACACTAGACTTCTTTCTTCATAATTATTCGTATATTATCTAAAAAGCAACATCTTGTATTCAACTCACATGTCCCCCAGAATGACATACTCATATTCAGTGCCAAATTATATTACTAGCGACACAAGGCATCATGATACATAGGCTGATATGCTTACACATCACGCCATTCATCGTTTGGGCAACGTTGTTTCGTGGAAGGTTTAGATTGATATAGACAGCGCCAACGATATTACTCCTCGAAATTTTGCGGTTTTTGTATTTGCTTCATGCCCCCACTCAATGTTGGTCTGCAGGTGATCGCAGCCTTGAGCCTTCGTAAAGTTACGCAACAACGAGACCAGGCTGAGGATCACAATATCCGTTTGACTCCCAGCTAAAAGAACACACGATTACGCCGAGAACAGAGATCAGAACATATTAGAAATCTAGCGATCATGGAAAACACTAAAGATATTGTTAAGAATCTCGGGCATCGAAAGTAATCCAACCACGAGAAAAGGCCTAAATGGGAATAATGGAAGATTCCACGCACCCAAAAGCATTAGCAATAAACTCCGGAGAGAAGGATCCATTCATGTTACTATAGGAATTTGCACTTCCGCCCACAAATGCTCAGACAAATGCATCGACGACCACCCTTATTCGCATACAAACAATCCGAATCTAAGTCAAGAAGATTAAGATGTTACAGAATATCTTGTTTCACTGGACCACCATTAGAACCCGAATATGCATTTGGACTAACAACTTCCTTGAAGTTTGGTGGATGATCAAGTATAATGGGTTAATGGGCTACACTCAAAGTTGAGATTATCTCACTCCCTGGGTGATAGAGCGCCAAGCACTGGGCTAACAAGTCACCCACCGATTCCATTACTTCTGAACGACATTTAGGTGCAAACTTCTGACAAGTTCTTCCCACCTTCGAAATTGCGCACAATCCTAGCAAGAGATCACGTTGATGCCTGGGCGTGAGAACTTAAGGTAGGCGTGGATAGATTCACGACATATTGAGAAAATGCCCACACCACCGATCGACCACAGGATGGTGTTCACATTTTTATATAATGGTTTGAGGAATGCGACTAGAACAGTGATTGACGCCTCGGCTGGAGGATCCCCGATGAAGAAAAACCACGCACTGCTTATGAAATCTAGAAGATGCAACCAATACAAAATCAACATACTAGAGAGATGGGTTACACCAAGGAAAGCTGCGGTGGCACCTGGAGAAGGTGAGGTTCTCAACAATCTGGTTAATCGCGCGGCACACCGACCAAATGCTAAATAGACGCTAGTTAGAATCGCGACGCGTTGATCAACCTATGAGTTATGTGAATTGTGAGGATAGCAATACAATAGCACGTGGAATATTAATCAAGAACCCAAACAAAAGCGTACCCGCGACGTGTCAAGGTTCAATCGCAGTCTACGTAAGGCGACGCGCATGGGGAAATACCATCGTAATCAAAGCCGGCGCTGGCAGGCGCAATAATCAGAATCAGAACAGTCAGAACAATCAAGGGTATGGATGGAGGAATAATCATAACAGTATGCCATCGAACCGAGCTAGTGAACCACCTCCTGAGAAAAAGGCGGATTTAGAACAAGCTCTCAGACGATGCCAACCCACCGCTTCATGACGAGACCAGCGACATGCAAAGCAAGAGGCAACCCGGGCCAGAATAATCATAAAGACAACCGAGAAATTTAAAGGCTAAATGTCAAATGGCAAACTTATCGGTCAGAAGGCAACTGTGTTCCTTACCAACTCGAAGTAAACCCGAAGAGACGGAATGAACATACCAAAGCCAGCTATGCCGAGAAGTGGTAAAGAATTGGAGCACCTCAAGGGTAATCCCCCGCTTATAGAGGAAGTAGATCGAGAAAGTCATCCAGCCGTCGAATGATGATGCAAGATATGAACAATTAAGAGAGAAACAACAATAAAACTCTACCTAAGCAAAATAAATTTGCCATTTCTATCCACATCGTTTAAAGAAACATATAAGCTGGGACAAGCAGCTTCACTAAATTCATGGACGTGTTCAAAAAAAAGTTACACATCATCCCGCTTTCGATGCCCCAGAGCAAATGCCTGGGCTATGTGAAATTTATGAAAGACATTCCCCGCCCCAGAAGAGAAGACTGGCTCGATTTCCTCAAACGCTAACTTAGAATCAAGACGTAAGCCATACACTTAGAGAAAAAGCCGCCGAGAAAGCTCAAGGACCCAAAAGGGCCAATTATCCCGCACTAGGCTGGAAACATTATCTTGAGAGGGTCCTATGTGATTTGGGTGCCACAATCTCTAAGCCAGCCCTTATCCATTTTCAAACGTTTGGGATTAGGTGAAGCCCGCCCGACTACAGTCACACTTCAGCTCGCCGATAGATCTTTGAAGCATCCAAGAGAGGTAATAGAAGATGTCTTAAAGTCGACAAGTTTATATTCTCCCCGTGATTTGGTCAGATAGATATGAAGAAGATAGAAATACCCATAATCTTGGGCTTCGACCAAGCTTTCGTAACCTGCGTAGCGATGATTACGTCCAGAGAGGAGAACTGGAATCGAGTGAAGATGAAGTCAAAGTTCAACGTGTTTGAAGCAAGTAGAGACATCCGACGGAAAAGTGATACTTTGCTTCATGGCAGAAGAGTAGAAGCTATAGTGTCTAGCCAACGGGTCTCACCGACCTTCGGGAGGCTAGCTCTAGCGAGAATGAGTCCGAGAACCCGAGAGAAGAGGCAAGAATATGTTAAAGGATGGACTTTTTTTGACAGGTTAGAAGGAAATACTTCGAATCTCTAGCTGAAAGAAACTCCAGCCCATCTGCTTGAATAACCACTGCTAAGAGGAACAAAAAACCTCTACCTAGCTACTCTGGAAGTATGCATACCTTGGAGCAAGATTTCCACCCTACCAAAGTGGGATCATTCTCTCAAAGATCTTTTTGACCGAATTGAAGAGAAGACGAGGTCCTTAGAGATCACAAACATGGTACTCGGATGGTCTCTTGCAATGTCATTTTAAAGTGATTCGCTTCAGTGTGCATGATCAGATGATTTTAGAAGATGGACATAAACCTTCAGTGAAAGCACAGAGGAGGTTGAATCCGACAATGAAAGAGGGCAATAGCGAAGTTTTAAATGGCTAGATATCAGTGATTTATCCCATTTCAGACAGTACATGGGTAAGTCCAGTTCAAGTAGTACCAAAGAAGGGAGGAACAACTGCCATCGAACTGGTAATATCTATCGCTTCAATGGCCATCGTGGAGGATTTGCATTGATTATTTCAAATTGAACAAAGCTGCACTTAAAAGACTTCGTCATCACGTTTCCTGTGATCAGATGTTGGATCGATTAGCCGGGCATGAATACTATTGCTTTCTCGATGATATTCAAATACAATCAAATTCAAGCAGGCTCCCAAGATCGTGAGAAGACGACATTCACTTGTCCTGAAATATTTGCATTCGTGCGACGTCTCACAGGTATCGCGTTTCTGCACTTTTCAACGATGTATGATGGCCATATTCTCTGACATGGTTGAAAAGACAATTGAGATTCGCGGATCATTTTTCTGATTGGTAATTCATTTGACAACCTGCTTGGGAAAATCGAGATCGTAATGGGCAAGATGAGGAGACCAGTACTCAATCGGGAAAAGCACTTTATGGTACAAGAGGGTATTGTCCTCGACACTCCGATTTCAGCAAGAGGGATAGAGGTAGATAGGGCAAAAAGATTGAAGCGATTGAAAGTTGCTCCACCCTTTACCGGTAAAAGGGATTCAAGTTTTGTGGCCACGCCGACTTATAGGCGGTTCATCAAGGATTTAGATTGCAAAACATTTTGCTCAACCTTCAACCAAGGGATCCCATTTGAGTTTGATTCACGCGTAGTGTTTGCATGCATTTTAAGTGTTGAAGCGATAAGTTAGTGTCGCCTTTATTGTCGCGGGTTCTGATTGGTCCTTTCCTTGAACTTATGCAGGACGCCGCTGACTTCGATTGGGGCGGTCAGCGTAAACGTGAAAATCTTTCGTAATCATTATGCAAGTAGAACTCCCCGAATGACGCCACCGTAATTATGCCACTACAGAAAGCAATCTTTGTATTATCGTTTTGCTTTCGGCTACCAGGTCATGTTTTGATTGGCAACAAGAAGTCGCGGTGCACACTTATCACTATTTCATTTATTAAGTACTTGATGACTAAAAAAGATGCCAAACCCCGATTAATTCGGTGGGTCCTTTTGCTGCAAGAATTCGACGTAGAGATTAAAGACAAGAAAGGCACTGAAAACCTAGTGGCAGATCATCTTTCGCGATTGGAAGGGGCCAGAGATGATGCTCCAGTGAATGACGAATTTCCAGATGAGAAACTCTTAGCTATTGAAGACAAGAGGGCAGTTCCATGGTTCGCAGATTATGTGAATTATTTGTGGTTAAGGTAGTGCCTCCGACTTAACTATCACCGTAAAAGAGGTTTTTCACACACTTGAAAACACTACTATTGGGAGGGAGCCCTGCATTAATCGCATCGATCGTGATTAGGAGATGTGCACCAAGATGAAATGCACAAAGAGATTCTAAACCACTGTACTACACTTCTACCGTGGTGGACATTTCGGTGGCCAGAGAACAGCAGCCAAGGTGCTTCAATCAAGCTTTACCGGCCTACCTTTATTTAAAAAAGGTGCTCATCAATTCAAGCTTCACTTGTGACAAATGTCAACGAATGGGAAACATTTCTAGAAGATTAGCCACCCATGCATCCTATTTTCGAGGTAGAATTGTTCGACTTATGGGGGATAGGATTTCACGGGACCACTTCCTCATCGTATATCAACTTGTACATCTTGTCGGGCAAGGGACTATGTCTCCCAAAGTGTGGGCTGAAGCCATTCTACCCGCACTAACGATGCAAAGGTCGTAGCTCAATTTCTGCACAACCACATCTTCTCACGCTAGAACCCCTTTGAAGCATTGATCATGTACATAATGGTACTCATTTCGCAATAAGGTATCACTGAGCTGTTTTAGTAAAGTATGGGGGTACGCCATCGCATCTCTTTGCATACACCACAATCGCGACGCTGCAGGTATCAATCGAGAAATTAAGTCCATTCTGAAAGACGCTAACGCCCGTGAAGGATTGCTTGAAAAAGATTGAAGATGCACTCCGGGCGCACCGCACATCACTTCAAACCTCGCATGTCACCGCTCGCAATTGCTTGTGGTAAAGTTACGCCATTCTTCCAAGAGAATTGGAACATCGAGCCTACTGACAACCTCGACAGCTAAACATGAATAGTACATCGTCGGTGAGAAACGATCGCTACACCGCTGAACTGCATTTAATTTAGAACGAAGCACAGTGAAAAATGCCCAAGATGCATAAGTGAAATAAAGCCCTCGCACGATAAAAACACATTACTGTAAAAGAGTTCACGGTGACAACAAGTTCTTTATTCAATTTCGCCTAAAGTTTCTTCCGCCTCAAATGCCAGTCGACATGGTCCGCCTTCACAAAGGACCAAGGTCTTTTCACATGGTGGGTAGCGTAGGTTACACATCCCGAGAAAGGCACATTCACGGGGCCACCACCCAACGCGCTTGAAGCTGTATTTTGAGGCGAGTTTTTGCAGACAAGCAGACTTGGCTCCTTTGACCGCATCAAATGAAGTGTAGTAAGCTTATCATAAGAGCTCGCCTCGAGCACATTGAGATCTGGCCGTCGAGCTAACGACATTAAACATAGCATGGGAGGCAACCCAAGTTTATTTTCATGCAATTTTCCTTTTTATGGTTTAAATTTTTATTATCTGCTTTCGCCAAAGCCGTGGGGTATACATATTGATGATTTTGCCTGTAATCGGTATCTCTTTTTGGTTGTTTACTTTGTGGACTAGCGAAAGGTGTACTCGGAGGAGTGACTGGCCACACGCGAGACCCCACAAAAGTCCGCAGAGTCACATTTACAAGCAGGGAGGGTCACTTAGGCTACTTATCAGAAATTTTTTTAAGCCTTCTCTCAGAATCGCCGCGACTTTAACGCCGCGACGCCAAATTTATCTCTTCTCTCGAAAGTCATGATTGAGATTCAACGTCGCGACGTTGATTGAGGTGTCTTCCGAACGCTGTGACGTTGATTTCCAACGCCGCTGACGCGGAATTTTCCACTTTTCTCGAACGTCACGACGTGAGATATCAACGTCGCGACGTTGATTATTAGTTGTCTCTGGAACGTCGCGATGTTGATATCCAACGCCACGCACGCTGTCAGTATCAGCCGAACGCCGCGACGCTGCCTCGAACACGCGACGCCGTACATCCTCCGCAACGCCGCGACGTCCCGAACGCCGTGACGCACCCTTGTTTTAAGGCCAAACACCGTCCCATTTTTACCTCCTCACCCCGCTCTCACTCCTCGCCCGAACACTAGCACCCTTGCTATGTCGCCCTCACCACTGGTTTCTGAGCCCAAGAGCCAGTCTCTCCGACACCATCATCACACCACGGGGTCCGCCCTCCATCCTAGTCCATCGTCCCGCAAGACCATTCCCACAATCAGTAGGTGGCCATGCCTCGGCGAATTTGTTCATCATCCTGGTCTGGGGACTCCCTTAGGGTCTCGGTGTGCCAAGCTGTTGGTCGATAACTGTATTCGTGCTCACTTCTCAGAAACACAGCCCTCCCGTTCAGGAAAGCGCCTAGGTGTTTGCGTTCAATTGTCCACCAATTGGGCGTGTTATCGCGACATGGCATCGCTTCCCACCAGAAGCCCGCACCATTCATCAATAAACCGGGAAAAAGCGCGTAAATTGCCTACCGCTGGCCTACTGCGCGAGACCCAATCGAATTATGATGTCACACGTTCGTGAATGAGAAAGCGCCGATCGGTTCTCGGCACCACCTGCAAGAACCGCCGCTCATTAAGGTGAAAAGGGTTTCATCACCTGACGATTTTTTCCTGAAACGATCACAAGTTAAGGATGGCTGCAGACCATGTCAACCATCCCATCCAGCTGGCGATGAGGTGGTGCGAGAATTCCACGCCAATCCTTCGCCCTCCCACCGTTAAGCAAAGTCCCGAGTTGAGGGGAGTATTGGTCGACTCTTACAGTGCGGAGTCGACTAACAGCTGGCTATAGTCTGCATCATGTCCCTTCTGGAGTCGCTTTTGATCTGGGCTTTTACGAGCCGCTCCGACCACCCCGAGGTCATCTCGAGTCTCATACCTAATGGCCGTGAGTGGAAACTTAATAGTGAGGGCCATGCAGTCCATTTGCTAAAATAAACATTTGGCCTTAGATAATTTACGATCCGGCATCACTTCATCACGCCGCGCCTTATCCCGACGACCGAACGGTGTGAAGGACAAACAGTCGCGCCTGGGCCAATAAATCATGCCATCATACAGATATACCTTTTGATGTCGGGCAAAGTACAGAAGATGCTATCCTCCAAGGGTCTAGACGCCAAGATGAACTGGGCACCCTTTCCCATTCTGGGTTTATAAACGAGCCAGGTGCCTCTCGACGATAATGAGGCGTGGTTACAACTCTATAAAAGCCACGACCGTCAAGAGGGACAAACCGTGTCCACCAGGGTCTACGATTTCGCCATGAGCTCGTGACAGGACGAGCTTCACGATTACTGTGCCGCGCGACCCTCGGGCGATCCCCAGGGGGACATTGGCTAGTCCTCGTCCCACCCATCTCCAGCAACGCCACCACCACCACGCTCGACCAAGTACTCCTCCAAAGACCACACCGACCGACCCTGCTCTCATCACCACCTGTTTTGATGCATTCTAGATCTAACTGGTGGAAAAGCAACTGCGAAACCTTATCACACAGATACGAGGGCACTTCGTACGATATGCGACTGCGGTTGGCCAATCAAAGCACACCATTCTTCGCCAGCAGCCAGCCCTTGTGCCCGTATCAGACAAATTTTCGCTTTTATCATTTGCCACCACACCACCACCGCAGCTGATGTAAATCCAGGGGGAGTTCTTCTTCTGCAACCCTTCATCGTTGCTTATTGCCGTTGAGGACACTAGCTATTTGTATAGTGGGGGTAGTGATCGTTTTCGTTGTAGATATGTTTAGTTTTGTTTTGATTATGATATTGTGTAGTATTTTTTTGTTGCCACAGGCATATTGTGTTTCGCTTATTGCAAGCTTACTTTTTCACTTAATTCTGATGAGTCGTGTTAGTTTTTGTTTGGCGGTGTGTTAGCACATTTATACGTAGTAGTTTCATGTGTAGGTAAAGGTGTATGTGCTATGTTGAGAGTCAAGATCACTTCGACCGACTCACTATTGACATGGAAGAACGGATGCATATGATGTTTGATGCTCGGTAATTAGGGTTGAATAGAAGCATTTAGTAAACCACCCGTGAGTTTACAAACTATTTCTCAATGACCCTATCACACCACACGCTTAATGACCTACGTGGTATGCATAGGTGCCGAGACTAACTACTTAAAGCTCGACAACCCGGGAGTCTCTAACCATCTATGATGGACACCCAATCAAAAGAGGATTGCCGCTGAGTCCCAACAAAAAAAAAAAAATGAAAGAAAATATGAATATGATCATTCAATCTAATCCCGCGCACATCCGAGGGGCCTTCAAAGCCTACGCCCTAAGCCGAACCGTCGAGTCATCGACTTCACCGCCTCGCCACGTGGGACAAGATGGATCAATCCCACAACCTAGGCCTTTGAGTTTGGTTGGAGTGTTCGGTGAAGTTTGAAGGGAATTTAATGCCTGGTGCCCTTAACCAACTGGTGGGGAGTCACCAATGGATCCCCGCTACAGGAACACTCATCTAAAACTTCTTGGCACTAGGTCTTCCTCATTTTTTAGGTATTTAGGAAATATTTAGATATTTTGGTATGAATAAAAAGGGTGTGTTCTTATCCTTTCTTTAGTTAGCCTCTCTTCCAAATAGGTGGTTGAGCCTAAGCTCGTAGGTGCTCAACCTAGGTATACACCAGAGGTCATTCCCACATCCGACGCATTACATAGTGGACCTGGGAAAAGGTTGACAAGATCATGGAATTCCGAGGCACTAAGGTCACTTCTAATTATTCCAACCGAAGCTGAAAGTCAAACACCCGTATGCATCCCGTGGAACTGGCAAAGTAAAGAGCAAAGTGGGGGTGAGTTTCATTCACTTGATCTCCCCTACTTATCAAGATGTGCATCATCATCTTCGTGGTTAGACTTCGCATGCCTGGTGTGTCCTGTTTCGAGGTCCATTCCTTTCGCTTGAGGACAAGCAAGAAGTTAAGTTTAGTGATGAGTGCTCAAAACACTCGGGAGTATACCCGTCCTGGTCCCAGTTTACGTTATTTCGTATTAAATATGCATTATAGCCCGCCACCCGAGTATGGCAAATTGCGGGAATAGCAGTGCAAAGAAGTGGAAAAGAGCAAACTTGGAAGCAAATTGAGCAGCGGAAAGCAATGCACAGGACTGAGCACGACGTCAGACATCGCGACGTCCCGTTCGCCGGACGCCCCAACGTCGCGACGATAGTCAAATCCAATGTGTCCACAAGCGCATCGCCGCGACGCCTCAACGCCGAACGCTCTCAACGCCGCGACGCCAACGCCGCGACGCCAGCGATCTGCCTCCATCATTAAAAGCACCAGCGTTCGTAATTCGCACGGAGGCTGCATCAACGGCAAGGCACAAAAATTCCGTGAGCGCAGTTTACACCACTTCAAGAAGAGCCCGCATTTGTATTGTTTCATTTTCGACAATAGAATGATGTTTTTTGAGATTAGATATCTACATTTTCTTATTCAAGATGTTTTAGATCTATATCTAGGGTGCTGTTGAACCCTGTTACATGTTCATGGATTAAAAGATCGTGAATTTATGTTATTCATTTGTTTATAAAATTGCTCAGACTGCTGGTATCTATAATTCAATTATATGGTGATGTCTGCCAACATTAGCATAATCATACCGGGAAACTGTAGATTCGAGAGATGAGGTTATCCGTAGATCTCGAGAGCAAATCTTCATTGATTCAGAATAGAGATATTCCGATCCCGGGCGTGGTATTTGAGGGCAGTAACATTTAAGCGCTTTAATACTGAGTCAGATAGAGATATACTCAATTCTATTCACAGATAGGGCGGATATACCTTTAGAGAGAGGAGCCATCTCGTGAAGTAAGATCACCTCGCCTATCAACAAATTATAAATACATTGAATAATAACATCTTAAGAAATAATCCATCGAAGGTGACAGGGGGAGACATAACCCTAGTCTTTAATATCACTAGTGAGAATCTATTAGAATCAATAGCTTAATTGAAATTACCACTCAGGATTCCTTCTTACAATACAATTATTCGATATTATCTAAAAAGCAACATATGTGTATTCAACTCACCTGTCCCGTGAATCAACATCCACTTTGGTACACTATATTACTGAGGCGACAAAGGCACTCAAGCAAGACATAGCGATATTTTACACATCACGCCTGGCCCCATCAACTAATTATCATATCTTTCTTATACAGTACGAGAAGCATTAGTAGGGGGCTCTGGAGGACATTCCTTAGTGAGAACGAACTTTTGGTTCTCACAAATTAGCACAATATTAAAGTTTGACTTCCATTTAACGAAGTTATCACCACTCGCTTTTCATTACGAGTAAAGCGATAATGCTGGTTTTGATGACATGATTACTGAAATTAAATAACTCAAACAATTACTATAAATGAAAATAAATATCACAAGCTTTGGAAAAGTAAACGTGATGCATGAATGAAGCAAGTAAAACACATAAAACCTTATACTAATCCGTGATAAATTGATTCAACAATTAATATATCGAGGGTCTGGCCATACCAATTTCAAATCAACTTTGAGACTATCTCAAATTAATAAGCAAAATCAAAATATCTCATATTTTCTTTTACTTATTAACTAATACAAATTTCAATAAGGTATGATGAACAGTTTAACCATACCCTTATGAGTGTGTGACCCATTATTTCAGATTTAATGACTTAACTCAAAATTGCCGCTGTAGGGTAGGACAATCCTGAAATACATCACTCAATCCTATCTCTAAGGAAGTCAACCTTGATATTAATATAGATAGAAACCCTCCGTAGGGAGGACGAAATCTAAGCATCGCTAGGCCTTATCTATATCCTACCTGTTGCACTAATAACGGAGGCGCAGTGGCATATTGTCACATAACCTTCTCCCACTCACTATATTGAAATAAGTGTTTTCTATTTATAAACATCATATGTCTTATAATCCTAGCCAATTATTATATCTTTGTATAATTAATTACTATGATGTGAACTTAACTGAAATTATGAGTCCAATCTTATCGTACTAAGTTAATTAGGATAATCGAATCCATAAATTAAGTGCCTAACTATTAGGTAAACCTAGTAAGGGTATAAAATAGTTGGGTCAAGTCAAATTTACCATTAATCAATAAAATCTACTTTATTAGCGTTGGAAAATCTGGTTTTTCAAGATGATACGCGAAAACCTTAAATTAAATTAATGTAAATTTTACCAAGTTTAGCTAATTAAACTAAGCACATTATTTAATTAATTGTTCCATCAAAAGAGTTAGAAAAGATAAGCACATAGGACAATCCTAAATTATCATGTTCTAGAAAATGATATGTATGCAAAAGCATTAAATGTGGGCATTCATGTATGGCATGTTAATGTATGGACATGTTATCAATCATATCAATAACAATGAAGAATAAAATAAATAAATAAAGAAAGCGACTGTGTGTCTCTGGTATTTCTAAAATTACAACCCTTGTAAATATAATAAAATAAATAAATAAATAAATTACAAAGTTGGGCTTCTGTAGTTACATAACTCCCTAGAAAACTAGGGGCGTAAAACCAGAGGTAGTGCTAGCTGTCTGCTACATTTTTGTCAGTCTGTCAATCAGTCGTTTTCTTCTTTAATATTTTTTGTCCATTTGCATAGGCTAAATCTTCGATGGCTGTCATCTTCAGATAACCTTTTTTCAACATAATTGAGTGCTTGGGGGAATGAGCAGAGTTCTCCAGTCTCAATCATATTAATCTTTTTGAGTAAAAACCTTCTGGCTGAATCCGGAGTTGCTTTACAATCTATTGAGATCATGACGGAGGCCATCTTGTCAGGCTTGCCATAGCTTTTAAATGGTTTTTTCAAAGCGTTTTCCATTTGTCCTTTTACGACGATCAATCCCAAGCCTCTTCGATAATGGACATTATCTTTAGTATATGTTCTAAAAATCTTTTCAGAGTTAGAAATCATGCTTTTTTCATATCGGACTTTTCTCATTTTTATGAAATGCCATACAGATAAGTACATTAGCATCAAAATCGCATTTCAGCAATCGAAGAAATCAAGTGCTATGATGTCATCAATCTTTATCATGGGATTATTCCCAAAATTATCTTTAACACCTTCTTTAATCCATCCAAGTAATCTTTCGATTTCTGGAAAATCAAGAGAAGTCATGTATATGGTAGCGATGCTACAAAAATCATACCAATCTCATATTTCCATAGGATTTGCTCCTTATAGGAAATGAATCCTTGGGTATATGCCGGATTTATCGACAATCATTTCTTTAGAGTCGGTTAAACTGAACAATCTTTCCATGGTTTTGCCATGTAATTTCATGATTTCTCTGTCTGGAGATATCAGTATTTTCTCAAAAATCGTTTCAGACTTTGATGTCTGAGGTCTCAATGTGACGCCCCAATTTCCAGGGGTCCCGTTGACCACCGTCAACCTACGGAAACCTGTGTGTCTCATATCATGAGACCCATACATGAGTAAAATAGCCATGTCGGGCCTATACATCCTTACTCACCAAAAAAAGGGTCAACTATATTACAATAGTTTAAAGAGTTAATTTTACTCTTATTCAAAACATATATCAAATTTAAGAATTCTAATACATGTTTCACAAAATATATATCAAAGCCACATGTCGGCTTTCTTCTCAAAAGCGGCCTCTAATGAGCATCGTCTCCCTGAATACTCCCTCTACCTGAAAGGGGGATCCCACGACGGGGTGAGCAATGCCTAGTAGTGATAATCTCCTACGAGGGTTACTCCCCGCCTAAGTGATCATGCAATGGAAAACACACACATTCAAGTGAATTCATGATTCCTACTCGAATGTCTACATACCCAATTCCCATGCCTTGAGTCCTCACCGACTCCCTCACACATGCTTATGCCATGTATGAAAATCGCCTTTCAAAAACAAAAAATATTATTTTGTTTTAATTAGCAACCTCCGATATAAATACGTTAGACAATCCTCCTAGGTGAATTTGTTAGGTAATTCTTCGAAACAATTCATGGGCCTCTCCGACGTGAATTGTTGGACGATTTCCCAACACAATTCTTCGGACAACTTTCCGATAAATTTCTATTTGAATAAGCATACAAAAAAAATCATTGTTTGGACAACCTTCTGATTTTATTTGTCATGCACTCACACCTACTGTTTTAGGGTGTCCCAGTGCATATGAAATACATTATGCAATTTCCATATAATACATGTTAATATATCAAGCATGCATATATTAACAAAATTCACACACAACATGTTATTCAAACATAGAAATAAAATATCAACACACAATTTGCATGTTATTCAAATACCAAGCAATAACATACAATAATAGCATACAAGGACCATTTCTAGTCCGCAAATCAGTCCGGGACGATCCGAAGTCGGTCCAAAAATTTCCAACATTCAGTCCCAAGGTTTTGGGATTGATCAAACGGCCACTCACGAGCTCACACCATCCATTCCATTTGAATGGCTCTTAAGCCAAAAATAACCAAAGTAGGAGAAGGAACCTCACCTCCCGTAGTTTTCAAAACTCCACAATATTTCCGTACTCCAATGCGTAGCTCTCGCAGTTGGGGATCAACTTTGCTTCTTGTCTCGCCCCTGGTGCCTGGATTCATCCGATCGTCGGAAAATCCAGAGAGAGAAGTGAGATCTTCTCACTCTAAAACTCTCGCTTCTCTTCCTCTTTATTTTCTCTCTATTTTCCTTTCTTTTCCCCATCCAAACGGTTGGCCTAAGTCAGTCAAGATCATTCTTCATTGCAACATGTCAACCTCCCATTGGTCGACTGGATTTCCTTATCCTCTTATCCATCTACTATGAACAATGACATGATGCGCCATGTCACCTATGGCCCACACTGGTTCTCATTGTTTGACTCCATCCCGCACTCTCGACATCGCATGTCTCATCTAGCCACTCATAATGCGCTGTCATTCCCACACCACCTTGGCCCTCGAAAAACCCGAATCTCGTATCTATCTTAGGTTCGGCTGTACCCGACGTGGTATCTAGATTTCGCGAGACGATTTTGATAGTGAAGTCCGTTTCGTCATCCGATATCTAGAAAAATTCCAGATTTGACCAAAATTACATTTTTACCATTTTTTAGAAAATTAGAATTTTCTGGGGTCTTACACTCAAAGAAATATTTGTAGATGCTCCTGCTATGTTAAGCGAGGCATCTATATCTTTTTTAGTATCTTCATTGAGATTAATATTTGAAAAAACGAGATTATCATCATCTTTGAAATAAGATGTTAACACCATTTCATAAGATGTGTAATCTTTAATAAGCCTTTCTAAATCAATAAAAAGCTTTTAACAAGAGTTTGATTTTTTCTAAGAGGTCTCTTGCTTTCGGCAAGTCGATTCCGCATAATTGTTAAAATGATTACTTGATAAAAAATCTTTGACATTTTTGAGAGGTTATCGACCATCTCATCAATCCTTGGCTTTTTGCTCGTCTGAGCCATCTCTTGTTAAGAAATCCACGATAACATTTTTGTCAGAGCGAATGATATCAATATCAAATATATATTCTGAGCAATATGTCTGCCGTCTGATTAATCTTTTATATTCAGGTTTCGAAGGTAAATTATTCTTTATAAAAGCTTTGACTTGAGTATTATCAGTTTTTAATAAAAAAAATTTAGGCAATAAGAAATATGAAAATTTCTTTAATCCTTTAACAACTGCTAAAAATTCCTTTTCATTGATATGATGTTTTTCTCCAGCAGGAGTAAATGTACTTGAAGTATAGCGGCATAATTCTTCACAATTATTATATATCCTTTTAAGGACTGCTACCCAAGTACTTTTAGATGAATCAATTTCAAGAATTAGATCATCATCATCTAAAAGAAGTTTTAGTTTTGGCAAACTAACACATTGAGATTTTATAAATCTTTATATGACTTTCTATGCCTCTATTGTGAATTCAAATCTTTTGTTTTTCACTTGTCAATTTTCTTAAAGGTTTTCTTAGATCGCAAGATTTTTATAAAACCTTCTCGTATAATTTAGTATTCCTAAAAGTCTTGTAATTGTTTTTGATCTTTTATTTTTTCTGGGAAATCTTTAATTTTTTATAATATGTGAGTTTGTAATTCTATACCTTTTGCGTCTATTATTAAACCAAAAAATTCAATTTTTGATTCTCCAATTATTGACTTTTTCTTGGTAAGCCCAATTCCATGAGTAATACATAAATCTACAAATATATTCAAATGTTCAAGATGTTGTTCTTTATCATTTGAGGATATTATCATATCATCAACATAGACATGTATAAAATCATAATCTTTGAAGATATTATCCATCTTTCTTTGAAAGATTTGGGGAGCATTTTTTAATCCAAAAGGTAAAACATTTCATTCATAGTGCCCTTGAGGGGTACTAAAGGCGGTCAATGACTTTGATTCTTCAGCCATTTTAATTTGATAAAATCCAGATTTACAATCAAACTTAGAGTGTAAATTTTTCCCACTAGTTTTATGTATAAGAGTTTCTTTATGATGTAAAAAATATCCATAAAAAATCGTATTGTCATTTAATTGTTTATAATTGACAACCATTCGACCTTTGTCTCTCTTAATTTCACTTCTATTTCGAACCATAAAAGCTGGACTACTTTGAGGGCTTTTGGAAGGTCTAATTAATTTTAAATTTAACAATTCATTTAGTTGTCATGAATTCTTTCTTACATCTAGCTTCATTGTGTTCTGGCAGGTTTTACCCTAATAATCTTTTTGAGTCTTTTAATTCTAAGGTTGCATAAATATTATTATTATCCCAAAATCGTAAGGGATTTTTCAAGCATAAAGGAGTCTAATTTTTTCTATTCGAAAGCACATAAATCAAGTTTGTATAAAGAATCGAAGTTTCAAATTTTAATAATGGCTCTAAGCCAAAATTTTTTCGAGGTATAGGGAAATATATAGGGAAATCACCACGCTGGTTGCAAGGCATATAAGGAATAGGAGTTTTTCGAGCAAAAGCTCGTTTTAATCAAGGAGCTGTAATCCAATGATTACAAGGAGTTTTGAAGTGAAGGTAATGAGAAACATTATTTTGAATAATCGTTTTGAAAAGTTGAAGGAAATTATTTCCTAAAAGTATATCACATCCAGTGGTATGAAAATAAATAAAGGGTAATTTGACAATATATTTATCAATAAGAATCTTAGGGTTTTTTATTCCTTTTTGAAGAATAATATAATTATTTGAAATAATTTTCCTTGAATATCAAGAAGATTCTCATGATATTTTGAGGGAAAAAATAACTGTTTGGCTAAACATAAGCTAGATCCATAATCAATATAAGCAAAGAAAAGTGTTCGCTTATAATCCGGGGTAGGCTAAACCTATTAATATATATATATTGAGAATGGACTGTCATTTTTGAATGATAACTCCTTTGTGATTAAGGGTAATTATTAATTTTTCAGAGGTAATCTTGCAAGGTTTACACTTTTCAAGAAAGGTCATTCCTAGCATGATACTAATCTTATCATTTTTTTCTTTCATCTTCAACCATTAAAGGTAATTTAATCTCTTGATTGGCTAATCTTACTAGAACGGTGCAAGATTTAGTTACACTAAATTCTTCTCCATTAAAGTTTATGTATTTTACGGTGTTCGCACCTTTTTAGCCTCCAACATAAATGTTAGACTCTTAGAAATATAACTTGAGTCGCCCAAAGATCTATCAAAATAACAGGTTTTTCTAATTAAGGCCATCAAAATAATCGCCTTTAATTTTATAGTTGGTAATCTTTTTATTTTGTTCAAGACTTTTGAATGTAACTCTTTTGCTAAGATGAATCATATTGTCTGTAAGAGACAAACGTGAAAAAGAGGGTCTATGATCAATATATTTTGGTTTATCTCCTATATCTAATAGGAAATCATCCTTGAAATATATATGTTTGAATTTTCTGGAGGATAAATTCTTCCAATATCTTGAAATAATAAAGGTAAATCAATATAATCCTTTTGTGCAAAATACTCAATATGATGAATATTTGATAATGCATAAGCAATTTTATATGTGATTGAGTAAGGTTTATTTCCTTCTCTCATAAAATCTTTTCTTTTAAAGTCTTGTATTAAACTTAGAG
This sequence comes from Tetrastigma voinierianum, assembly GCA_016808115.1. Lineage (NCBI taxonomy): Eukaryota > Viridiplantae > Streptophyta > Magnoliopsida > Vitales > Vitaceae > Tetrastigma > Tetrastigma voinierianum. The sequence continues at coordinate 314,305 of JAEQBH010003193.1, read as the reverse complement.
TTTTATCAAAATCTTTATCTCCTAAATTATAAGCAATTTTTGGATAAATATTAAATATTAACTTTTGCATTTTATTTCTCAAGGATACTCTAAAATTGCTTCTTATCAAAATTATGCTATCTAAAAGTGCTAAATCTATTGGAGTATCAATGTCTTCTTAAAGGTTGCTTAATAATCATTTGTATAGATCCTACGTAAATCCAACCTATCTTACATCGTTCTTTTTCGTCTATCTTTTGAATTCTTTTTTGCATTTCTACTTTTTCTAACAAAGGAATTTCAATTTTATTAGAAGTGGCTTCTATATTTAAAGCTTTTTCTTTTAAGCTAAGTCCATAATACGTAATGTTTTTTCTTGATTGAAATCCAAATTTTTCCCAAAGTGTTTGATTAAATCTTGAATGTTCAGTTATACTATAATCAGCTTTTTTAATCTTTTTAAAGAGATGATTGTCAATCAATAGATCTTGAGAAAAATCTCCTAAGCTTTCTATAATTTGATTATCTATTATTTCGCTCATTCTGAATAATCTTCATCAGAAATGGAAATATCAGTTTCTGATTCTGTCTCATAAACAAATTCTTTTGAGTGAAGTTCATTTAGATTTTCAAATTCTTTATTTTTATAAATTCTTCTTGATTTATCATTTTTTCAATATCTAAATCTAGTTCAATCTTTTTTTTTGTTGAATTTATTAGGACATTCATTTGCATAATGTCCAATTTGATCAGAAGTATACACTCTGCATTCTTGCCTTTCGAGGATTTTTTCTATAAATCGTTCTTTGTCTTATATTCCAATTCTTTTTAAAATATCTTTGTCACGCCCCGATCCCCTGCCTAGGCGAAAGAGCTTAAACCCGAACCGACTCTTTACTGTTTTTCATATCGTGTGCCCAAGTCTTATAACTAAATCAAAATATCTATCCAAAGATACAAAATAAAAAACTACCTCACCGTAGTGGTAAGCTTATAAGGTTAACATACAGTCCCCAGTCCCATTTATATATACATATATTAAAAAATCAGACATTTACATTTGCGTATCTGTGAAATATGAACTAAGATGGAGGAACCCTACTTAGTCTCGTTAGCCTAGTAGTGTGCGAAGATCGGACGCCCTCCTTTTCGTACCTACACCCGATTAAAACCCATGTTTTACTTAGTGGGAAACATATGACTTAGTATATGTACACATGCATTGATACCTTGGTACACAAGCATATAACAATAACAAGCATTCATTAGCGTATATCGATTTTCAATAATTCATATAACAAACTTATACACCTACTTAAAATTTATAGCGCACTCATACTTTATCTCGTGATCTCCCGTGAGGACACATACTTGTACTTACTATAGACTAAGGCCTTGATTCAGATCTCCCGAGGGTTGCAGAGCTTATACTTGTATGTAAGTACCAGAGGTACCAGCGTAACTTATACTTATACGTAGAACGAGGAAAATATCTGCAATGTTAACTACGTACATTACTTTCTTTCCTTATTTTCTTATCAAAACCCATCATATAATTCGTCGGATTACCTGCATTCAGCAATAAGAAATGAGTAGGACATCACAATAAGTACCTGAAGTTACTGCGACAAGATCGAGGTGTCGAGCACAAAGCAGATAAACACTTATCGGCGACCGAGTACTCATATCGCGCCCGCCCACGCAATCGTACATGTCGTGAGGCACCAGCGTGATTGTCAAGACCGACCGTAACGCGGCCTGCCCACATACCAGGCGCCGTAGCACCAGCGTGAGCGCCGGCTAATCACCGAACGTGCCTCGCCTATGTAATGTATGTCGTGGTCATTCAAGATCTCGGTCCAGGCATTCCTAGCACTATATGTGTTCAAGAATTTACTATCTTATAATAGGCACATTGCCAGTTACCATCGAATCTCCGAGGCGCAAGGCACGTGTATAATTTTTTCCTTATATTACAAACATTAGAAATGAACCTTCTTCTATAATTCTATAGGATTCTCATTTGTCCAATAGATGAGTCCTTGGAACAACGGAAATGAAACAAAACTAAAACACAGCATTTTTCATGTCAGGAACAATGGTTTCGCCGCGGGCGAAGCTCTTTCACACGATGAAGCTCACCACATGCAAGAAACCCGAGAATGGAAAAATCCTCTTCTCAGCCACGCCGTGGCGTGGCATGCCACACCTTCCTTCGTTGAGGCAAGGGGTCCCTTCGCCGCGGCAAAGGACCCCGACAGTGCCCATATTTTTGCTTATTTCTTCCCTTTTTCCAAAAATCAAACCAAAAACAAAGGAAAACTCATATATTATACAAAAAAACATCTCCCAAATGGGTTCTAACCTCACTAAAACCAAAGATGGAGATTAATTAGGGGTTTTCCAAGCCCAATCTCAAATACTTGTAAAGTTAGTCAAATTCCTAACACCCAAACATGTATATCCCAATGATCATAAACCAAGAATCACTGCGGGAGGATTCCTACTCATCTTATGCAAACTAGGGTTTTACTCAACCCAACTTTCAAGACATCTAGGGTTAGGATGAATTCTTATCAAAACCCTAGCAATGGAACCACTAATTTCCATACAAACACCTCCATATAACCCATACAAATCATACTTTTCCATACTCAAAGTCACAAATACATAGTGATCCATACCTTTTCTTTTCTTCTTCTTCTTCTTCTTCCTCAACTTCTTCTTTCTCTTGCCTTCCCATATTGCCCTAGCCAAAAATGCCAAAAATGTGAGACCAAAATTGGTCTTATTTGGTCTAATTCCATAAGGCCTTGTTTGGCCACCAATAATGCATTCTTTTGACTTAAGTCTCCTTTTATTTCACTTTAGTCCTCCTTCTCTCCTCTATTTTCAAAACAAGTTATGCATATTTCTATTTTAACCCATAGTCTTTATCTTATGACTTCTATATCCCAATTTGACAAATTACAAATACCCTAAACATGCCAAAACTACTAGATATATTTCGGGTGTTACAATCTGTCTTCTTTAATAAAATATTTTTTTAATTCATATCTTTATAAAATCTTTATAAGGTTTATTTTTCTTTGTTTGCAGGTTCTCTTAAATCTCCTATTATAGTAATTAAATCATTTCTAAGTGCGATAAAACATTATATTTCTAATCGTTTTAGCCTTTTTAATCAAGTATGCCTAATGACACCATTCACTTAGCTTTTCTTTTAGAAAAGAAATCCTTCTTCATAAGGTATCTGAATTGACAAAAGGGTAATCTCTAATAAGTGCAGATCCCTATGGATCTGGTATCTTTGAATAAAACAAAGTTTAGATATGATTGTGGACTGCATTCAATCTTTCGTAGATATGATAATAGTAGTCTTGAAAGACACATATGTAAGTATCTAAGAGGCATATATTATTTTAGTTCTAGCTTTAGTAAAGCATGAACATATTTTAGCATAAGCCAGGTGAATCTCTATCAATATATCCTCCTCCGAGGAATTCAATCCTTAATAGGTGAACAACTTTGTGATACAACATCCGTATTATTGTCTCCTTCAAAGCTTGGGCTTATCTATTTTTAAATTTTGCCAAAATTGTGCGATTTAACTGTCATTCCTATATATCTTTTGCATCATCAGCTTTTGTCAAGTACGACGATCGCAATTACTAATCTTGTAGAGGTTTTCCATCTATCAAGGGTGGATGAGATGTCAGGGATACAATCTAAATCTAAATATATACCGAAAGGGTTTATTCCTTCTGGTCTTAAATTATCCATTGGTGGATCTGTTTCTTGTTTTATCGCCTCTAAAAAATATGTACCTTCTTGTAGTCGTGTCCTAGAATGTCTGGGCCTCATAAATCTTATGGAATGAGATGATTCAGGAATATCTAAACCAACTATTTCTACAGGAGTGCTTGCAATAGCTTCTACCATTGGATTTTCTTCCATTTTTAAATTATAAGTGGGTATGTTTAATTTTTCTACACCGCTCAAAATTCCATTTCCTAATCGATGTCGATTCTAGATCCATTTTTACCATCACCATCAAACCAATGTTCTGTCCGAGTACACTATCAAGGGAAAGTAAGAATATGAATCGTAGTCTTCAAATCCATAAAGTCTTCTAGAGATCCATTACATTGTAACATATTCAGGAAACAAAGCCGCTAGGCATCGGGATTCACACCCCCACCCCTTCCCACAGCGCACACCCACCCACGTAAACTCTGCGCTACTCCCAACAACCAGAAATCCCCCGTGAAGCCAGGCCGTACGCTTGCTTAAACCTCCTATAAAAATTTTCTTTGTATTTATAACTTAGGATTTGGTAAAATTCCAAGAAATGAAAAACTTGCTAAGAAGATGACTCGGGCCGCATTATTAGTCTAAATTCCAAATCCCGTATACATCCAATTTACACTATATCCAAAATATGGCAGCCAAAGATACCAACACATTCCCATAAAACTACCTAGCGTACATACATAAGGTTCCATTACAAATTCAAAGTATGTTCTACAAAATATAATTACTACACAAAGACTTAACCGATGTCGACAAATCCTATCATGGCCCAAAGGCCTCAAGGTGACCTATACCTGGAAAATAGCCTAAAATACAAATACACGTGAGCTAAACGAGCCTGAGTGTATGCTTATAAACGGTTTTTCTTTCTCCGGAAAACATTTCAAACATGTAAAACTCTTTACGAATATTTTTGCTTCTGTTTCTTGCTTTGCTTCTTTAAAAGTTTCTAAAACTTTTCTTTGCTTGCTTGCTTTTTGTACTGCTTGCTTTTATTGCTTGCTTTAAAAAGTTTAGTAAACTTTTAATACTTGTTTCGAGCTTTGTTTTGCTTTTCTTAAAAGCTTGTAAAACTCTCTTATTTCTATTATTGTAGTTTATAAAACTTCTATAATTTTTCTTGTTTGTTTACTTTATCATGCTTCAAAAGTTCTAAAACTCTTTCACAAATTTTGCTTTAAAAAGCTCCTCAAACTTTTCATGGTAAACTGGAACAAATTTCAACCACATGCTTTCAAAATAAAACCCACTGAGTTTGGCTCAACCGATCGTTTTGAAATCAAAACGGGAGTCTGGGCTCAACTGGTTGCTTTAAAACTCTCCTAAGCTGGGCGACGTGAAACCAATGGCTGATTTTTCAAAACGTATCATGCTTATAAAACATCAACCAATGAATGGAGGCCTATTTTTCGCTTTTATCATGCCCTGAAGTGAACACGGAACCCATGCTCAATCGTGCCGGTGGAAGGACCTTGTCCGCGCCACCTTTCTGATTTTCCCATGAATATGGTGGAATTGACCTCAGGTCGCCATCACCATACTTAGTTAGAGCTCATAACCTTATATACCCCTCAGAGACGCGCTCACTCTGGGCCTCCTTGTAAATGCATGATTATGTCCTAAGCTCTGGCCGACCGTGCAAACTACAATGCATGTATGAAATCTCTAACCACCACCGCACGCACGGATACCTCTCGACCGTTTGCTTCGCTTAAAACTAGGGAAGGCCTTGTTTTCACAATCTTTCATCGTTGTTGTTTGTTTGTTTCTTGTAAAATGGTGGTTTTACACTTTGAAACCATTCATTGTTTATTGTTTCGAAAAATGGCTTTTAATTATTCAAAACCATTTGCTTAGTTGCTTGTTTGCTTCAAAAATGGTTTAACTTTTCAAAACCATTTACTTACTTCTGCTTGCTTGCTTAATTATGGCTTTACAATTTAAACCAATGCTTTTGCTTTTCAAAAATGGTTTAACTCAAAACCATTTGCTTGCTTTTTATCTCATTGCTTGCTTCTTGAAATGGTTTGCATTCAAAACCATAAAATACCAGTGTAAAGCAATTTGTAATAATAATAATAATAATACACTAGTATTTTGGAAAAATGAGTTTAGAACACTCACCTTGCTTGCTTAACTTGAGCAATCGTCTCCACACTTATCCCGCCTTTACTTTAACCTACAACTCAAACGACGATGATAAATTTGACCATGGCAGAATTTAACGCATTTCCCTAGACTTAGTCACATTCTTCATACTCCTTAAAGCTAAGGTGCTAAGGGTTCTATTCCAACTGAATCACCCACCTGAGCACCGGAACTCTAGTTACGTCCTCAAACAAATCCACTACTCTATGTCCAAAACTGACGAGAATTTTTCTTGTACATGGCCCCACTTTGAGGAATTTTTGGGCCACTTAGGATCAGGGACTTGGCGATTCCTACTTCTTAAGTTTTGTTCTCCTTTGAAGTCTATTTTAATTAGCTACTTTAATCACTCAAATCGGATAAGAAATGAGAAGGTTATGACTAAAATACTAAAACTGCCTAAACAGGAAATGGAGAAACAAGTTCTACTGGTAGACTTAAGTTCTACTTGCAGGGACTTGGCCAAAAAATGACCAGAAGCAAAGTTCACCGGTAGGACTTCCCTATTGTACCGGTAGGGACTTACCCGAATGCCCAAGATTTTATTATTTCTCCCACTTTGATGCCAATTCACTCCATATAACTTCTATAATTCATAATACCTCAAAACCAACTCGAATTTATCTAAAAACAACTCCACATCATGTGAAATTGCGTTTTGGAAACTCAAAACCCCAAAACCTCAGGTGAAAATCCAAGTACTTACCTAAGGTCCCCACCTCTTTTAAACATCATGTAATTCTGATGATTCCAAGTTTTTACATCAATTAGGTTTTACTCACATAACCCCCAACCAATCAGTTTAATGTGCCTCTCGGCACAAAACCTAGATCAAAGGAGAACTAATCTCCATACCCAAGCCCTAGAAATCTAAAATACACTAAGGCAAACACATCAAACACATACCTTGATCTTGCTCTTCTCCTCCTCCTTCCTCTTCTCTTCCTCCTCTTGGCTCTCTTCTTCTCTCACCAAATCGTGAACCCTAGCCTTTGGAGACCAAATGAGGCATTTTGGTTTTTAATTCTCTGCAGCAATAATCTTTCCATAAATTGAAATAACTCCTCATCTTTTAATTATTGCAAATCTGTAACTCTATTCAATTTCCACTATGGCCCATATCTACACCTTAAATTTTGATTTTTCATATTCTTTTTGCTAAATGACCATTGTACCCTTGGTTTAATACCATTATTCCGGGTTCCATAAATTCTCATTTCATATTTTAGTCTCCAAATATTTCATAAAGGTGACAACAGTATCACACACAATCCACAGCAGTCACGCATCAGATCTCGTGACGGGTGTTAAGTATCCAATCAATAGCTTGGGATCTATTCTGTGCTTCAGTGACACCTTATCCGGGGGTATCGCTAATAACTACAACCCGCTGAATACTTTGATGTCGAAAGAACTCACGATCGCACTCATCGTGTCCCTTCGAGACCCGTGATTTATCGAAAATCGGCAGTAGTCTCCTTTGTACGAGGAGCTCTACCCAAAATACAACCAAGATAATTGCATGGCAACATGGCCTGGACATTATACAACGACCACAATTCGTGGTCCACATGTTGAGTAAAACGCCACGGAAATTCAATGGACCATATCAAACATACACACATGGACTATAAAACCACACCCATAAGAGCTTAACTACATCATCTTACATATATATAAATACAACCCATATATATTAAAATATATATTCAAAGCTCACAACCACTTTCCTAATCCCTACTGAAGAGCGTTGTCCACTAGTAACTGTCCCGCACCTGAAATGTGGTCCCGACGGAGGAGTGTGCTTCCAAGAGTGCAAACCTGCCAAGGCTACTCCCCACCTAAGTGCACATGCAATGGTCATGCCATAAGCACATTCCAATCACGATTATGTCAATCTTAGAATGGAATCTAGATGACATGAATGAGATGCTACTCCTTATGATCCCTGTATCAACTCCTCATCGACTTCTCTCAACATGCAATATGCAATGTATGAAAAACTGTTTTCAAAACAAAAGATTTTTTTTTTTTTTTTGAAAACTCATTGGACAATCTCCGATATCAAAATTTATTAGACAACCCTCCGATATAGTTTATAGTGGACATACTCCGATAATTTATTGTATGGACAACCCTCCGATATATAATAGTGGTCATACTCTGATAATTTATTGTGTGGACAACCCTCCGATATATAATAGTGGACATACTGACACTTCGCTGCTCAAAGCTGTTATTAAACCCAATATGTTCACACCCCAGGATTTGTCCCAGATCTTAATCCCATTATTCAATATCAACAACATGATATTCTGACACTTTGGCACCTTATCATACATATTACAATATAATAATAACGTATTACCATGCAAATACTTGCTCACTCAACTGACAAAATATAGAATACAGATATATGACATATATATATCATACATATATTAGTCTATATGAAGATGTTCAATTTCACTGATCCAACTATAATTAACTGAGTTATATCAATTTGTTCAAATAAAATCCCATAATTAATTCAGCTTGATCTATGCCAAAATATCGATACACACATGTACATTGACATCATAAGTCATTACCACCGAGTAATCCATACTTAACCTTCTGTGCCTAATCGTGACATATCGAAGTCCACAAGTAGCCTACAACAAGCCATATAAAATGGCCTCAATCATACACAAACTCATGAATTCCCCAAGCCCGTGAATAATTATACTAACATGCATATAATCACCAAACTAACATACACCAATTTCAATGTATTAGACCACATCACAGCCATCACAACTGCGATTTGCACACTTGGTGCTACAATTAAATTTTCAGAACATATGTGGATACCAAATTCCATTCACAGACATATGACCAGATTTTAGACTCAAGGGGCTTTCCATAGAGTCTAAGAACACATGAATCGGAGTTCGGATGAGAAAGATATGGTCGTTCGAAGTTGGAGGCACATAATAAAAAAATATGACCACTGTGTCCCATCTACATACTCAGTAATAAACACTAACTTTCAAAGAAGTGTTTGGGACACTAATTCCACAGGCATATGGATAGATTTCGACTCAATGGGCCTATAGAGTCCAAAAACAAATCTGAAACAGAGTTCGACGAAGAAGTTATAGTCCCGAAATTGGAGGCAACAAACAAGAAATGACGCTTGTATCCCCACTCCATAGTTGTCGCGGCCACGCTCAGAATAAGTGGTACGCTGCCTATTGTACCGCGGGCGTGGCCGCTGCATGTACGTCAGAGCGCCGCAGGCCCTTTGCCCCCGCTGGCGCTATATTTTTCACCTAAAATCGTTTTGAAGTGTCTCTATTCACTCCAAGAACTAACCGGGGTCCTAATTTGGAACACCAAATTAGCCATAAACATGGCACAAACCCACTCTCAAACACATTTTCGCATAATGATAATTTCGAAAACAACGATTTCGAAACAAACCAACCCTAGTCTATCCGGGACACCAAACCGCTCCAACCACCCGAAACTTAGTCCCAATGTGGGAACTGCCACACTCATTGCTACGGCCTAAACTAAAACTACCCATTTAATGGCCCATGGACATAAATTAATAAAAGGAGGAGAATAAAACCTTACAATCCATCGTACTCTGTCCTAAACCTCGACTACACCGTGAATACAGTACACTCGGGCCCCTAACTCCGATCAAGCACAAGAATAACACAAGATAATAATCGATTAGCCATTCCCAGCCCTTGATAAAAAAAATCCAAACCATTGAATGGACTTTAAATAGGAATTAAACCACATAGGAGAAAACACCTACCTCTTGAAGCGTAGAAAAAATTCTAGGAAGTCCCGTGGATACTCCCTAAACCCGAAACCTTTGATTTCCCAAACTCTTTGCGCGAATCCTCAGCGAAATCTCATGTTTTTTATACCCACGCGTAGCCCTCGTCGAGTAGATGAACTTTAGATCTTAGCCCGACGAGATCCGACCACCCGATCTTCGTAGATCGTAGAGAGAAGGTAGAGCTTATATTTCCTCCCTCTCTCATCTCCACGCTCACTGTCCCTCCGTCTCCTCCTCCTCATTTTCTTTTCTTTTGACTTTGTTTTTTTTTTCTTTTTATCCTTTTCTTTTTCTTTTATTTTATTTTGATACATGGGCGCAATGTCCATCTCTCATTCAGATCTTCTTCTTCCCTGAAATAATTTATTTCTTTTTAGTTCAATTTAGTTTAAAGGAACTTAGCTCAAGCCATTTCTTGACTTCTAAGATTTTCGTAAAAATCTCGTCCCTAGAGTCACTAACGACTTATTACCTATAAAATCGTAAAAATATTCGATCGTCGATGTAATTCTAAGAAACATTTTTTGGGTCACTAGATTTCACACACGACTTAACAGTATACCCGTTTCATCATTCAAGATTTAGAATTTTTAGTTTCTCGAACCATTATGGAAATTTATTATTATTATTATTCTCATTTTGCTCCTTTTTGAAAATTTCTAATTTTTCCGGTTTTACATTTTCAGGCTATGATTATGATGTTCACTATTTCTCCACTAAGGACAAAAACTATAAATATCATATCTATTTATTTTTAAAGAATTTTTGAATATCTTCATTTGAGAATCCTTTACCTTTCTAAAAAATAGAGCTTCTTATAGGCAGTGGTTCTACCAATCCTGTAAAACCCGAGAAAAAATTCAATTTTCTGAGAAAGGGTAAAATAGTAATTTCAATGGAAAAATCTAAAATTTTTCTAGATCTCGAGTGACGAAACAAACTTCACCGTTGGAATCGTCTCACAAAATCTAGCTACCACATCAAATTTCGTCGACCTCGGGAAAGCAATAATTTCACATTATTCGAAAGTACGCAGGGTAGTTCTGGCACTTCGCATGCAGAGTGGTCGGCTGACTGCTCCACATGTCATGAAGCGTTAAGCCAAAAGAGCTAAAGTGGGACTCCATAAGAAACATGTGTGGCAACACATGATTGAGAGAAATCCAAGGTAGATGGATAAGGTGATAAGGGTAATCCAAGGAGCCAAATTCGGTATTGACAGCTGGCAAAAAGTACTCTCCAAACTTGACTTTAGACCAAACAATACGGTAGGAAGAGGGAAAAGGAGGAAAAGAGAAAAGAGGGAGAAAGCTTAAAGAGAGAAGCTCCACCTTCTCTCTAGGTTTCCCGACGATTGGACCGGCGATTCCCAGCGGATCAAGAAGAAAAGTGATTCCTCGAGTAAAGAGTTTCTAGTAGAGACTGGAAACGGGGAGTTTCGACAAACTCCAAGAGGTAGGTCTTCTCCTACTTTGGTTACTTTCTACCCTAAGGGTTGTGTGGTGGTGTCTTGCCCTAAGGGGAATGTTTGGTTGCATTTTGAACCATGGGAAGCCATATTTTTGATCATACGATTAATGACCTAGGACTAGTTTTTTGGTGAAAAATAAAGGGAATTTGGCAATGAGTCCCTCAGGTAAATTGTAGCCACATCAGTGTACTTGATGTTAGGCTTTTGAATTTCCCAAATTGGACCTTTGTAGCCCAAGTTATGGTCCGTTTACTCTGAACAGTCTAAGTGGAAGGGCCGGCTTCGCCAGGTCACCGGTTAGCTGCTAGGGCTACCGACTGGAGCCAGAGTCGTTTGCCACGGCTAGGGTCGCTGCCTAGGTCACAGTTTGGGCCACTAACTAATTTACAGTTCAACTAGCTAGCGGTTATTGTAGCCGGTTAGCGGTCGTGGTTAGGCCGGGCCATGGCCGTGGCCACCCTGGCTAGTGGTTAGGGCTCACTTATTGGGTTCATGCGAGGCTAATAACAACTTTGATCACCATAACTCCTTCGTCCGGGTCCCGTTCGGTGTGTTCTGGACTCTATGGAAAGCCCATTGAGTTAAGATTCTGGCCATATGCTCCTGGATGACAGTGGGGTGAGAATAACCAGCTGTAATCTAGTGTTTCTTTCCAGGCTGCTGCCTAAGCTAGGGATGGTTATTCATGTGTAACCTCCAACTTTGGACGATCATAAGTTCTTCGTCCGAACTTCGGTTCGGGTGTTCTTAGACTCTATGGAAAGCCCATTGAGTCAAGATTCTAGCCATATGCCTTTGGATGAACGTGGGTGAGAATAACCTGCTGCAATCTATGTTTTTCCAGATCTTCTGGCCGGCTAGGGGTGGTTATTCATGTGTGACCTCCAACTTCGGACGGTCATAAATTCATCGTCTGAACTCCGTTTCAAAAAAAAAAAGTTCTCGACTCTATGGAAAGCCCATCGAGTCAATATTCTAGTAATATCTATGTGAAGGACAGCGGGTTAACATAACCCACGTAATCTATGTTTTCCAGTCGTCGGCTAGGGCCGGCCTGGGCTAGACTTGTTATTCATGTGTGACCTTCCAACTCTGACGGTCATAAACCCTTCATCCGAACTTCATTTTGTAGGTGTTCTTGGACTCTATGGAAAGCCCATTGAGTCAAGATTTCATCCATGTTCCTGTGGAGGACACTGGATGATCATAACCTTGCTGAAATAATGTTTTTCACCAAGTGTGTAGGTTGCTTAGTTGTGTAGAAGTGAATAGCCGAGTTTTAACATGACCATCAGGTGGCATGTCAGGAGGCTATCGTGGACGTGGTAGAATTACCATGATAGCCTAAGAAAGGTTGTGATACTATTGTTTAGTCATGGATTGATGAATGCTAATATGTTTGATACGATGTGTATATATATATATATATATATATATATATATATATATATATATATATATCAGTATGAAGTATATGGAATTTATATGCTTGTGATATAAGTTGCATGGTAATTGATATGGAGTACATCTGATGAGAATGATTCATGTAGAGTGCATCATACATGTAACATGAGAAATTGTACTGATATTATCATTACATGTGTACTCCGTGAATATCGCTACTTAGCTCAGTGGTGCAGAAATCTACGATCACCTGGTCTCTGAATAATGTGGAGCTCAAAATGGATAGCGTCCAATCGAGACTCATGGTGGTATATAAAAACGAACAAATATATGTAAAGTCAAGGAAAGATGGGTAGATCCTCTGTGGTGAAAGACCCAAATTTATTGAGGTTAGGACATGATCACCCATGAAAGCCTATAAAAATGCCCAAAGGTGAGCCGATCCGACTCTAATCCCAAAATCTGTGGCCCACAAATGCATAAAATACAAAATTTGATCAAATCAAATGAACATCAGTCATTCCAATGGTTACAAGTTTTAAAAACAAAAAGCTTTCTTTCTGAGAAAGAAAAAGGGTCATTGGGTGAAATACCAATGACAGGTTTTCACATATGGAAATTGCATGTGTGAGGGAGTTAGTGAGGACTCGGGACATAGGATAGGTTGAGTCACATTCTCATCCATGACATGTAGACATTCGAGTAGGAACGTGCATATTTTTACTTGAATGTGTGTGTGTTTGATCATTGCATGAGCACTTAGGTGGGGAGTAACCTCATAGGTTTATCACACGGCTTTGCTCACTCACCGTGGGACCCCTGCATAGTCCAAAGCAAGGCTGACCACATATGGGACTCCGTATGTGGGATGAGAGCTCTAAACGACTTTGTTTTGTTTTGTTTTGCCTTATATTATATTCGTGCAGAAACCAAAACATCATGTGTACACCTTTTTGGGTATCAAAGGGACTATAAAGAGACTGTGATAATAATCTATCATATATTTTTGGTATATTATGAATTAAATATGCAAGAATGGGTCTCGATATATGAGATATGTGAGTGTGATATCGGGGCACCTGATATCCATAGGTTTTTCGCGAATTGACAGGTTGTCAACGGGACCCCCGGAATAGGGTCATCACAACTTGGTATCAGAGCTTAGGTAAACAATTACCTAGGAGCGAAAGGGTCCATAATGCATAATTCTAAATACCACCTTTCACTGGTACTAGATTTAGGTACACGAATACCTGTGGACTTGATGGGGCATTGTGTGCCTAGAACACGCATTCATTGTGCATTTGATGAATTGATGTGTGTGATATGTGCATCATTTCCAGTGAACATTTATATGATAAATTATATGGAAAACAAAGGAACACTTGTGGTCGGAAACATAACCTTGTGGGTTTGGAAAACAAAATGAACATGGAAATTAATAACTCTTAAGGCCTGACATATGTAGATGGCAAGTCGAGGCCTGGGGCATAGAGGTTGCCCACGAGGATGCCAAGCCGTGCACCACCTGTTTTTGATCAATGTGCCTTACTTCTGAGCCATGAGCGCCAGACATTTTCCTTTGCACAAGTTAGTGCAAGCTGGGAGTCGTGAGGCCCGAGTAACCTCCAAAGGTTCAAGCTCAGCACCATCCTCCCACATACACAAGGGGAGGAGATCCGAGCGGGTGGCGTACTCAATCGGTTCAAGCAGCATCGGAAGCATCGAGGTTACGAGATTACCTCCGATGCGACAAAGATCAAACTAGCTGCATTCCAGCTAGAGGGTGAGTCCCAAGTATGGTGGGACTGGGTTAAGACCTTTAGGGACTTAGAGGCAATGACTTGGACAGATTTCCATGAGCTCTTCATGGGCAAGTATTTTCCGGCCACTACTAGACATGCAAAGGCCCAAGAGTTCCTAGAGCTAAAGTAGGGAACAATGATGTTGATGGAGTAATGCGGCTAAGTTCGCCAGAGTTAGCCCGCTTTTATCGATGACTACGCGGGCTACGTATATGGCCAAGGTAGTGAAATTTGAGAATGGATCAAGTTGTCCATCCAGGCAAGATTGCGAGACTTCTCCTGTAGGATATGGACTCTATGGTTAGGACTCATATGACCATTAAGAGAGATGAGGACGACAGAAAGCATCTCGAGATGTGGGTGTCGGTGAAAGAGGAAGTAGAGCCATTTTCTTCTGGGCTTCGGGAAAAAGACAAAGGCCTTAATTACGTAGGGTTTCAGAGCCGCACCATCAGGCTAAGGTCGCTGTGGCTCCTACCGCCGGGATGACGCTTGTTATTTCGCCATCACCGACATATAAAGCTGGGATTGCCTAGAGTGCGCGGATCCTGTGGTTTCAAGACAACGCAAATCCCCGGGCCTTCATCGTGGACAGCGCGGACATGCCTTTATTCCTCCACCCCACGGTCGAGGAACCAAAGATCGGCCCCAAGGTGTCAGGACGAGCACCTTCTATCGCATTGCATATGCCGTGAGAGGCCGTGGCACGGGTCGGCCAAAGGACAAGGCCCACAGCCAGACATCAGGGTTCAAGGGCGTGGTCTACTTATCACACCACCAATCACTAGACGTCAACCATACGTATGTTTCGTTATCTCGCCTATGGCAAGGGTATTATTTGATTCTGGTGCACGTGATTCATTCATCACTACATCATGCGGTGCGAGAGTTGGGCTTTAGAGGTTGAGACCTCGAGAAGCCCCTATATGTGAGTTCTTCCTTGTGTGACTAGGGTGAGTGTGGATCTAATATGCTCTGGGTTACAGTTAGAGATCTACGGATTCTATCTATAGTGGACCAAGGTCATGGACATGTCGAGTTTGACGTCATCCTCGGGATGGATTGGTTGATTTTACATACCGAGTCGTCATCGAACGTGAGCTGCAGAGTGGTTATCGCGCCACACACCGAACGATACTGGTTATGTTTAAGGGGACAAGCACGATGCCTCGACCTGCACCGTAATGATCTCTGTGATGGCACTCCGACAATTGATGGGTCACAATGAAGCTCACTGAGGACAAGGTGAGACAGACTCGATCTCCTCGAGTAGTCCATGAGTATGAGGATGTTTTCCGTATTTAGCTAATGGACGCCTCCGTAGAGGATGTGTATTCTATGTATTGAAGCACTCGGCACGTCGCCCATCTCTATGACTTCACATAAGTTGACACCAGTTGAGTTGCAGGAACTCGAGGTCCAGATATAGGAGTTGCTAGACAAAGGATTTATTAGACCGAGCACTTCACCACATGCCTGGCTTCTATCGCTAAGAAGAAAAGACAAGACCTTCGACCGTGCATTGATTATCGATACAACAGTGGTTACGCCAAACAAGAATTCCAGATCCCTTAACGAGCATTGATCACTTGTTCGATCAGCTGAGAAGGGCGCGAGTCTACTCCAAGATAGATTCCTCTCGCACTTATTATCAATAATTGAGATTAGGAGACTGGAGATCCTCGTAAGACAACGCTCAAGACGCCGACATTGTGCACTTTGAGTTCACGGTGATGCCCTTCGAATTGACGAATGTGCCAACAGCATTCATGGATCTCATGCATAGGGTGTTCCAACCCTATCTAGATCAGTTCGTCGTGGTCTTTGTAGATGACATTTTGATCTACTCCCAGTCTGAGGAGGAACATGAGGATCATTTGAGGGTCGTTCTGCAGCTTTTGAGAGACCATCAATTGTACGCCAAGTTCAGTAAGTGCAAGTTTTGGCTTACTGAGGTGAGATTCTTAGGCACGGGTGCTTCCATTTGTGTGTCGCTGACAATCGAGAAGGTCAAGGCTATGATGAGTTGGGAGAGGCCAAAGTCGCTCGAGATATGCGCCTAGATTGGCGTGGTAGCCAAGAGGTTCATAGAGGATTTCCCCGACTAGCAAAGACTTATGATGACCGACCTGAAGGGAGGTCAAGTTTGAGTGGAATGACCAGTACGAAAAGGCATTCCAGAAATTGAAGAGGAGGCTTACTTTCACCCGCTATTCGATAGTCTCAAAGAGGGCAAAGGTACATAAAGGTATCAGGACACCTCAAGGCCAAATCGATGCTATGATGCAATTTCGAGGGTAGTACTATGGTTCCCGCCAATCAAGAATCATGGCAGAATACTCCACACACGACATGAATTGGCACTTTAGCTCTGCCAAGATTTGGCGCCACCGCCCATAATGGGAACAAGCTGAGGCGTATTCAGACCACAAAATTTTAAGGTACATCTTCACGCAGCGGGACCTCAATATGAGGCAACGCAAGTGGATGGAGTTCTTAGAGGATTATGACTTCACTTTGCATTACCACCCTGGTAAGGCAAATGTGGTGGCTAATGCACTCAGTCGGAAGTCACGGGGAGCATTGGCCAGTATAGCTTCCTGGGAGTGGAAGATGCTCGAGACTATGGGGCGCTTGACTACATAGCCCGAAAGCAAGTTTCTGCAGAGTAATTTTAGAGCCTGCAGCCACGCCATCCCTATTGAGCCGAGTGATCAGTCCTAGGAAGGACACAGAGATATGCCCCATCAGTGGATCGAGCACGCTTAGGTACAAGTGATGAAGGCTGGATCATCCACATATGGTAGTCTCTATGGAGGATCTCGCAGCGGGGTTCCCCACCACGCATCTGAGAGGAGATCCTTGTGGAGTTCCATTTACCCTACCCTCAGGTGATCCAGTGGCACGAAGATGATCATGATTCGTCGCAAGATTTCATCGAGCGGATGAAGAGACACGTCGGAGACTTTGTTCGACGATGCCTCACGTGTCAACAGTTGAGGCTGAGCACCGGCCGCCAGGCACCTACCGGGAGGTGGCTGGAGTGGGAAGCGGAGCATGTCACGATGGATTTTGTGACCCACTGTCATGACACCGCGAGATATGATGTGGTAAGGGTGATTGTGGACCGCTTGACGGTCACACATTTTCTAGCCGCGGCGATGACCTTCAATAATCGGAGGAATTACGCCGATTGTATATTCGAGAGTGCCGATTAGATATTCGAGAGATCATCTGCAAACATGGAGTGACAAAGGTCCTATGCTAGTAGTCTTGACAGAACTGGGATTTACGATACACTTTTTGGAAGAGCTCCTGCAAGGTCATGGGGACAAATTGACTATGAGCATCACATTTCATCCCTGGGACATCTGGATGAAATGCCTGAGAGGACTACACAGATTTTAGGCTGACATGTCATAGAAACAATGGGTCCTGGGATCACAGGAATGTGGGACAGCACCGCCTTAAAGTGGAATTCACCTGCTAAATAATAAAGTAGATTGCTTGGTATATAGGATGGGCAACTATGAGGGAGCTTGCATGGAGTGGCCATGCCTGATCACCTAATTTTATGACAGGTGGAGAGAGCCCACCACCGTCCCAGATCCCAACAGATGTCCCAAAATCAGCCTGATACTTAATCTGCCCTCCACTCATCCCTGGGGTCATAACAGAGTCACCCACAGCTCACGCCTCCACCTGAGAGCCCAGGTGGCAGCATGTCTCCTCTCAAAGATGCACAGAGAGTGGCTGTGTCCCACAAGCAGTGGAGTCACTGATGTCACCCGGCCCTAGAGTACCAGGTGGCAGAATTTACCAGCTGCACACAATTCAAAACCCGTTTTTCTCATGAGGTTCACAATAATTCACACCAGGTGATGTCCAAACCAGCCCACGTGAATATTCGAGAGATACACCGCCGCTACACGATTCTCCGGTGGCGGACCAAGCATCGCGATATGGTCGGATCGCTCGCACACCAACATCCACGATAAAGTCGCATCGCCGGAGCGTTGCGTAAAACGCGGAGTGGAGGAGGCAAAATGATGCAAGGACATGACGCTGGGGCCACCCATCCTCCTTCTTGTTTGCGGACTAATATGACGTGAATTTATCTGTTTAGTAAATTAAATGACTAGCTCAGATGCATAAGATAAAAACACCAGCGCGTACGCGAAAGGATGTGATCGTGCGTGAATTCGGTGACGCAAATCTTTTTAAGGAGAAAGAATGTAAAACTCCTTAGAAAAATCTAATTTCGAAAGGTGAAACAGATTCCTCAATGGAAAATCGTAAATTTTTCTAGATCTTGGATTATTAAAACCACCCACCGTTAGAATCATCTCACAAAATTTAGCTACCACGTCGACCTCATCGACCCCAAGACAATGTACAAAATTTTACTGCTCTCGAGGCAATCTAGGGTGGCTGTGGCACTCTGGCATGTATAGTAGTGGTTGACACTCTGGGTCACGGTCATGGCGTTAAGCCAAAAAAGAGCCTGGCAATCTATAGAGTGGCAACCTCGCGACTTGAGAGAAACGGCACTTAGAAGTGGATAAGGGGTATATGGTAATCCAAGAGCCAACGGGGTATTGACATGTAAAAGTACCTCCCAAACTTGACTTTAGAATCCAATAATACTGTGAGGGAAGAGGGGTACAGAGGAAAAGAGGTTACTTTTGAGAAAGCTAGAGAGGCCCACCTTATCTTTAGGTTTCCCCACATCTACCACGCCTCACGATCAAGAAGAAAAAGCCTCAAAGAGTTTCTAGTAGAGACCGGCAATGGGGAGATTTTTGACAAACTCTAAGAGGTAGGTCTTCTCCTACTTTGGTTACCTTCTACCCTAAGGGCTGTGTGGTGGTGTCTTGCCCTGTAAGGAATGTTTGGGCATTTTGAACCATGGAAGCTACCATTTCCTTTGATCATACGCAGAAATTCTGCACCCAGAATTCAGCTTCTGGTGAAACAAATAGAAACTGGCGTCTCAGCAATGAACGGGCGCGCTCCTCCCAGTTCGGGCCTGCAGCTCTGTTTCCTTCCTTCTTCAAACCCCATCACTGGTCGATCCATAACCGGCTCGGGGCTTCGAGCGTGGACCGGGCCTCATTTCGTCACAACAAAGGCCCAAGAGCCTAATGGCGCGCCTGGCCTGGGCGAGTGGGCCTGTGAGCCCATTTTTCAAACCCTAATAATATATATCGAGAATGGATCAATATTTTTGAATGATAATCTACTGTGGATTAAGTAATTATTAAATTTTTAGAGGTAATCCACAGCTCAGACTCTCTTTCAGCATGGACTCCTAGAATGATACTAATCTTATAATTTTTTTCCTTCATCTCAACCATTAAATGTAATTAAATCTCTTGATTGGCTAATCTTATCATAATCTGCACCATATATTTGAAGGTATACTCAAATTCTTTTCTCCATTAAAGTTTATGTATTTTACAAGTTCCGCTAATTCTTTAGTTCCAAGTAATAAATGTTGGGACTTTGTGTTATAACTTGAAACGCCCAAAGATTCATCAAAATATCAATATTTTCCAATTAAGGCAATCAAAATAATCGCCACTTATAGCTGGTAATCTTATTTTGTTCAAAATTTAAACAACTTTGCTAAGATGAACTTGCTATCGGTCTGTAAGAGAGATAAACGCATAGGGTCTATGACTTCATTATATTTTGGCTTATCTCCTATATAATAGGAAATCATCCTTGAAATATATAAGAATCTCTTGAGGATAAATTAGAAAAACCTAAGGAAATTCAAATTTAAGAAAGCGTGCGGTAAAACGCAAAATTCTGCTGAAAATCCGAATTTTTCTAGATGTGTCGATGACGAAATGGACTTCACCGCTAAATCGTCCCACAATTCGGTTTCACGCTGAATTGGCCACCTTCGGTGATACTTTAATTTCATTACAAAGACTGGCGTGTAAAGGCAGATACTAAAATGCCGGTTTATAAGTTGCACTATGTCATGGGAGAATGAGTCAACGAAAGACCTGGCGGCCAGGAAACATGTGGCGTCATGTGATTTGATAGCAACCGGGCAGATTAGATGTTATAAGGAACGTCTAACCAAACGAAAGGTTGACATGTGGCAGAGGAAGCTCTTCCTGCTCAACGATCTCGCCAAACACTGGTGAGATAAGAAAAAAAAAGTAAATAGAAAGAAGGAAAAGATGAGGAACTCTTAGAGCAGAGAGACACCCACCTTCTCTGAACCTCCGATCGAACCGGTGGTTTCAAAGTGCGGAGGAAGAGTCTATCCTCACGACAAGGCTTCGATAGAGATCTTCGAGCTCGAGGAGTTTGCCAAACCCGAGAGGTCGGTGTTCCCTACTAGGTTATTCTTATTTAAAATGCCAGCTTAAAAATGGTCTTCGGAGTCATGAGGCTTCGAGAACTATCGCAGGTACTTCCCAAATTCCCAAAGAAACGGACTGATCAGCCATGAGGGGATCGCCCTGAGCAACACGACTGATTTGGGATCGCCAGACAACTGTAATTGATCGTGGACCGTAAATTGTCCATGAGATTGCCGTATGCACGCGCTTGATATGGATTGCACGCTTGATGTGTGAGAAATCTAGATTGTTAATGCATGCTAAATTGATGTGTTAATACGATTATTTTGAATTATATGGAAATACAATCGCTATGAACTATTAGGAATTGAATACATGAATTGGTACTACGGGATTGTATCCATGCGCACTAATATATCTCTCGCCTAGTCGTGTGGGTGCAAGGTATGGTTGTTCACCTTCTTAGTGAATGTGGATATGAGCTTGTATTCAATTACTGCCCAATAAATGACTCCATGGTTCAAACTCATACGAAATAGAATTCATAAAAGGAAGTGCAATGTAAGAAGGGGGCTTAATCCTCAAAGTGCCCTGAACTTGGTGCAGACCGCCAAAACATCCAAAAGTCTCTATATGGATGTAAGAGACCCACGTGTGTTTCTAAAAGTTCTATTGCCCAAAGAAGACTCCATTTGTCATGGCTATCACACAATAAACTCGGTCGCGATTGGAGCCGACTGACTTGGGATCGCCTGCTCAGCTCCACTTGCATTGGGTAATCGTGAGCCAGCCCGAGTATTGGGTTATTGGTACTACTGATTCGCTGGTCACACTTGGCATAAAGTAACGTGTGAGGGAGCCTGGAGTGACTCGGATATGCGTGATCACCTTTCAGCGCAATGAGGTATTCATGCAGACATTACTGGATGGACGCTAGACGAAACGCCACGCATGCATTTTAGGTCAGTAGTCATGTAGAAAATTCAACTACCGGGCATTGCCTACCCTCTGGCCGCGGGGAATAATAATTTTTAAGCATCAAGGCAACGCCAGTAATGACGATTCAAGGCCTTAAATACAAAAGAAATGGCCATATTTATCCCATTTTGTGTATTCGTGATTTCAGTTGAACACTCATTTTTGTAATTTAGAATTTGTAATTAAAGATAAATTGTTATTAAACTCTTTTGTAATAAATACATTTTTGGGTGAGTTTTCTAGCTCAAGTAGCCTTTATAGTAATAAGGCAATTTTCTTCAAGTTATTTTACAAAGATGGCAACAGAGAGAAAAGGTGTGGGATCGACGGGGTGGGCTACTGCCCATTTCTGGGCTTCAAGGTGACACCTAAAGAAGCTGATAGGAAGGGTATCGCTGTAGGGACAAGCGCATAGTCACAAGACGACAAACACTAGAATACATGATACGGTGTTAGGTTTCAACAAAAGCGGCTTTATCATGACATGGTGCTAGCCGATACGCAGGATTTTCTCGCCGCGATATAGGAGTCGCGGATTTGGTGTCATGGATAGTCCTTGCGTCGCTGGTTACCGGCTCTCAACGCGGCGGCAATGTCTCACGAGGGGATGCTACATCATGATGTGGTCTCGTGCAAATGAAGGTCGGGTCGCATGCAGGACTCCTGGCTGCACCAAGCTCCAAGGTTCTCACGTGACAAGGTTGGTCGCAGATGGGCCGACTCGTGTCGACAAAGAAATTGCTATGTTGCTACAAGGTCGCTCATTTGTGCGTCTGGAGCAGGGAATGGCACTCACGCTGATAAATACAGACCAGGAAAAGGATTATATGATACCACAAAGGTGATCGTGGTTGTGCAATCGACATGGATACCGCTCATGACATTGTTAAAAAAAGTAAACTGACCGAGAATCAAAGTGTCAAAATTAAAACAAAGCTTAGATATAATGATTTACCTTTGGGAGCTCGTGTGTGTGTATCCACAAAAAAAAAAAAATTTAGTCCCTATACCCGCTTCACAAATGCGTTTTGATTTGTGTAATAACAGTACCTGGTGATCTGGCGCTGGGGAATGGGTTTAGATCATGCATCCATTGTGCATTTTGGTGAACTGATTTGTGATGTGTGATTGAATTGTATGAAATATGTGCACAATAAACTGTATGTGGAACATTAGGGTTGAGAAACATAACTTTGGTGGGTTCTAGAAACAAAATAAATAAATAAATATTTTTAAATTGAATCAATTGTATTAGTGGTTGGTAAATTAGCAATCTACTAAGGGAAGAGGGATGAAATGGGCAGCCTGCGATGACTAAGTCTCAAGTAGTGGTTGGCCTTAACACTACGTGTTAGATCGATAGAAATTAAATGAACGCTTAAGGTCGCCATTTGACGGTGTAAATGGTGGTGTCGAGGGCGAGGACGTAGAGGTCACCCACTTCCAGGTGCTAAAGTAAAGCACTTGTATTTGACCGCCAGTTTCTTAATGGAAATGAGGGGGTTGCGCCATCACATTGCATGGTGCTAGCACAAATAAGAGCTGTATATCCGAGTAACCTCCAAAGATTCAAGGCACACCATCCTCCGATGTTCATGGGCGAGAGGGATCCAATGGTGGTGTGACTATGGGTTCCTGGCATTGAGAGGGAAGGCATCGGAGGCCATGGATATTACCTCCGATGCGGCGAAGATCAGACTAGCTGCATTCCAGTTAGAGAGTGAGTCCTAAGTATGGTGGGACTGGATTAAGACCTCTAGGGACTTAGAGGCAATGACTTGGACCGAGTTCCACGAGCTCTTTATAAGCAAGTATTTTCTAGCCACTACTAGACATGCAAAGGCCTGTGGAGTTCCCTAGAGTCGGGCAGTGGGGACGATGACAAAGTGGATGGAGTGCCGTGGCTAGATCTACAGAGTTAGCTCCTGGGCTTCATCGATGACTCACGTGGCCAGATACGGCTGGCGTCGGAGATTTCGAGGAATGGATCAATTTGTCCATTCAGGCAAGATCAGAGGACTCTACTAGACATGCACTCATGGTCGACACCCTCGCCATAAGAGTGAGAGATAGATGACTCGCAGAGTATCCGAGCTACGGGTACTAGTGAGAGGAGGGAGGATCAGCCTTCTTCTAGTTCGAGGAAGATGTATAAGATTTATGCTGCTCGAGCGGTTCAGGGATGAGGCCTCGACCATCAAGGTCAAGGTTCCTAGTCAAGCGGTGATGATAATTTGTTATTTCGCATCGCCCGATATAAGGAGGCTGGATCGTCTCAAAGGCATGGATCCTTGTTGTTTCAGATGCTGGGCATCCTGGCATTAGTGGACAAGCATCGGGATATGCGCTTATCCCTCCACCCCTGGGATGGGTCAGAGAACCAAAGATCAGTCCTAAGGTGTCGCACAAGCACCTTCCGCTATACGTGATGTGCCAGAGGGGTCGAGGGTGAAGGATGTAAATTACAGCAGGACTCGGTGGGCGTTGTCTCACGCCTCGTCATTATTCACCCAAAATGAAATAGCAAATCCACCAACCATACATGGTACGTTTTTGCTATCTCACCTATGGGCAAGAGTGTTATTTTGATTACGGTGCATCACATTCATTCATCGCATTAACAGATAGAGTCGGGCGAGGTTGAATCTCGAGAGCCCCTCGATGTGAGTTCCTCCCCTTAGGGCCAGGGCTGCATAGATCATATGTCGAGGCTCGAGCTAGAGGATCTCTGGATTCGCTCTATAGCCGACTGGCACTGCGACATGTCGAGTTCGATGTCATCCTGTGGATGGATCACTGGATTTGTGGATACCGTGACATTACATCGATTATGAGCATAAGAGGGTTACCGCCTACACACAAGATGGTACCTATGTTACATTTCAGGGGGACAAGCACGATGTTTCATTCTTAATCGTGTACACCCCAGACATGGCACATAAATGGAGGTCAGCCTGTACTAGCTTATTTTAAAGGACGAGGTGTGAGATCAAACTCCTGATCTCGCCGTGAAAAGTAGTACGCAGATTGTTTTCCGTAACTGAGTTACTGGATTACCTCCGCAGAGGGAGGTGTAGATCAGATTGAGTTACACCTTGGCATGTCACCCATCTCATGATCTTGAAGTAGAAATTTGCCATCACTGAAAGCGGAAGTAAGGAATAAAATCGAATTTTTCTAATGAATGAAGCCTAAAAATCATTTCGAGCAAATTCTTAAAAATTTGCACTGAAAAATCTGAAGAAAATCGAAAATCACATTTTTCCGTTATTTTCCGAAATTTCCAATTTTCACGAAAAACTGATATTTTCTGTTTTTTCTTTTGTTCCTTGGCTCAAAAAATATGAAAATTTGCTTCTAAGGGTTTTGAATCTGACTAAAAATGTCCGGAAGTGGCACACTCCAAATCACACTAGCCATTAATTACCTTTATTATAAATAGTGCAAACTTTTTTATATTCTCTTATTATTTTATTTGTTCATAATCCCTTTATAAATATTTTATTTATTTTTATTTTTACATTATAATTTTTATAATATTTTTAAATCAAATATTAATTTGAAAAGGAAAAGAAATAAAATAATATCATTTAAAATCTTAAATTATAATATATATATTTGAATCTCCTAATATCTATATAACATTTATAATAACAATAAAAAATAAATAAATAATATCTTCTTTAATATATTAATATTCGAATAATATATTAAATATACATATTTAATTTAGCTAATTACTAACCATTTATCTTAATAAGATACTTTTTAATTAAGATATGAACTTCATCATTTCTCATAATCTGTTATAAGAATTAAAATATGAAAAATCTTATTAACTGAGTATTTTTGAAAATATCCAATTTACATTTCTTATATTCGTATATTTCCGTGAAATTCAATTACCATATATCCGTGTTTACCAAGGTTTTGATCCTCAGTTGTAGGAACTTAAGGTCCTGTGATATGAGTTACTAGATAAGGGATTTATTGGGACTCGAGCACTTCACCATGGAAGCCCGATTTTGTCAGAAGAAGAAAGACAGGACCTTCAACTCGTGCATTGAGACTATCGATTTAAACAGGTTGCCATCAAGAATCGTATTCATTATCGAGGATTGATGACTTGTCGGATCACCAGAGTGAGCGCGAGTCTAATCCAAGATACCTTCGTATCAGGTTATCATCACCGAGGTTAGTGAGGCGTAGTTATATCCTCAAGACAAAGAATGAACGCATATGGACACTTTGAGCCAGCATGCCTTTGATCGACACGTTCCAGCAAAGATTCATGGATCTCAAGTAGGGTATTCCAACCCTATCTAGATCACTATTTAGTCTTCGTGGATGACATTCGATCTACCCTACCGAGAGGGAGCATAAGGATCACCCGAGGATTGTCTTTGCCAAATCGCGAGAGACCATCAATCAGACAAGTTCGTAAGTAGCTGGCTTAATGAGAGATTGGGCATATAGTGTCACTTCAAGAGTGCCGACACTTAGAAGGAGGTTGTGATGAGCTGGAAGTGAGACCGGGCTAGCCCTCGAGATACGCAAATGGGTTAGCTGGATAATTATAGAGGGTTTGATCGAGGATTTCCCAACTAGCAAAGACGGAGACAAAACCACCCTAAGGAGGTTGGGGCTTGAGTGGAATGACCTATGCGAGAAGGCATTCCAAGAGTTAAAGAGAGCCACTAGCCCCATTTTATCCCAGACAAGATAAAGCATAGTGTACTGTGATGCCTCAAGGTCGACTGGATGTGTCTTGATGCAATCCGAGAGTGGTAGCTACGGTGGTTCCCACTCAGCTTGAAGAATCATGAGTAGAATTTACCTACACATATGGAGTTAGCAGCCATAGCCCCCGCCTTGAAGATCAAAGCACTATTTATATGGACGACAGTCTGAGATGTATCTCTACTCCATGCAAAAAGTCCTAAGTATATCTTCACAAATGGAATCCTGAATACGAGGCAATGCGATGGATGGAGTTCCCAGAGGGATTATGGTTACCACACAAACTTTGAGTTGTGATGAAACAGATTGACTTGGGATCGTTGCCCATTGTACCTTGTATCAAACAGTGAGCCGATAGCGCTCCTAAGATATCAATGGTACTACTTTAGCGACGCTGTCAGCACTCGTATAGGCACGTGAGGGAGCTGTGAGCACCAGATATGGCATGATCTCACCTTCATGCATGATATATGCGAGCATCTGGTGTAGACATTTTACCTGATGTGTGGACGCTGTGATCATAAGCACTTTAGGTTAAGAAATAAATATGGAAGAACTCTTTTATCGAGTGTGCTTCATACAAACACATCTTCTCACAAACTATACATTCTATGAAATATACATTAAAAAGGTTTTAGCAAAGCTCAGGAAATAAAAAGCAAATAAAAGATTAAACATTTTTATAATTAATGGAATTATGATTGGGGCAATCATCAATTAAGAATAATTGAATTATGATTAATAAATAAATAGACTAATGATAGATCTTGTTTCTAAACATAGTGGCATATGGTGACTCTCATTTAATCAACAGATCATGATAATGATGAAGATGAAGATTGAACTAAATAGTTCCTTCACATGAATACTTCACTGCATAGTGAGTACCATTTAGTAAAAAAGTCTTAAAATAATCAAGATACTAGAAACATTATGAACAATGATTAAAGAACCATAATTAGCAAATAAAAGATTTAGATAAAAAGATATCGGATTGAAACCACCGCCATAAGAAGCTCTAGTTTTGAGAAAGGTAAAGGATTCTCGAATGAAGATATTAAAAAATTCTTTAAAAAGAAATAGATATGATATTTAAAGTTCTTTGGTCCTTAGTAAAAATAGTCTTAATACAGCAATCATACTACCAAAACTTTAGAATAAGGCTGTAAATGCTACTGGATGCCTAGTAGCTTTATTTCTAGAATATCAATACAATGCAATGGAACTTCAGAAGATCAGTGATTTTGAAGACTAATATCTATATTCTTTTCTTTCCTTGATAATTATTATCATACTAAGAACATTGGTTTGATGGTGATGATTAAAAGTGGATCTAGAATGGCATCGATTCGAAATATAAATTTTGAGCTGAACTCTAGAAAAATTAAACATACCTACGTATAATTTAAAATGGAAGAAAATCGATGGTAGAAGGCATTTGCAAGAACTCTTGTAAACAGGTTGCTTTAGATGATACGAATAATCATTCCACAAGATTTATAAGGCTGAGCATTCTAGGACCTACTTCTCTGAAGGAAAACAACCTAATTTACGAGCAGTAAAACAAGAAGCAGTTCTACTAATGGATAATTTAAAGATTGGAAAGGAATAAACCCTTTCGGTATATACTTAGATTTAAATTGTAACCACGACATCTCATCCACCATGATAGATGGAAACCTCTATAAGATTAGTATTGCGATCGATCGTATGACAAGCGATGATGCAAAAGATATATAGGAATGGCAGTGATTAAATGCACAATTTTGAAGAAGCCCAAGCAGTCTAAGCCAACTTTAGAAGAATAGCATTCTGAGATGTTGTCTACCCAAAAGTTGTTACCTATCAAGGATTGAATTCACGAAGAAGGATATGTGTGATAAATTCCACCACAATATGCTGAAAAATATGTTCATACTTTACTAAAGCTAGAACAAATAATATATGCCTCTTGAACACTTACATATGTGTCTTTCAAGATCTTATTATCATATCTACGGAAAGATAGGTACAGATACAATGTATCTAAACATGTTTTTATTCAAAAGATACCAGATCATGGGGATCTACACTTGATAAATTACCCTTTTGTCAGTCGGATGCCTTAGGAAGAAGGATTTCTCTTTTCTAAGAAAAGCTAAGTGAATGGTGTCATGGGCATACTCGATTAAAGGCTAAAACAATTAGAAAAATAATGTTTTTTCTTTGAAAGGAAATGTTAATTACTATAATAGAGATTTAAAGAGAACCTCTGACAAAAAGAAAAATAAACCTTATAAATATTTTATAAAGATGTAATTCGAAAAAGATATTTTATTAAAAGAGGCCAAGATATTTTAAAAGGGTGAATCTGAAGACAAAAAACGATTTATAGAAAAACCGCCCGAAAAGCTGCAGAATGCAAGTGTTAGCTGCTTGCAATCAAGTAGACATTATGCAAATGAATCCATAAATTAATAAAAAAAGGTGAATTATATTTAGATATTGAAAAAATGATAAATCAAGAAAAAATTATAAAATAAAGAAATTTGAAGATCTAAATGAACTTTACTCAGAAGAATATGTTTATGAGACAAAATCGAAGCCCGATATTTCTAGTTCGTGAAGATTATTAGAATGGCAAATAATAGATAATCATCAAGACCACACGAATTTAGGTTTCAATGAATAGTAAAATTTAGTTTTCAATAGTATGTATTTATTTGAAGCAGTCGAATAAATAGTAATTTGAAAAATGAGCCACGAGAATCGAAAATGTTACGAATAATGTATTGAAGGTCTAAAGGAAGCGAAACAAATTAAAGAAAAATTATTTAAGGGGGTGAGAATGTGTAAGACAGGAAAAAACCTAATTTTACTTTTTTTGCTAGAATAGCAAAATGGTAATTTTGCATGAATTCTACCTCTAGATCTGGGATAGTGAAATGAACTTTTCTTAGTTGGAATCATCTCATGAAAATCTAGTCTTGGCAGTTGAATTTAAACTGGGTCGAATTTTCTAAGGTCGAGGAGCGATGGGTTATAGTGGACCTCAACCAGATTTTTTAGAAAAATCCCAAAAAATGTCAAATATTTAAAGAATGTCTATTTAAGATATATGAAACTGAAGCCGGAATGAAATAAATTGGGGTGAGAGCGAGAAAGCAAGAAGAAGTGTGACACGTGGTAGACGTGATCATGTGTCCCTGTATAAATAACCTAAAATATCAAACATGCTAAAAGATCTCATTTTTGTCTAAGAACGCAAACCGTAAAGAGAGAGAGAGAGAGAGAGAGAGAAAAAGAAAAAGTAGAAGCTTCTCTCTACGATTCATGAGTTTTCGTCGGTTAGAATTCCGCGTGGGTACCAGAATCACAAGATTTTGCCAAGGTTTAAAGTTAGGGTTTACAAAAGCGAGAAAATTGATGTCTCGGAGAAATCATATTTATTTGAGAGTAGGGTTTTCTCCTACTTGGGTTAAGTTACGGCTCCGAGGGCGTGTGTGTGTCCAAGGGAGATGTCCAATTTTTCCTTTCGACCCCATGATAGTATTTGGCCATAACTTGGCCATCACTTGTCCTTGATAGTGATTGAATTTACGGGTAAAATAGGTGTGGAGAACATATCTCCTTGAAATAGGTCTATCAATTCAACCTCTTTAGGACATTCAAATGCATTCAAAGTGGAGCTATGTTCGAGACGATTTTCTAATGCATTTTAGAACCCCATATTTGTGTTTTGGCCATAACTTGGCCATCGCTCTGAAATTAGTGATTTCAATTCTTGGATGAACTGGGCAAATGGGAAGCGTGTTCCTTGAAATAGATATATCCAAATTCCGACACTTTGGGACTCAGAAATTCATTCAAAGTGCACCAGCACACTAATTCCCGGGTAGGACATAATGGTCATGGCCTCCAATTTCGGAAGGCCACAACTTCTTTGTCCGAACTCCGTTTTGGGTGTTTTTGGACTCTATGGAAAGTCCATTGAGTCAAGATTCTAGCCATGTTCTACATGGACAATGGATGATCATAACGATGGCTGAAAATTTATGTTTGCACAAATTGTCTTGAGTTGCTTGATTTATGTCATTGTGAATAGTAGGATTTGACATAACCATTTCTTCATGGCCCATATTGTGGGATATTGTATGGGAGTAGTAATTTCCATGAGTTAGCATAAGAAAAGCATGAGAAACAAAGAGGTTGAGTTCAATTGATTTTAATCAATTGGAAGTGATCATCTTAGGGTTGTTGGAAAGTATAGTATAGTTAATGGTTTTAATTGAACATGATTAAGGTATGAATGTTAATGGATTTTTATGGATAATGTGATGGCAGGAGGATGGTGGAGGGTGGAGGTGACATGGAAGGTTTTGTTTAAAGGAGAAAAAAGAGCTTAAATAACTAAGATGAGAGAAAATGTAAATGTTTATGAAAAAAAAATGTATATATATATATATATATATATATATATATATATATATATATATATATATATATATATATATATATATATATATTAATGTTTACCAATGTATATGTTTCCTTATCTATGTTATAAAGTTCAAATGAAAAAAAAATGAAATGTGGTTTTCTAGACTTTAAATGATGTTGAGAAAATATGAAATGATTATGGTTTCCATAGTTTTATAAAGTATGATTTATGGTTTCCATACTAAATGAAATGTTTATGAACATATATTCTATATATATATGTTTATATGAAAATGTTTGAATCCATGGTTACCCTATGTTACAAAGATAAAGTTTAAAGGAAAGTCGACTAAAGTACTTTACGAGTGCATGGTACATGAGAAGGGGATAGGATTTTGTTTATAGAGGGTAGGGAAGAGTGATGCATATTTCCATACACGTGTAAAGTACGAAAAGGTTACCAACGCACAATGTGATTTATTCCATAGTGTAATGGTATTTAAAAGAAATGCACGATTTATCAAAAGTTCCTTTTGGGCCATCGATAATCGTAAGATTGTTTCCTCGGAGGTTCTTTCATGGACCAACGGTGGTTAATGGTAGGCGGGTTCCATTGGATATGACGGATTCAAAAAGGAAAAGAAAGTAAAGTAAATATATATTAAAATGATATGTATATACAATTGTTTTACACATTGTATTTGAACAAAAAAGAAAATAATGTAAATTAAATATTTATTGAAATGATATGTTTATACAATTATTTTACACATTGTATTTGAACTATATCTAGAAGGAAAAGAAAGTAAAGTAAATGTTTATAGAAATGAGATTTCCATACAATTGTTTTACACATTGTATTTGAACTATATCTGGAAATATTATTTTCCCATGAATTGTACTCTCACTGAGCTCCTTTAGCTCACCTTTTTCCAAATGTTTTATAAAATGTTTTTAGAGGCAGAGACTAACGAGCAGTTCGAGAATCCTCCGGGCCAGTGACACTTCCGCCTCATGCGACGACTACTTTTTGAAAATGTATAGTTTTTTGTTGTAAATAACTACTTGTGCACCCTTATTTATATGTTTTAAATAAATGAACTACGAGAGCTCTAATCCTTTGTTTGGTAGAGGTACGTAGGCGGTTGGGTGTAATTCCCAACTTGAACCCAACGGTTATAGAAAAAAAAATTGTTTATAATAATACATAGTGTTCGAGAAAATGATTTTAAAGTTTGATGGCTTGGTGGCTGAAGTCTACTATTTGTTTTGAATATATATATTGAACTGTTGTGTGTTGGGAGAAAATCTTACATGCTTGAGAACAGTGGATAAGAAGTCTGATTTGACTCAAAACTAGGATAGAAAAGGTATTATGTTGCAGAAAACTGAATATTTGAAACGATAGTGGGCATTTTGAAAAGCCTACCTTGATAAAACATTAGGTTGAGAAGCAATGTCGCGACATTGAGAAACAGCGTCCTTAGCACGTTAGATGTTGCTCAGCGATTTTCATGCTCTTCTTCATGTGTAGCCTTCCTTACGTTATAGCGAAAGGCGTTCATCCAGCGGCGAGGCGTTCATCACGGGGCGTGGACATTCGAGTTGTATCTGCTCTTCGATACGCTTCTTTGGGTAACCTTCGCCGTTGTAGACGAGTTATAGCATTCAGCGACTTACGGTTTCTTTCAATTCTTCCATCGACTTGCTTAATTTTTGTCTTGTTTTCTTCATTTCTAACTACGTATGTGCAAGACCCCACAAATCTACTTTCCTTTACTCGATTTCAACATGAGGGCTTATTTCCTCAATCTTAGAGTGATTATGATAATCTCTCGTGAACTTGTTTAGGTGCTCTGTTTAGGGAAATATTGTACCAAGTGGCCTAGAGGCCTACCTCATTCACTTGGATATTTCCGCTCCAATTTCCCTAATCTTGAGAAGGTCAATAAGTCTTCCTTGGGAATCCGTAGGAAGACTTGAAGAAGTTTGTGTTTTTTAGGTGAATTGGCCAAGGCTAACTTTCTTGCCTCAAATCCTATTTTTAGGCGATCTCGCACCTATTTCTCTAATGATCTTAATAATTTTTAGGACCTACGAAAAAGAACAAGAACATCCTTGAAATCAATGTGCCGACAAACGCGCTTGGAGCCACTTTATCACTAGGTAAATCCCATATTTCTCCGGTCCTAAAGTGGTCATGGAACCTACAACTACAGAGAATTGATGACTAAACAAAGCCAATTCTTAGGGAAGAGCTTTTATTTAGGATTAATAGGAATCATAAAGCCTACTTTAACCTTCCAATCAAAGATTAGTATCTACTTCCTGAGGTTTAAAGTGGTCATGGGACCTACTTTATTTATTCATAAAACAATTGAGGGTATAACAAGTTTGACATTGAGGAATACAAAAGGTTTGAGTAGTGAGTGGCCAAAACAACCTACTTTATCACTCAAAGTAACTACTAAGAATAATTTCCCTAATACAAAGACAATCAATGAGACCTATTTTGCTTGTTATTCCCTCATTCCCCATCTTAGTTTTTCTTGGTAGTATCTAGCATTTCCCACATTGTGGGAAAATATTTCTTGAGGTACTTCCCATTGATATACCTTTTGTGTGGATCCTCTTCAAGGCTTGATATCTAGTAGGCATTTTTGGGCAGTACTTGGTGAACCTTGAATGGTCCCTCCTAATTAAGAGACCATTTCCTCAATTCTCTATCTTTAGCACTGATGGGCAGCACTACGTTCCAAACAAGCTCCTCACTCTTTAGAAACACTTTTCTTTTAACACCTTATTGTAAGCCGACGACCTTCTTTTTATAGATCATGATGTGGTGAACACTTGTAATCTCTTCCCATCCGATGCCTCGAGTTCCATCATCATGGCCTCATTATATTCTGAGGTTTAAGACCATTATGCACGGATACCCTTATAGAAGGAACTACCACCTCAGTGGAAATAACTTGCATCATCTGTCATTTGTTGGAGAGTAAGGACTTACCCTTATAGAATCTCTCTTAGAAGTTCTATATGCTCAAAACGTCTCAGATAATCCTGTGCCAATCTCTGGGATTATCTTCCAACATCTTCTTTAGGATGTTTATCAACACCTTGTTAGAAGCTTTTGCCTACCAATTTGCTTGGGCATAAAAGGGAGTAGATCTAACAAGTTAAATGTCATAGTCTTTGGAAAAATAAGTCATCTCATCCCCAATGAACATGGTGCCTTGGTCGGTTATAATGGAAAGAGGAATTCCAAATCTATAAATGATAAGTTCCTTGATGAATTGGATCACATCATACGCTCTGCCTTCTTGAAGATGCGCCTCAATGGTAGTAAAGTAGTTTGTAGCAACTAAGATGAAGTGTCCACTGATGAAGTTAGGTAGATTTTCGGTCAGTCCATGGTCCGTCATTTGAAGGCCATGGTTTTACTTGGTGTCAGTAAGGGTTCCACCGCGGTATCCTACGTATCTTTATATATTTTTACATTTGTTGGCAACCTTTAGATGGTGATGCGATTACTTAGGATAGTTGGCTAAAATAGCCATGTCTCCTAACCGATGGCCCATCAGTTTTTGTCAGGAGCTTAATGGGGATTCACAAGGCACTAACAAAAGACTTAGCTGCATCACTTCCATCTTTGTCTTGGAAGGATAGACATACGGCGATAACCATCAGAGTCCTTTCATTACAATTCCCTTCCATTAGGATGGGGATTACGTAATTGAGCTTTAACTCTATGGGGAACCTACCTATTAGGATATTCCAAATACTCTTTAATCATAATTCTCCAGTCTCCTGCAACATTTGTATCTATACCAACGACTTCTAATTTGATTCCTTTTTCATAAATTAAGGGATGACTCTTCTTATCTATCACAATGAGCTTATAAGTCAATTATTCGCTCACCTTCACACCTAAGGCTACTTGTGCTAGCTCATCCGCTTCCCAATTAGATTCCCTAGGTACGTATTCAAAATCCACGGAGTGAAAATAATCTAACAATTGAGTGGAAGTAGTATGTAAGGAGCAAACAATAAGGGTATTTGCATTTATATTCCCCATGTTAGGCTTAGGAAGCACTAATTGAAGTCTCGATGATGTGTACCTTTTGTATCCAGTTCCATCCAGAAATCTCGGCTGATACTAAAGCCTCATAATGACTTGATTGTTGGGGGCACTTGAAGGCCAGATTGAAAGATATAGTAGTCTTTATACCTTTTGGTGAGATGAGTACTATCGCAACTCCAACAGATTTCTCCGTGCTAGAACCATCAAACTTAAGAATCCAAGGCCGCTTTTCTACTTCATAGTTCATATATCCCTAATTCCACATCATTTTCTAGTTGGATTTCTAATAAAGGATGACTAGCCAAAAAGTTAGCTAAAGCTTGCCATACAGTGATTTATATGAAAAATAGACCAAGTGAACTGAGCAAAGCAAGAGACCATTTCGGTCGTCCATGATTGAAAGTCGACAACATGTATTTTATCAAGTCGGTTTGGGAGACAACATACACTTAAGACTTGATCAAATAATGTCTCAATTTTGTACATGCAAAATATAAGGCCAAATATAGCTTCTCAATAAGTGTATACCTTGTCTCTGTTGAATTTAGGACTACACTCAAATAGTAAATAGTCTACTCATGGTCTTTGGCATTATTTTGTGCCAGAAGGCATCCTATAGACTCTTTTGCAGAAGCGGTAGATGATAGGTTTGAGTGGGTGACTCTGGGAGGTGACACTAAAAGCGGGGTTTAGAAAGATGGCATTTTAGTTCATCGAGGAGTTGTATGGCGCTATTCCTCCCATTTCAACTCTTCCACTTCTTTCAACTTGATTAGGTTAGAGAATACCTTAGTATTCCCTACTAGATTAGGGATAAACCTCCTTAAATAGTTCAACTGACCCAAGAACTTCTGAAGTTCTTTTTATTTTGAGGAGCCTTAGTTGAAATAATGGTCTTGACTTTGTTTTGATCCACTTCCACTCCTCTTTGGTAAACCAGAAACCCTAAAAAATTTCCATCGTGAACTCCAAAAGCCCATTTGAGTGGATTGAGCTTCAATTGATGGAATCTTATCATTTCAAAACTTTTCCTTAAATGATTCACATTTTCAATGACCTTTTTAGATTTAACCACAATATCATCAATATAAATCTCCATGTGGTGGCTTAACATATCATGAAAGATGGCATTCATAGCCCTTTGGTAAGTTGCGCCAATGTTCTTTAAACCAAAGGGCATGGCCAACCATTCAAACGCTCCTAAGGAACCAGGACATTTAAAGGCAGTCTTAAATACATCATTAATAGCTATTAGGATTTGGTTATACCCAGAGAAACCATCCATGAAGGACAATAATTCATTATTTGCAATGGAGTCAACTAACATGTCAGCAATAGGCATTACATGCATGTCTTTAGAAGTGACAACATTTAAATCCCTAAAGTCTACACAAACTCTAAGTTTCTCATTATTTTCCATCACAAGGACAATATTTGCCAACCACTGCACATACCTTGTAGGTATGATGAATTTGGCCTTCAGAAGCTTCTCAATTTCCTTTTTCACCTTTAGCTCTACCTCCTTGGACATTCTTCTAGGTGGTTGTTAAATGGGGTAGAACTTCAACTTGATAGGCAATCAATGTTCCACCAAGCTTCTATCCAACCCTAGCATCTCATCATAATTCCAAGCAAAGCAATTT
Source organism: Tetrastigma voinierianum (assembly GCA_016808115.1). Classification (NCBI taxonomy): domain Eukaryota; kingdom Viridiplantae; phylum Streptophyta; class Magnoliopsida; order Vitales; family Vitaceae; genus Tetrastigma; species Tetrastigma voinierianum. The sequence continues at coordinate 277,660 of JAEQBH010003193.1, read as the reverse complement.
TTGAATTCCTGTAATATTGCAACAATCCATTCATTCAAGTCAAAAGGTAGCAAGGAACTAATATAAGTAATCATCGGCTCCTCTACAATGTCGAGGTTCACTTCCTCCATGGGGTCATGCACTTGAGGTTGCATGTCTTCGAACTTAGGAGGGGCTTGCTCCAAATCCTCCATTTGTATTTCTTCATCTTCTTCATCTACATCCCCTTCAAAAATCATCTCAGCCCCACATGTGTTCTAAAGTTGTTCTTCTTCAATCATTTCCACAGTCTACTACACTTTCATTTTGAATATGACAGTTGCAGCTACTGCCTTTTCTTCTTGAGAGTAATCAGTCATCATCGATCTCTTCGATGATTAGGCCACTCATCAGCCTATAAGGCACGATTGTAGTCACCTTTAAGAGTTTGACCACTTCCTTTTGGATTTACACAGAGCCCTTTGAGTCCATGTATGCTTTCCTTCGGACCCCATCTTTCCTTCTACTAGTGAACTTGATTGAACCGAATTCCTTATCATAATATCTGGCTTCCACAGAACTTGTAGTCACCATGAAGGGATCTACCCTCACCACCTCCACTTCATTACCCTTCCGAAACAGCAAGAACTAGTGAAGAGAGGACGACACACACCAGTTGGCATGAATCCAGTCTCTCCCTAGCAAAATGTTGTAATTTGCAATGGAGTCTATCACAAAGAAGGCAAATAATGAAGTTTTGCTACCAATGGTGATATCTATAGGTAATATCCCTAGGGTCTTAGATACTTCTCCAGTAAAGGTAGACACGGTCACCTCTGTTTCTATCAGATCACTAATGCTCCTTTCCAAAGCTCTCAACATCCTTAATGACATTACATTTACTGTTGACCTATTATCTATCAGTACCTTAGATACCGGTTTGCCATTGAGATGGACTCTTATGTACAAAGGCTTTATATGCCTTGTCATTTCCATAGAGGGTTTTTCAAGTATCACCTTTTGGGGTGCATTCTTTAGAGGATTCTTTGGTCATCCCTCCGTGACTCTCATCTTCCTTTATAGTAGGTTGCTTCCCTTCCACCTCCACTAGATCTTCCTCTGCCTTTTTTTACTTTAAAATATTTGGTAATGTTAAAGAAATAGTGGAACAATTTAAAGAAATAGAGATCTCACCTATTAATTAGGCCTTTGAGTCTATTCTTTCATCTTCACTGCTCAATGACTCCATATATTCGATAGCTTTCCTCTCAAACTTTGTTTTTTCCATGCTAGGAACCCTTTCTTCCTTCACTTTCTCTAATTCCATGGCCTCCTCTAAGAGTGTTTTATCAGGTACATCAATGAGTTGACTTATATCAACTACTATATGCCCATGCATCCTCCTCTTCTAAGTCCTGGAAAGCCTTTGGGAAATTTTTTTGTGTTGTACCACATGCCACCTTTGACTAGGAGAAACCCTAGGTGAAATGATACACCTCACATGCCTTTCATTTCTGACCCTCCTTGAAAAAAATGTTTGTTTACCATATATTTTGGAGAGTGAATTTGTATCTAGGAGACATCACTCTGTACCTTGAAGCGAGTCCCTTTTGGAAAAATAGGTACAGACTAAAGAAACATGTCATTTCTTGCCTTTTCCATTGGAAAAATAGATTTGTCCCTAGTGAGCACCATTTATGCGCCCAGAACTAGGTCCCCTTTTGGAAAATAGGCTTCACTAGAGAAATGTGTCTACTTCTTGTCTTCTTCTTTGGAGAAGTGAAGTTGTCACGTAGTCTTCTCATTGGGAAAAGATTTAACCCTTTGGAGGAGTGATTCTATCCTCTGTAAGAACCTTCTTTGTGAGAGGAACAACTCTATCCCATATCCACCTCTTGAAATCTACCCTATGCTCTTTCCCTTAGACGGTAACTCATGCGGCTTTGTCATTTAGAGTGAACTTACCCTTGGAAAAAGCTCTCTTTCTTGAGAACATTCTACGAACACACCTATATCATTCTCCCTAGGAGAGGTGGCCCTTTATGCAACCTTTTCTCGAGGAATGAATTCATCTTTTGGGGAATTCGTCTTACCTTTTAGTGAAAGTTTCCTTTCCTTAGAGAATTGGTTATACTATTATGCTCTCTACCATATCCCCTTCATTGAATTTCTTCTTGATGGAGGATCTATACAAATTGCAATCTACTCATTTTTCAACCTATCAACATGAACAAGACAATATTTAAGGACCCATACCTTTCTTGGAGAGAGTTTTCCCGCCTTCTTGGATTCTATCAATGCTCTTAGGTCGAAGTTGGCAGCAGCACCGGGAGGCCACCGGTGGGAAAGGACCACTGACACACATACTGCCCTTTATGTCGTGAACTTACAGATCCCTTTGTCAGATCATGTCATGTATGACATTTCAAACTCAACATATTAGGTAGTGTGGTTCCGCTGAATTGTGGAAGCGATAAAGGAGGCTTTCCCCTTTGTTCATCCTTGTTGGGGATCCGATGGTCTTTAAGGAAGGTAATGAATTTTTCTTTCACCAATAAATCGAATACTTCCTCTATTTTTGCTACATTACAAGTATATTGGGCCTGTGTACCAACAATTTGTGCATTCTTCCACAAATCAGGTGTCTTTTCTACCAAAAGATGACAGGTGAATGTCCTTGTAGTAGATAGATCTGCCACTACTACCTCCTGGTTTACCTCTTAACAATAGGTTCTCATAAACTTTTTCTTCCAATAACTTTCTTCCTTGAGCAGCTCCTCATATTCTATAACCTTAGATACAAGTTCATAAAAATCTCTAAATTCCATACCTTGGATTTTTTTTCTCAACTCAATGTCCAAACCTCTTTGGGTCATTTTCAAGTACTCTATCTTTGGAAGATGGATCTTGCACCTGTTTCTCATCTTCTTGAACCATGAGATGAACAAATCAAATTTCCATTTTTAAGTTTAGACACTCGTAATACACACTTTGTGCTCACCACACTAAGTTGCAGCTTCCATCTCCTCGCAACTTTGAATGGGAGTTGAAAATGTTGTATACCACGTGAATGTTGCCCTTGCCAAGAGTTAGAAATGTTTAAGCTTGAAATGATAAAAATTTCATAGTTAGCCAACTCCTCATTGCACAAAGGAATCTAGCAATATGCTCCAAGGTGGATCACCCATATCTCTCCAGAGAACAAGAAGAAATCGTGGATCTATACCCCTCGGGTGGGCGGCTCCTCCCTTGACTATCATTTATGGATAAGGTTTGTGGTGAACTCATGCCAATTTACATGAGACCTAACCCATATAACTCATGCATCGCCTCTCTAATTGCCCCTAAATTTGGTACTAGGGTTGGTTGCCCAAAAGGCTGCTGAGAAACTTGATGAACTTACTAAGGAACTTGTTGAACTTGTTTGCTATCCCTAGTTGCCATTTACTCCTACAGGTGGCTACATGATGCCCCCGAGCCTCCACTAAAAGAAAAACCTCCTTCATATGCTCCCAATTGTGCAATTGGATTAGTTTGCGCAAAAATCCTCTAACGGGCTGTGACTCTAATTGCATCTTTTCCCATGCTACGTTCTCTAGAATACAACCGTCATTCCTATGAGGAGGAATGTATCTAACCTCTGCCCGCATAGGTGAGCGGTGCAATTCACCAGCTTCACGTAGGTTCTGAGAATGCTACCCCTTGAGTTTGTTAGAAATTTGTCTTTTAGGCTTAGAAGCAACTTCTTTCCTTGATTGCCCTCTCTCTAAAGTTCTCCAAGATGACTTGAGATTGTCGTCATTTATTCCATATAATGATACCATCATCACTGCTGGTTTTTATTTCTTGCATGAAAGCCTGAAATTCATTAAAATTATTAGAGAAAAGAATACATGCACATCTTCCTTCCACTTGTTTAATTGGGTTGTTTGATGGATTCCCTTACCGTCAGACCGAGAATTCATCAAGTTTCTTTATCCTGCTCCACCAAGGCCTGAAACTCTTCCATTTCAGGTTGCTTTCTACAACATTAGATCTTGAGTCTGGAGACTCTACAGTTGTCTTACTCCTCAATTTTAGTTACATTCTTTAGCAAAATTGTCCTATTTGAATATGCATTAACTATATATATATATATATATATATATATATATATATATATATATATATATATATATATGTGTGTGTGTGTGTGTGTGTGTGTGTGTGTGTGTGTGTGTGTGCGCGCTCATTTGTGTATCGATTTTCCACAAAGATGTGTCCCACCGAGTGTGCCAAAAATATGGTTATGATGATTTTCTTATGGAGTTCACCAGAACATACAAAAAGCACGAGAATTGGTAAATGTGCGGACGTGTTAGGAAATTATAGTATTTCCAAACTGAAACTATGACAAAATCTAACGCGAAAAATGGATTTCCTAGTTCCCTTGACAGTTTCCTAGAATTTAAGCGGAAAATACTTTGAAAATTTGATTGAATTAAAAGCTAAGAGAAAAATTGTACGAACTAACTTGAAAAGATAATAAATTTCATTGTAGAATTATATTGAAAATGAAATGCAAGAAACCTTTAAATAACAAATGCTTGAAAAGCAACATATAAAACTAAGTTTCGAATTTAAAAAGACGACCGCTAAACTTATGTAAAACCACAGGAAAATATTGAAATGCTCATTTTGAGGTTTGTTGGATGGTCCCCCGCTTCCGATGCTTGATTTCCTTTTATGTATTATCTCCCGAACAACCCGCCCTAGTCCACCTTCTCCAATAACTATCCATGTCCCCACTAAAGCCTGTTCCCCAAGTCACTTCTACATCAAAGTCTTATTCCCCAAGTAACTTTCCCCACTTCCAATAACAGCACACATGCTATGCTATGTCATGTCTTGGAGAACAAGTCTCCTCCATCTTCTACCTTTGAGTCTCAATATTCTTAACTTGTAGCCTTTACGAATTATTTAAAATTCTAAAAATGTCCCTCGACCTTTTCACGGGTTGATTCTCATGGGCTTAGTCTTTCTCGGATTAGATTAGACTCAATTTGGCCTATCTATTCGGCTCATTCCACTACCCTTTGAGCCGAAAAATTATTTTAAATATCATTTGAGCCCAAAAATTTATTTTTAACGTAAACAAGATATTACAAATCTTTGATGATTATTGCAGATATATCCAATCGCTTATTTTATAAGATTACGTATAGTTTACTTTTATCAAATATACCTTTTATCACAAAATAATTAATAATAAACCAACACCACCACCACCACCGGTCATACCGCCACTGATCATATGATAAATGAGCAACGTTTCTCCATAAAAAATTGCTGAAATGCAGAGGAGTTTATCGATCAGCTTCTCTTAAAATGAGCCTTTAACTTTAAATTTGAGGCCAGGCAACACCAAAACAAGAATGTAACAGCATACAAAAACCAAACCCCTAAATGATCAAGCGCAACATGATTTTCAAAATTGGAAACTAGATTAATTTATACACGCATGAATCAAGTAACACGCATTATGCCTTACCAACCAATCTTAGTTTTAACCATCCTGCCGAAAAATGTGAAGGCAAAACAGACTGAGAAGAAAATTTATAAATGCAATGGGGTTCAAAGGATCCAAGCTTCCAGACTCAAAAAACAGAAGCTATACAGGAAAGAGATCAAAGCAACCAAAAAGGCACAGGAGGCTATCTAATATGTACTACATTATGCTAGAATCTTACTGCCTTCAATGCCTACTCAACTCATCACCGTATCATTGATATTCCATTGACCCAAGCACCAAGGACGAACTTACAACAAATGTATGATGAACCTTGGGAATTTTGGTCACATTAACCTCCAAATACCTTTTCTTTTCCTTTCTACTTGACTTTTCTTTTCCTTCTTCTCTTTTAAAACTTTTTCTGAAGGCCAAAAGAAAGAAAATAATAAAGAGATTTCAACTAAACAGGCCTATGTCTCCCTGAAACCCAAATGAAAAGGAGAGACCCAGTAAAGCAGGAACACATGCAGCAATAACCTTTTTCTTGGACTTTAACATCAAGAGATAAAGAGGTTGGATTTTGAGCCACTGAAAGCCACACATGGGTGCAGTGTTGAATATCATTTCCTGCATCATTAAATTAGCAGAAACTGCATCAAAGCATGCTGCAGAGTACAAAAATAATTAAATCGCATAATGGACAAGATATCATTTGGGTACACCTTATCACACACGGGGCAGGTGTCACTTCTTCCACTTGCACCAAGAATGCATGCAAGGTGAAAATGATGCTCAATACTTATGATAGTTTTGGATTCTCTGCATCATACTCTTGTACAGAAGAGGGGCAAAGGTTTAATATCTACAACTTTTTCTGGTCTAAACATCAAAGAATTTTAAGAGGGGCAAAAGTAATGAAGCCAGCATTTGGTGGAACATGACTATTGAAGAATTGTGACAGGTTGCAAGTAGTAGCAGCAGAGAAGGCAACAACCTTCAAGACAGGTGGCAAACATCCTCCTCATTCATTGAGAAAACAATTGATCACCCGGACTTTGAAAGCTCAACTTTGCCCTTTAATAGCTAGTTCGGATTGGGCTAGCAGCTTGCAGTCTGATTGCTTTAAGTCTTCACATTTAGCCAGATCTTGAGTGGATTACCCACAACTTCACCAAGAGACCCAGAATTTGTTGTTTGTGCTGTGGTGTCATTCTTATTACCACAGCTTTCTCCAGCAGCTGGTGGAGTTTGAGGATGTCCAAAATTCACATCATATGGAATTGGTGCAGGGGGTGGTCTATAAGTGTCAGGAGGCGATGTTCCTAGATTTGTATCAATCTGTGGTTTCGCAGATAGTGTAGAGGCTGCTCCATGATGAGATGATAAGGGTTCATGCTCTTCCGACGCTCTTGGGCACTGCAGAATGAAGTTGAAGTTCCGGAAAGAAGGGTAAAAGGAAGCCCAGAAAAGAGAAAAAAAGAGAGAAAGAAAGAGAGAGAGATAACCCCATGAAATGACAATGTCTTCTTCATAACAATAGGAATTGTTGGAGTCCATTGCTATATCATCATTGCTGAATGGCTATATGTAGGAATATATTCAAAATTGTATATAAAACAGGCTCCTATTGATAAAAATATTTATAAACAACTATACATGGTTTTAATCAACTATACATGGTTCGCCTTCATCGGCAGATGTTTTCAGCAGGTAGATATCAGAGGCTCTAATATAAGAAGCATATTTTCATGGATTATATTCATTCGAACAAAGTATGTGAGAATAAAAAATGCAGGCTGTTGGCAAGCAAACCCCCCTGAGTTTACCAACAGCAAACCCCCCTGAGTTTTGGTAACTTCGGTGGAAAGGAAAGAACACGAGGTTTCTATATGAACCTAAGTTGCACTGTTTTTTTCTGCTTAACTTGACCTGATCTTTTGTCAGTCAAACTAGAAGTAACAAAACAGGAAAGACAACAAAAAGCATGTATGAATCATGTAGACAAACCGCCATCAGGCTCGAGATATTACAAACAAAAATGAATTGATATAGACGTGAAGAGAAACCCTTATCTCTTGTTAGTTACAGTTAAAGTTTGTTATCTAAGGTGCTCTTTGGTTGCACAACAATTTTCTTTTCTAGTAACAACAACTTGGAGCTGCAATAAGAGGTCACAAACTGCAAAAATTCATTCTTGAAAATGAAGATGATGGGTTCTCCCAATTCTTTACAACAAGTTAGCAGAATTATAGTTCAATATTGGTATGCATTTCTTAGAAGAAGAAGAAGAATTCATGCTCAATTTCGGCTGTACAAACTCAGGAGCAGAATTGGAGGCTTCTCCACCCTCCCCCTCAACTACTGCCTGAAAATATTCTCTGCCTTCCCTCCCGACACTCCACAAAATATATTCCCCACTCTGACCTCCTAACCAACTTCTTCTAGAAAACTACGAAAAGACAAAACTGACCCACAACCAGAAAAACAATAAGAAGAGTCCCTAACACAATTTTTCCCAAGGCAAAAATACTAACAGTATTAGATATCACCTGTGGCTGTTGATTTCCTTTTCCTCCCAGCATAGGTTCCGGGGCTTATCAGAAGATCTGCCAGAAACGCTTTCTTATAGCTAGAGATCAGGCTGCCCAGGGAAGATCATCCGGCATCTTGACTGGGAGCAACAAGATGAACTATTATTTTCATGGCTACTACCCTTCAGTGACAGAAAAGCTTCATGCAAATGGTTGGGTGCAAACTTCACACTGGATTTGGAGAACACTGAGTCGCTCTTTGAGGACAAAACCAAAGGCAAGATATCCCAGTTCAAGCACTACTTCGAATACAAAGAAAGGATCATTGATGAAATAATTATTCATTAAAAATTAAATTCCTAGTTGATAAATTTCAATCTTACTATGGGCAAACAGTTTCAAGGAAATGGAAGAAATTCAAAGGTATCCAATGGTGGATGTAGAGAAGCTTAGAGAGGAATTGGAGGAATGAATTCCCTTGTCTATTTTTTATTGAATCATCATGAGTATAAATACAGGATAGTTAGTCTATGCGATAGGTAATCTTCCTAATATGTTACAACTCTACAAGGAAACTTCCTAACTGGTTACGATTCTATATGTAAAAAATGATATATACTATAACACTCCCTCTCAAGTTGGAGCATGGATGTTAATCATGCCCAACTTGTTACATAGATAACTAACCGGGTCCCCACTTAATAGAGCTTTTGTGAAGATACCAACCACCTGTTCTCTAGTCTTCACATATCCTGTAGAAATCAAATCGAGTTGTATTTTCTCATGAATGAAATGACAATCTATCTCAAAATGCTTAGTCTGCTCATGGAATACGTGATTAGAAGCACATGAAGGGCGGGCCGTTGTCATACTCGCAGTTTTGGTCGACCGATGTCTTAATGTTGACTTCCATCAAGAGTAGATGAAGCCATATGATTTCACACACAGACTGTGCTATTGCTCTATATTTAGACTCTATACTCGAACGGGAAACAACCTCTTGCTTCTTACTTTTCTTTGAGACTAGGTTTCCACCAACAAAGACACAGTAAACTGAAGTGGATCTCCTGTTTTTCTTTGATCCTGCCCAATCAACATCTGTGAAACACTCAATTCTATAATGCCCATGGTTACTATATAGAATACCTCGTCCCAAAACTCTTTTCAAGTAACATAGAATCTGTTCTACAACTACCCCATGGTTGACTGTTAGAGCGGACATGTACTGATTTACAATAGTGATTGAATGTGCAATATCAGGACAAGTTACTATAAAGTAGTTCAGCTTCCCAGCTAGTCTTTTATATCTATCAGGATCCTTAAACGATTTGCCTTCTCTAGTAAGGTGTAAGCCTGGTGCCATAGGGGAACTACATGGCTTTGCCCTCAATTTTCATGTTTCAGACAATAGATTAAGCACATATTTCTTTTGAGATAAGAAGATTCCGTGTATGCTCCGCATAACTTCAACGCCTAAAAAAAAAATCTTAGAATCCCTAAGTCCTTTGTGTGGAATTGGCCATGAAGAAAGGACTTAAGGGATGAGATACCTATAGAGTCACTTCCAGTGATAACAATATCATCCACATACACTATCAACATAATGATACATGAATTGGAGTACCTGTAGAAGACGGAGTGGTCAAATGTACTCTTCTACATGCCAAATTTCTCAACTGCTTGGCTGAATTTACCAAACCAAGCATAGGGGCTCTATTTCAAGCCATACAAAGACTTCTAAAGGCAACAATCTTTCCCAATCTCCCCCTGAGTAACAAACCCTAGCGGTTGCGCCATATACACTTCCTCTTGAAGGTCTCCATGAAAAAAGACATTCTTAATATTAAGCTGGTGGAGATCCCAATTATGAGTGGCGGTTTGGGAAATAAAAAGGCGAACAAATGTCATCTTAGCAATAGGGGAAAAGGTGTTAGAATAGTCCACGCCATAGGTCTGAGCGTAGCCCTTAGCCACAAGTTGTGCTTTCAATCGACCAACGGAACCATCATGATTAACCTTAATTGCAAAGACCCAACGACATCCAATGGCTTTCTTCCCAGTAGGTAACTATACCAAGTCTCAAGTACCATTGTCTTCAAAGCATCCATCTCCTCAATCATAGCACTATGCCAACCAGGGTGAGATAAGGCTTGATGAAAATTATTAAGCAACAAAATAGAGTCCAAGGATGCAATAAAAGAACAAGAATGAGAAATCGAATAGGCAGTGTCGTTTACCTTTACGAAGAGCAATAGGGAAATCATCATAGTTCATTGGATCTAATGGCGAAGCAGGCAGTGGTGGACTTGAGGTTGGAGTGTTTTGGGACCGCGAATAGACCTAAGTGATGGGAGGCTTTCCCTGAGCAGGAACATGAGCAGGTTTTGGAGAGACAATGGGTGACGTAATAGTATAAACTAGCAGGTCATCTTCCTACCCCTGACTGGTGTGGGTCGAAGGTGAAGAGAAAGGTATATGCTCAAGAAATGTGACATCAGCAGAAACCAAGTACCTACGAAGACTAAGACAGTAACATTTATACCCCTTATGAACCCGAGAATAACCAAGAAATATACATTTCAAAGACTTATGGTCGAGTTTAGACACCTACAGACGAACATCTCTAACAAAATAGGTACACCCAAATATCTGAGTTTCCTAATCACATCAAGGAAGGCATCCTGGCTAATAAAAACAAGCAAAGGGAAAACATCATCTACCAAATACTGGGCACATGCATTTGGAATAATAGAGCTCGTGCAATTTTTACTGAGGTGTCTATTCTTCCTCTCAAAGAACACCATTCCGGTATGAAAGATCAACACAAGAAGTCTGATGAAGGATGCCCTTTTGAAGCATGAATGACTGAAATTGTTCTTAAAGGTATTATTTAACATTATTACTTCTCAGACTTGGAACATAAACATGAAATTTAGTGTGAATCTTAGCACAAAAAGCACGGAAATGAGAAAATAACTTAGAACGGTTTTTCATTAAATATAACCAAGTGGTTCTTGAATAATCATCGAAAAAAGTGACAAAGCATCAAAACCCAGTTAGGGACACAACTGAACATGAACCCCACACATCGGAATGGACTAACTCAAATGGAGCACTAGCTCGTTTATTGACTCTAGGACTAGAACTAAGACGATGATGTTTTGCAAATTGATAAGACTCACAATCTAATGATGACAAACTCGAAAACTGGGGACACAATTTCTTCAACAAGGGATGAGAGGGATGGCCCAATCGGCAATGAGTCTTAAGTGGTGTAATAACTCTAGAACAAGTGACAGGTCTTAGTATTACAAGATCAAGGATGTAGAGACCCCTAGACTCACGGCCGCTACCAATAATCTACTTCGTCATAAGATCCTGAAAAAGACAAAAATAAGGAAAGAATGAGATATAACACTTAAGTACTCGAGTTAATTTGCTCATAGACATCAAATTAAAAGAGAAATTTGGTAAACTTAAGACGAATGACAGAAGAATAGATGGAGTGGGAAAATTGTGCTTGACCCAAGAACACGCGACTATGGCTAAAATTGTGCCAGAGTGACAATGGATGTTGAGGGTTGTGACTAAAGGGTACAGAGTAGGCTAGAATTACCTATCATGTGATCTGTGGCTCCAGAATCAATGACCTATTCGAAGGGCGAAGAAGAGACAAGACATTTATTCGGATTACATGACTCAGCAATAGCAGTAATCAAAGTAGATGGAAACTTCAATGATTCCTGATACAAGTGGAACCTGGCTAATTCTTCTACTTAGAACTGAACTGACTGATATGATGCCTCATTAGTGGAAGCTACATGAGCAGACATGAATCTTTAATTATGATTCTACTACATCCTACAATCTCGTATCACATGTCCAGGCTAACGACAGTAATGACACACAACTTCTCCAGAGCTTAGCCCTCTAGTGTTACCGCCTAGACCACTGTTTCTGTACTATTGCTTCCCTGACTCACCAATGTTCCGACTAACAAGAGCATTGCTCATCTGGGCAGATGGATGAGCAGGTGAGGAGAAAGAAGAGGAGATTTCAGTGTGAAGTATCCTACTAAAAGTATTTTGGAGGGATGATATCTCAGGACTAGACAAAATCCGAGTCTTAGCTAAATCATACTCAAAAGGAAAGGCAGCGAGAAATCCCATTACTGCCATATGTTCCCGTTGAGTTTGTTGAACTTTGACATCTGGACTAAAGAGCATAAGCATATTAAGTTCCTCATATGTCTTTTTTTAGTCTATAAAAAACTCTGTGAGAGACTGATCTTGTTTCTCTGATCGATAAAAGGCTTTACACACATCAAATATTCGAGAAACATTCCCCTTTCCAGAAAACACGAACTTCAAATAATCCATTAGCTCCTCAACAAACTCACAGTGATTAACGAGACAACATAACTTACTATCGATGGAATTACGAATTTGTAGGAAAAGACGAGCATCCTCCTCCATCCATTGCTCTTTCAAATCATTAGTTAGAGGATTCTTAGTGAGATGACTAGCCATACGTATACTCCTAACGTATATCCGAATCATTTTACTCCATTCTAAATAATTGTGACCAATCAGTTTGTGCTTTGTGATTTTAAACATCATCGGGACCACTTCAGGCACCGAAACAGGCTTTTTTCTCTTCTGAATCACTCATTATTAGGGCCATAGAACACTTTCAAAAATCAGAGAAATCACATAGAAACCCTAAGGGGCTGTCAGACACAAACACCAAGAAAAGTAGTAGATCCAGGTGCCAAATAGGGAAACCAAGTAGGTAAGGAGCCTTGTCAACGGCCGACGACCCTGATGGAGGAGACATGTCACCGGAGGAAGTCCCATGCGCCCTCACGTGTCGACGCGTGAGAAACAAGGATGAATCAATGCGATGGCGCGTGTGGCTCACGCCCTCACTTTCTCCGGGCAAATGGAATCCCAGACGACTGGTCACAACTCCGCGATCCTCCCCAGGCCAAGATGTCGATCCACGCTACCTCAAAATAGGTGTTTCAAAAGAACTCACCTCCTCCTTCCTGCGAATTGCCGAAAATCCTTCAAATTTCTCCCAAAAGTTCTCAAATCCGAGCCCTAGATTCTGATACCATGTAGAGAAGCTAAGAGAGGAATTGGAGGAATGAATTCCCTTGTGTATTTTTCATTGAATCATCATGAGTGTAAATACAGAATGGTTAGCCTATACAATAGGTAATCTTCCTACTAATCTATTACAACTATACATGGCAAGCTTACTAACTGGTTAGGATTCTATATGTAAATAGTGATACATATTCTAATAGTGGAAGAAGAGGTAGGCAGCAGAGGAAGCCACAATATTAGCTGAGTAAAATTGGGCATGTTGCTGAAAAATGCAACAACAGGTTTAATCCAACATTTGTTTCAGCAAAATATAGCTCCACAGATGTCTACCCAGATGACTACCACGGTGACCACTTGTAATGGTGTGACTGATAATAATTGGTATCCTAACTTTGGTACAACCAATCATTGAACACCAAATGCAAATAATCTTACTGTTCGAGACACATGTAGGAAACGACCAAATTCATTTGGGAGATGGTACCAGTCTTGCAATTTAATACATTGGTCAGTTAACTTTTCCCTCTTAATTCTCATTTAAACTTGTAGTTCTAAAACAATTCCTTCATGTTCCATGAATTCCATCCATTTTGAAAAATATTGAGTGTCTCTAAATTTGCTCATGATAATAATGTCCATTTTTAGTTCCATTCTAATCAATGTTTTGTTACAGACCAAGTCACAAGATAAAGTAGCCAATGGACTGTATGTGATAGCTCAAGTATTCTACTCCAGCTTCAGTCACCTAAGTCTTCGTAAGCTTATTACACTGCTTGTTTTCCTATAAATCCAAAATGTATGCCTGTAGAAGCTACAACAACTACTTCTAATGTTTCTTCCAACTTTGCCACAATAGGTTAGGCCATCCTACTGCCAAAGTGATTAAAAAGTCTTATCTCTTTGTGACATTCTGAAGTGTTTGGCAAAGATTTTCTCTGATTTTTATTAGCATTAGGCTGAATGCATATGTACAGAATCTTACAGATATGAGGATAACTTTTGCAGCTGAATACAGCTGTTTATTACAGCTAAGGTGATACAAAAATTTTGCAGCAATCTGAGGTAAGTCGACTTAGGATATTTACAACTATATAATACATAAAAATATAGCTCCTAAAAATCTGCTATACATAGTAACAACCCTACAATCTAGGAAACAACATCTCCTAAATCATCTAGCTTGATTCTCTACACTCCCCCTCAAGCTGGACGATATATGCTTGACATTCTAACTTAGAACTCAGTTCAATGAAGCTAGCATGATGAAGAGCTTTAGTCAAATGTTTGTTTTCTAATGCCTAGATTGAACATGATTCAAAGTGACCACATTGTTCTCAATCTTCTCACTAATAAAATGTTGATCAATATCAACAAGTTTTGTCCTATCATGATGAACCAGATTTTTTGCAAAGAGCAATTAGCCATCGATTATCACATAAACCTCTATAGCACCCACGGCCTCAACTATAAGATCAATAAGTAAACGCTTTAACCACATGCCTTCACATATTGCATGAGCTAAGGCTCAAAATTCCGCTTCATCACTATTACGAGCTACCATTTGCTGCTTCTTGCTATGCTTAAGTCACTGAATTTCCCCACACATATGAGCAATACCTAGGAGTATATTTTTAATCAATAGGTGACCCTGCCCAATATGCATTTTTATAAACTTCTATGTTTCTATTGAGAGTTTTTTTGAACATCAATCCCTTTCCAAGACTTTCCTTGAGGTACCTAAGAATTCAGTACACAACATTCAAGTATTCTTCCACCAAATTATTTAGCAATTGGTTCATAATGTTATCAACAAAACTTATGCCAGGCCGAGTGTGGGTTAAGTAGATCAATTTCCCTACCAGACGCTAGTACATAACTCAGAAAATAGTAGTTCCCTTAGCCTGAGCTTTGAGTTTGGTATTAGGACCCATTGGTGTTTCGACTGGCCTAAGCCCAATCATCCTAGTTTCCTTGAGGAGATCAAAGAAATATTTTCGTTGTGAGATTGAAATGTCTTGGCTTGATCTTGCTAGTTCCATTCCTAGAAAATATCTCAATTGTCCTAGGTCCTTAATTTCAAATTCCTTGGAAAGTAACTACAGATGAATCATTTCCTCTTCGGAATTCCTAGTAAGTACTATATTGTCTACATATACAAACACCACTGTGAGTTTAACAATAGCCAAGTGCTTCACAAATAGAGTATGATCTGATTGGCATTTGAGTGTGCCCATTTCTCCTTAAGACTCTCGTGAACCTATCCAACTAGGCTTGAAGAGATTGATTGAGGCCATAGAGAGATTTTCGCCGTTTACATACCTTTCCCTTAGTAAACATGTCTTCGGATCCTAGGGATACCCGTGTACACTTCTTCCACTAACTCTCCGTTTAGAAACACATTTTCACATCAAGTTGAAACAAAGGCCGCTCTAGATACACGAGAATGGATAGAAGGACCCAAATGGTGTTCAACTCAGCAATAGGGGTGAAATTCTTTTGATAATCAATCGCATAAGACTGGGTGAACCCTCAAGACGGGCGTTGAATATCTCAACACTTCCTCGCCTCAGGCTTACTAAGATCTAAGATCCACTTGCACCCAGCTATGCTTATCCATGTGGAAGATCAGTAACAGTCCAGTATCCATATTTATATAGAGTTTTTAGTTCTTTTAATGTGGCAGCTCTTCGCTTTGACACTCGGAGGGCTTCTTAGACCAAATTGGGATTCTGAATTTGATCAAAACAAAACCCTATATGTAAGAGACAAATTTGTGTATGTCAAATAGTAGCAAAGAGGATGTTGTGTGCAAGAGCACAACCCTTTTCCTTCAACAATAGGTCAGTCTAGGTCTAAATACAAATCTGTCTCTTTCTCAACCAAAGAATCAACATCAGTTTCAGTTTTTCTTGTGCTTGTTGAAGAGAAATAGGGCCAGGGTTAGATTCTTGACACTGCTAAGCTTGTACAGGGAATATCCTAACCTTCCTGGTTGTTTTTTCCTCTAAGAGTAAACCCAAAACTCTTTTCCAAGGGCAAGTTCAGGACTAACCGGATTTGGTTTATGACTTATTTGGCTTATGCTTAGCTAGATTATGCTTTATAGGCACAGATTTCTTAGGTATTTATGGGGTGTTCTTAAGTGAGGAAGAATCTGGTAAGGTTATAGTAGGTTGAGGAAGGATGATATGAGTTGAACTTGATAA
The DNA here is from genome assembly GCA_016808115.1 of Tetrastigma voinierianum. Classification (NCBI taxonomy): domain Eukaryota; kingdom Viridiplantae; phylum Streptophyta; class Magnoliopsida; order Vitales; family Vitaceae; genus Tetrastigma; species Tetrastigma voinierianum. The sequence continues at coordinate 261,363 of JAEQBH010003193.1, read as the reverse complement.
ATTCGGAAATAGGCTTAATGAGGAACATGAATACCCAATCCCAATTATTTTATTCTTGTCCATTTTTCTCCTCCCTCCCCTCACCCTTTGAATCACAAAACTAGAGTGATAAGGTTGGTCTTCGAAAAAGGCTACATCCATAGGGTAGAAGATTTTCTTAGCAATGGGTCAATAGCATTTGTACCCCTTTTGTGGGATGGGTAGCGAATTAGGATGCACTTTGTAGCTCTAGCATCAAGTTTGCTTTGGTTTGGTGAATAAGCATGGACAAACATGATACACCCAAAGACCTTAAGCGGAATTCGAGACATAAGATGTGAGTAAGGATCGGTTTAAAAGAGAATTTGCATTGGAATCTTGAATTTGAGGACTCATGAGGGTAATCTATTTATAAGATATGTAATTGTGAGAATCTCATCACCCCATAATCTTTTGGGGACATAGGGGTGGTAAACAATAATGAGCGAGATGCCTCAAGAAGGTGGCGGTTTTTTTTTGTGTTCAACCTCACCATTTTGTTAGGGTGTGTCCATGCATCATGAACTTTGATGAACAATTCCATTAGATTCTAACTAGGAACCGAGAACATAATTTAAGAAGTCATGAGCATTATTTGTCTAGAGGACTTAAACATTGGCTTGGAATTGATTTGGATCATTTTATGGAAGACTTGGAATATATATCTAGTTTTAGATTTGTCTTTCATAAGAAAAGTCCAACTTACTCGAACATGATAGCCAATTAATAGTAGAAACCAACCTACCCAGAGATATTTGAATTCTTGATGATCTCTAAATGTCTCTGTGAATTAGTGAAAAAGGTTGAGATGATTCATAAATTTTTGGTGCATAGTGACTTCAAGTATGTTTAGATAATTGACAAATATCACATTGGAAAAATTGAGGATTTTTATTTATGACTCGCAATGAAAAAAGACGTTTGCGATACAAGATAGTTGAATGTCCTAGATGATAGTGTTATGACATGACTACGCTATCCTTGTTAGAATGACTTATTGACTCAACACTACTAATAGACCGATATTGTGAACTAAGAGTTCTGCACTTTGGATTGATAGGAGAATCATTGACCTTGAAAAGGCACAAGCTCTCACTAAAAATTAGCATTGTCAGTCTTCCCCAATTCCAAATCTTGAAAAACACGAGCTAGCAACAAACTTAGTGAGGATAGATTGACAACGAGATTAGGGCAAGGCAAAACCTATAATGATACCATGAATTTTTTGGCAAAGAATTTATTTGATTTTTATTAGCATTAGGCCGAATATATATATACAGAGATGAGATCACTTTACAACTATATATTATAACTAAGGTAATGCATAGATTTTATAGCTATCTAAAATAAGTTAACTTAAGATATTTACAGCTGTATAATACATAAAAATATGTCTCCTAGAAATTTGTTATACATAATAACAACACTAAAATCTAGGAAATAGTATCTCCTAAATCGTTGAGTTGATTCTTTACATATTCCAACTATCAATAAAGACTTGTCTGATTCTTGTAAAGCTTGTTGCCTAGGAAAGCATCATAATACCCATTTCCTAATTCTACTACTGATTTTTCTTCTAATGGTTATAAGTACTATAGAGAATCAAGCTAGAAAATTTTGAAGATATTGCTTCCTTGATTTCAGGGTTGTTACTATGTAAAGTAGATTCTATTGTATCATGGAGCTGTAAATATCTTGAGTCAACTTACCTAAGATATTTGCAGAATCTGTGTATTACCTTAGTAGTAAGACATAGTTGTATACAGCTGTAAAGTGATCCTCATATCTGTATATATGTATCTAGCCTATTGCTAACAAAAACACATAAAAGTTTTGCCAAAAACTACATGGAATCAAAGCAAGTTTTGGCTTGATCCCATTGTCAGTTCATTTTCTCACCTGTAGGTTTTATTCACCAACTTGTTGATTCTTCTTTCACCCATCAAATCATTTCTGGGAATCATTTATCTTTTCCGGGCCCTCACGGCCGAAACTAAGCAAACTTCTTCAAGTCAAGCCCCTTTCACCAAGGACCAACTTGATATGCTTCAACAATTAATCAACAAAGCCAACCAGTCCTCTACTTCTACAACCATTGGTTTAGGGGGAGTTGTTCAAAAAGGTAACAACCCTCTTGCTCTTCATGTCACTCAACCATCCACAACCTCTGGGATTGTAGATTCCGCACCTCGACTACACATGACAGTGATGGGGATTACTATTTTCATCCTATAGTCTATGTTTTAGTAATCTCTTACCTATCAATAGCCGATGGCCTGGCGTTCCAAAGTTGCCGGTACCGGAACTGCGTATATCCCTCTCGCTCCAAAGTTGCCGGTATCGAACTCGTTTTATATCTCTCCAACTCTCATTCTCGAGATCCGGCCCTATTCAGGCTCAACCTCGATTGTAATTTAATCTCTACGCACAACCAAATAGATTTAAATTGTGAGACTAATTTGTTGCCAACTCTTGTGTTTTTCAGACCTCGGAATCGGGGGAAGATAATTGACAGCCGAAGTTTAGTGTGGCTTGCACCTTCTCAAGGTCATGATCCTCCTATCAATCCAAAGTAAAGAACTCTTAATCCACAATGTTAGTCTATTAGCGTGTTCACTCGTTAGTTATTCTAATAAGGATAGTACCATGTTATGGCACTATCGCTCTGGTGACATCCAAATTTCTTTTATTCAAACGCCTTTTTTCCATCACTATCTGAATATAAATCCTCATTTTTCCAAATGTATATTTGTCAATTATCTAAGTATACTCGAAGCCATTATGCGCCAAAAATTTATAAACCATCTAAACCTTTTTTTCTCATTCATGGGGACATTTGGGGACCATCAAGAATTCAAAATATCACTGGGGCACGTTGGTTTTTACTATTGATTGACGATCAAACCCGAGTAAGTTAGAATTTCCTTATGAAAGATAAATCTGAAACCAACTATATATTGCAAGCCTTCCATAAAATGATCCAAAATCAATTCCAAGATAATGTTCAAGTTTTCAAGACAAATAATGCTTGTGACTTCTTCAATTTTGTTCTTGGTCCCTACTTAGAATCTAATGGAATCACTACTCAAAGTTCCACGCGTGGACACACCCCAACAAAATAAAAGAACGCAAAATCGCTACACCTCTCGAGGTGGCTCGCCCTTATCATAATTCTCCCTCAAGGTTCCAAAAGATTATGGGGTGATGCAATTCTCACTGCCACATACCTTATAAATAGAATGCCCTCACAAGTCCTCAAATTCAAGACTCCAACGCAAACTCTCTTACAAACCTATCCTCACTCACATCTTGAGTCACAAATTCTACTTAAGGTCTTCAAGTGTACTGTGTTTGTACATGCTCATTCACCAAACCAAAGCAAGCTTGATGCTAGAGCTACAAAGTGCATCCTAATTGGCTACTCATGCAACAAAAAGGTATACAAATGTTATTGCCCCATTACCAAGAAAATTTTCAGCGCTATGAATGTAACCTTTTGAAGACCCAACTCTTATTAATTGGCCCTGCTGGATTCAAGGAGAAAATGGACAAGAATCACAAAATCAATCGTGCATCCTCATCGAGCCTATTTCTAGACTCATCACAGCCCACTTCATATTTTCCTTCCCCGAACCTACTACACCCATACCAAATTCTTCTCGCTTAAGAACACTCCAAAATCAATGAAAAGCAAAGGTCTATAGAGTATAATCTAGCCGAAGAGCCAATAAGTCCTAACCCAAATTAGGTCATCCTAATCCGTCTTAAAAGAGTTCTAGGTTTACTCTAGGAGAAAAACCGTCTGGGAAGGTTAGAATATTACCCTGTACAAATTCAACAAAGTTAGGAGTCTAACCCGATCTTAGCTTCTCTGAAAGCTCCGTAGAAGGTCAAACTCGGGCGCCGATTCTCGGGCTGAGAAAGATACAGGACTGTGCTAGACTGATAGACCTATCACGAAAGAAAAGGGATCCGCTCATGCACAAAACATCCTCTTCGCTGAACCTAATGTTGATTCCTTAGTTGAGAAAGAGACATATTTGTACTTAGACCTAGACAAACCTATTGCTAAAAGAAAAGGGGTCCGCTAATGCAAACAACATCCTCTTCGCAACTATTTGACATACACAAGTTTGTCTCCTACATATAAGGCCTTTGTTAAATCCTTGGATCAAATTCAGATTTCCAATTCAGTATAAGAAGCTCTTCGAGTATTAGAATGGAAGAATATAAGCTTTGTTGTCAGCATTGTGAGTCAATTTCTAAATAATCCCATAGAAGAACACTTGAATGTTGTGTATCAAATTCTTAGGTACCTCAAGGTAAGTCCTGGAAAGGGATTGATGTTCAAGAAAACTCTTAATAGAAACCCTGTGAAGTTTAAACCAGCGCGTATCATGTGGTCACCTATCGATAGAAAAATCTACTCGGGGTATCACATATGTGTGAGAAATTTAGTGACACATGTAGCAAGTAGTAGCTCATAAAGAAGGCTAGCTAAAATGTCAAGACTTAGCTTTAGGAATAAGTGAAGGCATATGGTTAAAACGTCTACTTATTGATCTCAAAGTTTAGGATAAGGGTCCTATAAAGGTTCTATGTGATAATCAATCAGCTATTGTTAGTGCAAAGAACCCGGTTCATCATGATAGGACGAAACATGTTGAGATTGATCGACATTTCATTAGTGAGAAAATTGAGAACAATGTCATCACTGTGAAACATGTTCCTTCTAAGCGGTGGTTAGCAGACATTCTGACTAAAGCTCTTCATCGTCCTAGCTTCCATGAAGTGAGTTCTAAGTTAGGAATGTCAAACATATATCTGCCTACCAGGGAGGTAGAGAATCAAGCTGCATTAAATTTGAAGATATTGCTTCCTTGATTTCAGGGTTATTATCTAAAGAAGATTTGATTGTATCATGTAATTTGTAAATATTCAGTCAACTTCTTACCCAAGATAAATGGCAGACCGCGCATTACCTTAGTCGTAAGACATAGTTGTATACGCAACAGAAAGTATCCCCAGTATATGCATATATGTATCCAATGATATTAATAAAAACACATAAAAGTTCTTTCTACTCCAATTCCTCTCCGGATTTTGTTTGTAGAAAACAACCAAGAGAGAATTGGAGGAAAGAATTCCTTGTGTTTTTTCATTGAATCAACATGTGTATATATACAGGAGGGATAGTCTATATTTCCTAATCTATTACAACTCTACATGTTAAGATTCCTAACTAGTTACAACTTTATATCTACATGTTAGGATCTATAACTAAGCATAACCTTATATGTTAAGTTTCCTAACCTTAGTTACAACTCTATATGTTACCACTTCCCTCATGTCAAACATAGATGCCAATCAGTACTCAACTTGTTACATAAATAAATTTAAATCTTATCCCCACTTGTGTTCCCTTTGTAAAAATATCACCCAACCTGCTCTCCTGCCTTCACATATCCCGTAGAAATCAACCGAGTTGTATTCTCTCACAATCATGACTAATCTCAATATGCTTAGTTTGTTAATGGAATATAAGATTCGAAGCAATATGAAGGGCAACTTAGTTATCACATCAAAGTTTTGCTGAGACCATAGTCTTAATGCCGACTTCCATCAAGAGTTGATGAAGCCACATGATTTCACACACGCATCAGTCACGCTTCATATTCTCGATCAAGACTCGAATCTTAAACAACCTCGTTTACTTTCCACGGTACTGACACCAACAAAACATAAGAATCGTGCGTGGATCTCCTATCTTCCTCTTCGAATTTCGCTCCAATCAAGATCCGTGTTACTTCAACCCTATCAGGCTCCATGATTACTATATAGAATATCTCGGTCCCGAGCTCCTTTGTAACATAATACGTTTCATACGCTTCAATTGTCAACAATGGGAAGACATGTATCGACTTACAACACCGGGATCGAAAGTGTGCAATATCGAGATGAGTTACTGTAAGGTAGTTCAGCTTCCCAACTAGTCTTCTATATCCCTCAATATCCTCAAACAACTCGCCTTCTCTAGTAAGGTGTACGCCCGGAGCCATAGGGGAACTACATAGCTTTGCTCCCAATTTTCCAATCTCAGACAATAAATCAAGCACATATTTCCTTTGAGATAAGAAGATTTCATGTTTACTCCGCATAACTTCAACACCCAAGAAATATCTAACCATCCCAGTCCTTTTGTATGAAATCGCCATGAAGTTAAAGGACTTAAGGATGATTCTCAGAAGTCACTCCCACCATAACACATCATCCACATACCACCAACAAAATGATAATTGAATCGAGTTTCAGAGAAGACTTAATTGTCGATGCATTTCACAAGCCAAATTTCAACTGTCGGGCCGAACTTACCAAATCCAAGCACCCGTGGACTCTGCTTCAAACCATATAACGACTTCCAAAGGCGACAAACCTTCCCAATCTCCCCTTGAGCAACAAACCCTGAAGGTTGCTCCATATATACCTCCTCCTGAAGATCGCCATGAAGAAAGGCGTTCTTAATATCAAGCTGATGAAGATCCCAATTATGAGTGGCAGCCAGGGAAATAAAAAGCCGAACATATGTCATCTTAGCAACAGGGAAAAGGTATCAGAATAGTCCACACCATAGGTCCGAGCGCACTTTCACAAGCCGTGCTTCAATCAGCAACTAAAACCATCCGGATAATCTCGATCGAGAAGACCTGAAGAACATCCAATAGTTTTCTTCCTATAAACGACTAAGCTTCCAAGTACCATTCTCATTCAAAGCATCCATCTCCTCTATCATAGCACTACGCCAACCAAGGTGAGACAAGGCTTCCTAAAAAGTGTTAGGCAACGAAATAGAGTTCAAAGAAGCAATAAAAGAACAGGACTGAAAAGACAACTGGTTATTGGTGCAAAATGAGGAAATTGGATGAACACACTGACGTCTACCTTTACGAAGAGCAATAGGGAGATCATCATCAGAACCTGATCCGACGTCGGCAAATTCTAAGGAGGACCAGAGACTCGCGGGTTCTAAAGGTCGAGTGTGTAGACTGAAAGTGATGTGGAGGCTTTACAGAGCAGAATGGGAGGGTCAGCTTTAATCGGGAGCAGAACAAGAGGGGTCACAGGAGGCAATAGTATACACTAGCAAAATATCCGCCTCCCTCGACTAAGTGGTCAGCGAAGAGAAAGGACATTCTCAAAAATTACATCCGCAGAAACCAAGTACCTACGAAGACTAGGGCAGTAACACCGATACCCCTTCTAACCCTCGGGACTAACCAAGAAAGATACATTTTAAAGATTTATGGTCAAGTTTAGATACCTGAGGACGAACATCTCGAACAAACAGGTATATCCAAATATCCGAGGCTCAATAGGGAATAGAGGATATCGGTGAAAAGGATGTGATACAAAGGTGTCTCAATTCAAGACTCGATGAAGGCATCCTAAGAATCAAAAACAAGCCGTGGAACAAAGATCGCCTCAGAAATGCTCGCACATGATTCAGCCACGTAGCTCGTCGCTTCTGCCGAGTGCATCTATTCTTTCTCTCAATAACTCCATTTTGAACAGGAGTGTCAACACAAGAAGTCTAATGAAGGATGCCATGTCAAGATAAAGGATCGAAATTGTTCAAACATAATTCTTTCAGATTATCACTCGATTTCAACATAAACATGAAATCAGTTTGAATCTCACGACAAAAGGCAATGTAAAACAGAAAGCAACTCAGAGCGGTTTTTCATTAAATATAACCAAGTGGTTCGTGAATAATCATCAACAAAAGTAACAAAGTATCGAAACCCGATTGAGGACACAACTGGGCAGGGACCCCACACATCCGGTCACTAACTCCAAAAGGAGCACTAACTCGCGACGACTTGTGATCATAACTAAGGCGATGACATTTTGCAAATTGACAAGACTCACAATCTAAGGATAGCTGACTCAAAAATTGAGGACACAATTTCTTAATAATATAACGAAGATGACCCAACCTAAGAATGTGTCTCAAATGGTAAAGTGACTCCGCAACAAGCAATGTCTCGGGACCGTAGGATCAAGGATGTATAAACCCCGCACTACCTAATTTATCAATAATCTATCATTATAAGATCCTAAAAGAGACAAAATCAAGAAAGAATGAGATAAATACTTAAGTGCTCAGCACTTCAATGCATCAAATTAAAAAAGAAATTTGGTAAACTCAAGACTGATGTCAAAGGAATGATGGAGGCACAACTGAGGTTCGACCAAGAACACAGGAATGTGATCCATATGCTGGGGAGTGACTAGTGGAAGGTGAAGGTCAGGACTAAAAGGCAGAAAAGACTGAGCACCGTCATGTGATCCGTGGCCTGCAGAGTCAATGACCATTCTAAGATGAAGAAAATACAAGGCATTTATCCGGTTACTTAACTCGCGAATAGTGACCTGAGTATAATGGAGATCTCAATGAGTCCCGATACAATTGGAACTCCGGGCTAATTCCACTAGCTTAAGAACTCCGAATCGACCGGACGGATGCCTCGCCAGAGAAGCTATAATACATATTGTACTTCGATTTCGATTCTGGCTGCTTACTAATCGCGGTATCACATGGCCAAAATCTTATGGCGTAATAACAAACAACACCTCCGCAACCAGCCCTAGTGTTATCGCCTGACCAATCGTTTCTATTTCGCGTTCTCCGACCAATGGTCTCGTCTAATAAGAGCACCGCTGTCTCAAGTGCATACAAGGGTAGGAGAAGAAGAAGACGGCATTCAAAAGCGAAGAATCCTCGCTAAAGGTTCCCCGAGAGATGATATCTCAAGACTAGACAACCGGGTCTTAGCCGAACTACAATGGCGAAGTTATAGATAAGAAATCCCATAATCGCCATATGTTTTCTGACTTTGTCAACTTTGACATCCGACTAAAGGGCATAAGCATATTGTTTCATATATTTTTGTGCCATAAAAATTTCATGGAGTGACTAACCCGTTTAATCGATGTAATATCTTACACACATCAAATATACGGTGAAACATTCCCTTTCCGTAAAACACAAACCCAAATACTCCATTAGCTCTTTAACAAATTCACAGTGATTAACGAGGCCTAAGACTCACGCCGATAGAATTGGCTTCGATTGATGAACAAACGAGCATCCTCCTCCATCCACCGCCTCGAATCACTCCAATAAGGATCCTTAATGAGGTGACGCACTCCATACATACGCTCCCCGACGTGATATCTCGAATGTTTTGCTTCATTCCAAATAGTCAGGGACCCGCCAATTTGTCTTCCGTGATTCGGGATATCACCTAACCACTTCGAGCTTCGGTGCTCCGCTTTCTTCTCCTCCGAATCACTCATTATGATACCACGAATAAGATCAGAGCAAAGTGCACTCCCGCAACCCGCATTTCGAAAATCGCTGCAAACCCTAGAAAAAGGGGTCAGTTTCTGATACAAAAAAAGTACTAAAACTACTGCCGTGATCCAAGAACCAAACAAGGAAACCAAGTGTACCGCAGGTCTCAATGCACACTGACGACCTCGGGGAGGAGCCCAGGCCGAAATAAGATCACACGCACCCACACGCCAGCCGCGTGTGGAAACCTGGTCCAGAAATCCCGGCGGCGGCGCATGAGCTTCACGCGCTCGGAATCCGGCCACCGGATTATGCAGCCTGACTCGTCTGGGCGGCCGCTGAACCTAAGGCCTGGGCGATGAGAGACTCCATCGCCCCTCTGCGCGGCTGCTTCTCACCCTCCGACAACCCTATGCTGCCGAAATTTCCTCCAAAAAATTCCCAAACTCGAACCCTGTGCTCCGATACTATGTAGAAAAACAACCAAGAGAGAATCGAGGAAAGAATTCCTCAGGTTTTTCATCAATTAACATGTATGTTATAGAGGAGGGATAGTCTATATTTCCTAATCTATTACAACTCTACATGTTAAGATTCCTAACTAATTACAACTCTATATCTACATGTTAGGATTCCTAACTAGTTACAACTCTATATGTTAAGTTTCCTAACTAGTGACAACTCTATATGTTAACATTGTTCAAACGAGAACCCAATTATCCCATGCTTAAAGTGTTTGGCTGCTCCATGGTTTTAAAAGGTGAACTTAAGGCATACCTAGGCTCCCGACATGACCACTCCCTCATTATAGTGCCCCGCCTTGTTGAAGAGGCACGCCATGTAGATTCCTTTTTAAACACTTCTATTCTTGAAATTTCTAATTATACATTGCAATTTATATCATTTCATTTCTTTTTTATTGAACGTTTCATTTAAATATTAGAATCTTAATTTTGTTTTATCAATACAATCACATTTTGAATCATATTTTATAATATTGATGTGCATCCAAGGTCACTTTTCACTTCACTCAAGCATACGTCTTGAATTGCACCTTGCGCCTACGCTACATGAGACTTTTGCACCTCTGTGTGCCTTATGCCTTTTAAAACCATGGGTTGCTCTTGATTCCTAAGCCTTAGACCTTACAACAATCCTAAGTTCCAATTTCAGTTTTAGAGTGTACTACCTTGGGCTACGATATCCAATATAAAGGCTTCAAGTCTTTAGATCCTAAAGGTCATATCTATATATCCAAAGATGTTTTGTTCAATAAGAGCTCATTCCCTTTCGCCAAAACCAAGTCAATTACTTCACCTTCCACTATTCTTTTTTTTTTTTTTTTTTAATAGGCAAATAGTAAAACCTTTTATTAAAAGCAAAAAAGCCAGACTGTCACCTTCCACTATTCTTAGTCCAACACCTACTTTCCATTCTACTCTTATTCCCATTTCATAATGTCCATCCCATGAAGACCAAGTCCAAGGCTTGTATATTCAAACCTAAAGTCTTTATGTTTGCTAAAGAACCACCTTCCATTCAAGAAGCTTTACAGCAAGATCATCGGGAAGCTGCTATGGCTGATTAGAATTCCACACTTGTCAAGAATAAGACTTAGTCGCTAGTACCTGTACCACCTTAGAGGAAAGCCATTGATTGTAAATGGGTGCTTAATTTTTTTTTTTAAAGTGTCTCATGACTCATACAGCAGACTTCTGACCAAGGCTTTATCTGATACTCGATTTTTGTCCTTAAAGAACAAACTCGATTATTTTCTTTTCTTATAGGTGAATGTTTTTTTCTTGTCCACATTGGAACTGGAACCTGGAATCTCCCACTACCACAACTCATCCCTCTACACTTGAGCTAGACTTCAAAGGCAACTCAAAGTTGAATAATTATCCACTCTTAGTCTAAGAGGGGCTGTGAAGAGATAAAAAAACTATGTTATCTTGGTCAGTGAGTAATGAGGCTAGTTATCTGGTTATATATGCTGTTGAGCTGGTTAAACACTGTTAGTAGGACAGTTAGATGATGAGAAGGCTATTTAAATTGTAAAACCCTCCTTTCAGTTTCAATAATATATCATGGGAAGGAACATTACTGACATAATAGTATGCTGGTGTGCTACTCAGTTCAGTTCCCTTAGAGGAACAGCAGCAGCACCCTCCCATTTCCTTGCAATGGTCTCTGCTATCCACCAGAAACTATCAGCACTGGGTACATTGTTTCCTGTTCTTTGGCAGACAATGACAACTTGTATTAGGAATACTTAAAAGCCCAGCATCACAGAAAATATCTTTAAATCATATGATGTTGCATTCAAATATGAAAACAAAAATGAAAACGGAAATGCAAGCAGAAGAAACCAATACAACAACAAAGCCATGCCTTAAAGATTTCTGAATACAATAACCTGTAATGCATATGGTAGATGGTAAATACTGGACACAAATGAATAACTAGTATCTGACATTGAATTGTGCAAAGATTCTTGTAGTAAAAATATATTCTCTCATCAAATAATTTAGTCTGTTTTTAGAGTGGAGATAATGATTTGGGGTCTCTCTAATCTTTTTATTCATAAACTATATACAAAAAAGGTACTCAAAGCAAAGCAATCTCATATAGTATAAATAACCAAACAGTCAGTTTTCTGGCTCTTTTGATTGCTTTAGAGTCACAATTCAATCATCTAAATAACTATAATTAAAAGAATGTATCCTATAAAAATAATAATTTAAAAAGAATGTATGTCTACATTTCTTTGGGCTCTCATGATACTTCCTATCCCCATTTATTGGTTGCACAAATAACACCTCGTAAACAAAATAATGTGTATATTGGATCACCACCCAAAACGGTATAGAGTTTCAAACCAGTCACTGCAATAACTTGTATACTTACATTTGACAACAGAAAACTTCACAGAAAATTTGAATACCCCATAAGTGTTTTTACCTCAACCCACAATTAAGCTAACAATAAAAATGAAAATTTAATGTTGCCCAAATGTCAAATGCCCTCACCCAGTTGTTTTTGTGAATCCAATTTTTCTAATTCAACTTCTCACAGAGATCATTCTAGGTAATAAATAGTGGAATCAAAATAGAGAATTTCACAACCCAACTGATAGCTCGTTGGTTCTCGCATAAACTTAGTAGAGAGATTCAACCCTGAACTTGCAAGCAATTATTAGATATATTCATTTCTTTCTCTTAGTCATACCTGTTACCATAGGCTGTCGTCCAACTAATCAGAAAAGCAAAATCCATGTTACTTTGAATTTTTAGACCCATCTAACTATGTTCCACTTATTTGTTTATGAGACAACCACACATGTAAACTGTATCCAGCCAACTTGATCTCCAATTCCTGTGCTCAAGTCCTAGCATAAACAATATCTCAAATCCAAGAAAACTCAACCAACAATATCCATCCACTGAACTTTGATGGATTAAACCATAATACCCTCAACCACAAGCCAATTCAATCCAATCCAAGCAGCCTAATCCCATAGAAAAGAAAAAAAAAGGAAAAAAAAAAAAAAACATGATACAGAACAAAAATAATTCAATACAAAACAAACATAGTCAGAACTCAAACCAGAAACCAATAAAGTAAATTCAAACAAATCCACGCCCCCATCATCCTATCAACCCAGAAAAAACCTATAGAGATATGATAACCCAGAGCTCCAAAATCCCATGTAAACCAAAACAAACACAAAACGCAAGATACACACACGAAACACCACAGTATATTCAAACTCAGAAAGCCGAATGAGACAATTGGACAATCGTCTTAGACTTATACCTAATGACGCAGACTCTCGAAACATGATTGGACTGGAAGAGAATGAAACGAGAAGGTCGTCGGGCTATTTGAAACAGAAAGGTCTGTTAGGGTCTTTGCATTGAGGAGTCTCCCCTCACAGTCTCAGCAGAAGAGAGAGAGAGCCCGTAGCTTCGCCTTCATGAGTGGTACTATTCTTTATGAGCTGAACAACTTTCTTTGGAAATTTTGAGCTCTTTTTTAAATATTTGTATTAATAAATATTTTGAAAATGCTTTCAGTTATTTACTTATTTATATACCATAATAGATAATACTCGTGAACTTGGTTTTATTTATTGATGGACCGGCGGTGGCAAGACACGTCTTCGGGTGGCCAAGAAACCACGTCATTTCTTTAAAGTTTTATATAGTTGAACTGTAATTTCATCTTTGAAATGATTTCAAAATGTACCTTAATTTGCTAAAATCTTAAACAAAATTTTTAATTTACAAAAATTTTAAAAATAAAATCACCATTTATTTGAATCTGATATAAAACTATTCCTACGAAACAAAGTTTTTTATAATAAATTCCTCTTTTCTTTATCATAGAGAATTAGAATAATCAAATTCCTGAGGTATTGGCCTGGTTTTTAAAAAACTTGGATGGAAGGCCTTTTGGCTCTTTAATGGAATCAAGATTCAATGGATCGGCTATTCAAACATGGGTGTTACACTTACGAGCACATCCAAATACCTCCCTATATCTTCACTATACATATTTTAAAATACTACCGAATTTATGAACACAAATGAGATACTTTTGATGCATTATAAAATGGTGTTAATTTTTAAAGATTAAGAGTGTCGTAGATAACAATGCCTTAATGAGAAAGATAGTTTCGCTTTTTCCGAGATATAACCACACTTGTGTAATATTATAGCTCCCAAAGGAATACCAATACCCTCATTAATGTGCGAATTAATGAGGGTATTAATTACAGATTAATGATGATTTTATATTAAGAATTCAGATGAATACATTCATTACAAAACACTGAATCCGGAACAACTTTATCTTGTGATGTTGAATTCGGCAAGCCATCTATTTGGAACCTTCGCTGAGAATGACTTCCTCGAATTATCACCCTTAATGGTCTCATTAAACCTTGCTAAGAAACTTCATGAAAAAACTCATAGTGAAAAGAGGAAGAACATTCTCACGTTAGCATCGTCATTGAAACTCATGAGTAAAACTGGTGGGACAAAATCCGGGACGGTGGAAAAAAAGAGTACAATACACTAACATTGCGGGGCCATAACGAACTTCCCCCTGCGTCGGGGTCGATCCTTGGTCATATCTCAATCTTATATATGAGTTTTCTGAAAGTTGAAGTTGGTAATACTAAATTTATATAATTGGTAATCGTTCAGAATTAACCTGCTCAAAATATTGCTTATACCTGTAAAAGAGTCGTATCTTACTCTACTTCAAGAGCCCTCCGAAAGACACAAAGAGATGAAGATTCCTCGATAAGAAAGCAGCAGTGAACTGGCATGTTAGACTAATATTATGGAACTAATGAACTTTAAAATATTACTTGATAGATCACACACTCTATCAGCGGTGAGGATTAATTAGTTGATGGTCAACTTAATGTTTGTGAGGTCTCAATTCTCAAATTGATAAATGACCTCACCATAAAAGCAAGATAGATCCCAACCAAGGAGAGATAACTCGCTAGATCTGATTACCGAGATACCAATTACATCGATAAGACTTTGCATTATCCTATCTATGGAGGCAAACTAATTTTTTTTACTATAAGAAATGGTTGTAAAGTATTGGAAAAGAAAAACAATCAAATCTTAAAGAGGGTTAGATTCTACAAGTAGTTATTTAGACCCATTTGTCCTAAAAAGGAATATGGGCGTGTTAATTCAGTGAACAGATAGCAGCATGGAGGAAATCCAAAGCTATACTATATTGCACTGATAAACATTCAATTCACAAATTGGCGCTTTCATGAAATGCAAACCGTTTTGTAAATAATTATCCATATCTCTAGGTCTCTCTTCATACCTTTTTAGAATTAAGAAGTGTTGATTTGGCAGATTTTAGGATTAGTTTTAAATTAGTTTTTATTCAATTAATTGATTTTATTCCACATCCTATTTGGTCGCCTAAATAGTGTAGATCCCTTGCAATCAAGGTGATCAAATTCCACTAGAGAACTCTCCAACTCGTGGGTACGAGATCCGGATCTTTTAGAGTCCACTTTATTACTTGTAAGGACCGTGCACTTATGAAAAGGCTGAGGTTGGTAATACTTTTCATTTCAATTCGAGTACATTTACTTTTTGTTTCAAATCGCTTTTGAGGAAATTACTCACACTAATTCCCTCGGGCCATACTTTCATATATACACTATTTGGCTTCCCAACAAGTTTTCAATACTCTAGGGACTTTAGTTAGCCTGCAGCCGTTTATATGTACCTAATAACACTCTACTCCCGTGACCTGCGAAAATTACATACCTAAAAACCTTGACATCAAGCTGCATGCTCATATCGTATTAACACTTTAATGACTATGGTACTCAAACCCATGTCCCTCAAGCCCTAGGTACTCAGATACCCATGCTTTAGCTACCAAGTCAGACACCTCTAGTCCCGAGGGTCCCAAGTGACAATCCATCAACCTACTGGGAAACCTGATGCTCTGCAACTCCAGTGTCACACCATCATGTCCTATTTATTGGGATCCATAATTTAACAAAACAATCGGACAGAGCCTCCTCTATATGGGAAGCACTATCCAAAATACAACTTGTATAACAATACATCACATGACCCATCCAAGCTCAAGATACCACACCGAGTCATTCATGAGTCATAGTGACCACTCGGCCCCATTCAACCGTACCCTAAATACTATACATGCAACTATGTGTTGATATATTTATAAGAGTTCAATTATACACTCTTATACAAAATGATATATAAAACTGATTGTTCTAATATATATATATACAAAATATGGTCCAAAGCCACATCCGGCTTTCTTCAATGTGCGCCTCGAATGTCGCGGGCTACACGTCGCACTGACCAGACTTCTAAAAGGGGGTCCACGACATGGTAAAGCAAAGCCCGCAAAGAGTGACACTCCCTACAAGGGTTACTCCCCACCTAAGTGCTCATCCAATGATCAAACCAACCCGTACACATCCAAGTGAAAATGTCTACATGAATGTCGTATGTCATGCATGGAATGTTGTATGTCATGCATGGAATGTCTTCATGCTCATATCCCGAGTCACTCACCGATTCCCTCACACATGCCTATGCCAAGTGTGACAACTGTCACTGGTAATACCAATGACACACATATAATCGAGCCCCACGCCACCGCACCAAAGTGCGCCAATGGAACTAATCCTCGAGTCAATCCCGATTCCTATCACACAACTCGAAGTCTATGTGATAACCATGTGTCTTATTTTGGGCAACATAACTTTTCGGATCACACCGCAGGTCTCTTACACCCATGTTCTAGTGATAAACATAACCTTGTGTCTTCTTTTGTGAACTTTTAGAGCACATGGCTGAGTCTTTACACCCATTGTCGTTGAACACCGCCTGGGGATAACGGCCCCCTTCTTGTACAACACATATTAATTATATTTCACTTTTATGCTTTGAATCGTGAGTCATTTATTGAATGATTGTGAATGCGAAAATTTCCTTCTTAGTTCATCAACAGTGATGGATGACCATACTCATGCACACACACCCATGCTAATGTCCCTATGCATATGCAATGTTAATGTCAATGCGCAATTTCTCATGTTACATGTATGATGCACACTACATGAACCATTCTTATCAGTTGTACTTCATGTCAATTACCATGCAAACATATATCGCAAGCATATAAGTTCCATATATTTCATGCCAATATATATATATATATATATATATATATATAGATATCGTATCAAGCATATTAGCATCCATCAATCCATGACTAACAAATAATGTCATACGGCCTTCCTTAGGCTAAATCATGGCAATTCCTACCCAATACAATAGCCTACAACATGTCATGCAATGGTCATGTCAACACTTGGCTATTCACATCGACACAACCAAGCAACCTACACACTTGGTTCAAAACATATATTTCAGAAAAGTTATGATCACCTAATGTCCTCCACAGGCATATGGTTGGAATATTGACTCAATGGGCTTTCCATAGAGTCCAAAAACACCCGAAACGGAGTTCGGATGAAGAAGTTATGGTCGTCTGAAGTTGGAGGACAACAATTAGAAAAATGACAATTGTGTCCCACCCGGGAATTTCCTACTGCACACTTTAGCGTGTTGCTCCACTTTGAATGAATTTATGAGTTTAAGAGTCGAGAATTTGGATATACCTATTTTAGAAGATATGTTCTCCTATAGTCTAGTTTACCGGAAATTTGAATCTTTCGATTCGGATGAGTGATGGCCAAGTTATAGCCAGCAACGGTCGTGGTCGAAGGGAAAATTGGACAACGCGCTTGTGGGCAGCACACACATGCCCTTAGACAGAAATTAAACAGAGTAAGAAAAAAACCCTACCTCAAATAGCGTGATTTCCCGGGACACCACCTTTTCTTGGTTTCCTTAAAAACCCAAACCTTGGACCTTAGCGAAATCTTGTGATTTTGGTACCCATGCGTAGCTTTCGTCACATAAAGTAGCTTTAACTCTCGGCCTGTCGAGTTCCGATTGACAAAACCTCGTAAAATCGCCGGAGAAGCTTTCCTTTTTTTTTCTCTCTCTCTAACGTTTTGTTTTAGACCAAATTGTGAGATATTTTTTATTTTAGATATTTTAGCGATATTTGCTCCACGTGAGACCGTGGGCTCATCGCGCCCGCGTGTCACACTTCGATGGATTTTCGTTAGAAACAATTTATTTCGTCCCGGTTTAAATTCCATCTATCACAAATAGACATTATTTAAATATTTGATATTTTTTGGGATTTTTCTAAAATCCCGTTTTTTGGGTCCACTCGATGCCTAAAAAACCCGACGGTCTCGGAATTTAACGAAATTCGTTTGGGTGACTAGATTTCGCGAGAAAATTTCAACGGTGAAGTCTGTTTTGTCATCCGAGATGTAGAAAAATTACAGGTTTTAGCCTGTCAATTCCGACAAAATTACCATTTTGCCATTCCTAGCTAAATTTAAAATTTTTAGCTTTTTCCCGGGTCTTACAGTTGCAGTAATTGCAATTTTGAGAACGTAACATCATGTCTAGGTTCTTGCCACCATGTCAAGTTGCAACTAGTTCTTTTTTATATTTTCAGGTACATAACTCTATACATTTGTATTTTTCTTTCCTAAAAATCATGAGTTGCTTAAATTTTTTTAGTTATAATTGGGTACAAGTTTATATCATTTTTTATTAATGCTATTAAACTTAAACATACACTAATATTGTCTTTTTAATTTTTTTCAAGAGGTATTGGGCCATATTTGTTGCACATACAGATATATCTCTCTCTGCTCTCTCTGTCTCTCTCTCTCTACCTCTCACTCTTTCTCTTCCACCTCTCTCTCTATATCTCTCCTATTCTTTTAAAAGGTTGTGTACTACATGTTTAGCGCTTGCAATTTTTAAGAAGTCTGAATTATGTATAAAGTTCTAATTGTCGTATGCGGTTCTATTATTATTTTTTTTGCTATTTTTTTGGTATATATTCACATTCTTTTCATATATTTATTAAGAATACAAGATTATATATGTATAGTTGCTAAGTTACATTCAATATATTTGGATGTATTTAGATACATGTTTATATATTTCTAATGGACTTTCAAGCGTAAAACAATGTTGTTTTCCTCATACTTGCTAAGGGTTAAGTGACATGTTTAATGCATCTAGGACATGGATTTCTTCACATGGAATTTTTAATAATTTAACTTTAAAAAATAAACATGAAGTGATGTTTTTTTTTTTTTTTGCTAAAGATTAGGTGACATTTACAATAGATATGGTTTGTAAATGACAAGATCACACATGAGTTTTTATGATCATACAAAACTACTAGATATTTGGTTCTTTTGGGTAAAATATATATTTAGATTATATATACTTGCTAGGTTATTTGCAAATACATTTGGATACATGTTTGTATATTTTTATATGTTAATATTTCAAATATAAACAAACTAATGTTGTTTTTCTTCCTTACAAAAGATTATGTGACATTAGCAACCATTGCAGTTTTACAAGGAACATGGTAGTAGCTCCAGTTTTAATAGAAAATGATCGTGCACAGGCTTCATTTGTCATGTAGATGTTGGATTTTTGGACATATATTTACCAATGTTCTATTTGTATTTGATGATTATAGAACATCGTCCATGGATGTTATGTATTTGACGATAATAGAATATGATGCATGGTGTTTATACTAGATAATTTTTGAAGTTGGATGCTTAGATTTTAGTTCTATAATATGAAAGTTGATTTTTACTTTTGATTATGGATTCAATTTCACAGAAGGTTCAATTAGGGTGCATAACATTTTGGCTACGAGGCTAAAGTTATTGGCATATTCTATATCTTGACCTCCTCTTGAAACCACCAAATTTCCTTAATTATGAAAAAATAAATATTGACATACAATAAATTATATTCTGGACACAAGGACAAAAGTTACTTAATAAAATTTCAACATTGATGAAAAAACACCACTTAATATATATGCAAATTAAATCTAAAATCATCTCAAACAAAATTGACATATATTATACTCAAGCTTAACATATATTGAATATAATCTTGACAAAATCGTGAATCAACGTTCACATATGTCTAACCTAACCTTGATAGAAGTAGAAGAGACAGTAGTATATGTCATTTTAATAACATCCCATCATTGATAGAAATAAGCTCAACCTTAGAATATGCATATGTCAACATCTTTTAGCCTTTCTTGACACTGTCATAGATGACATATGAGACGGTGAAAAACTGTCATTGAATACCTTTTTTCTTGTAGTGTTTCTTCTCAATATCGGCCTCTAGTGAGCGTCGTCTCCCTGCACATTCCACATTGCACGAAGGGGTCCCACGGCCGGGGTGAGCAATGCCCGAGTGAAATCCTACTGAGAATACTCCCGCTTTAAGTGCACATGCAATGAAGTCGTATAACGAATAAACCTCCCCTCGAGGAAAGATGCCATCCTAGAATGAAACCCACATGTCATGAATGAGATGTGAGCTCAACATGTCCCATAATATCGACCATATAGAGCTCTTTCTTAAGCTTCGAGATTTGACGACTCCTCACACATGCTTATGCCTAGAGTGAGAAACTCTCTCTTAAACTCGAGTCTGACTGACTCCCTCACTGGCGTCTTATGCAAGTAGAAACTCACCATTAGTATTTCAATCAATGGTCATTTCTCCAAAACAAAAGCTTTTTGTTTTATAAATAAACATTGAGACATAAAAGTAGCTTTAAAACAAAAGCATTGGGTTATCTCGATGTGACTTTATTGAAAGCATTGGGCAGTCTACGATAAATACGCTTTATTCAAAGCCATTGGGCAGTCTCGAATAAATAGCTTTATTCAAAAGCATTGGGCAGTTCCAGATAAACAACTTTATTCAAAAGCATTGGGCGATTTAGATAAAGCGGCTTTGCCGAAATCATTGCTCTGATCTCGATAAAGCGCTTTAATCAAGCGTTAGACGATCCCAGCGAAAGCGACTCTTTAGGATTATTATCCCTAGGCAGGCACTTTCATCGAAAAAACCTGATACACAGTGTTGATTTACAATATGAAGTTGTGGAGCTCTGTGGGCGTAAGATCGATGTATCAGGTCATGACTAGTGCCCGAAAAGTGCTATTTTGAACCTATATTAGATAGGTTTTGAGTGCTTTTGCGCACTAATCATATCATTATGCCAAATTAAATTGTTGAGTCTTCTTAGTTTCACTTATACCGTTTAGAGGTTATTTTTGGTTGTTTTGCGAGGTTTTGGCGTACTTTGGGAGTTCGAATTATTGAGACATATGATGAATCATGAAGATTGAACAGATTGTCAACCATCGATCATACGAAAATCAAAAGAGAGAATAGAAACTAAGTGAAGAAAATCAATGCGTTAGAGGGCGAGGAGGCCGCGGTGAAGAATGTCGGCAGTTCAGGAATTTACGGGATAAGATTGCGAAAATTTCGGGATTACGAAAATTCGCGTATGCGAAAATTTAGCAATCTTAGCGAAATTGTCAATTTCGCTAGACCCACAGGAAATTTTAAGCTAAGCACTATTCCTGGCAGAAATTTGCATTTTAAGCTACTCCATAAGAATTTCGCTAAGCTAAGCGGGGAATTTATTAGCTAAGCGAGTGCGAGCCTATGAGGAATTTCTGTTTTAAAGCTGTATCTCTTGGTGATTTCATTTAGCTAAGCGAAATTTTATTTACCTAAGCGAAAGTGTGTGTATAAACGAAATTGCTTGTATCACACTTTTGTAATTAATGCAAACTTCAATTTTGGTGTATTACTCCTTGTCCCTAAATTTAGCCAAATTGTTAGGCTTTATGGTATTTTCATACATTGGGTGGTCTATATAAGCCCCCTCTAATTTGTAACCATGTGAAAAATTGAGAGCAATTTTTGGCAAGTTTTATTTTGTAAATAAAGAGTCGTAGTTTAGTTAGGGTTTTGCTTTCTCTCTTCTCTCTCCTCTTTCCCTTATTTTCTTGGCACCAAACACCCCTCTTGGGGATGACAACTCGAGATGCTTAGCCTAAGCCTCTTTCTTTGAAGAGGAAGGAAGCTAGCTTGGTGGTGGGGCATATCACGGTTGTCCTCTTGTGTTAAAAGTTCTTAGTCTTTGTATTTATGGCTCCCATCTTCTCAAACTAGGAGTTGAATATCATTTAATGTCATTAATTTGGTCAATACTTACCAGCTTTAAGATACAGTGTATACTTATTGCTAGATGCCTTGTGGTTTTAGATGGTCTTCACAATTGAAATGATGTTGAATGTTAGGGTTTAAACTGTAAGGGGCCATAGATGCATGTTATCGTGGTGACTCGAATAGGGAGTTGATTTTAGGGTGAGGCTTCTTAGTTAAACGTAGATCAGGTTGTGGCTTGGACTATAGGTTGCTTGTCATAGCGAGGATAAAACCGAGGACAACTTTGTTTGCCACTAAGTTACCAAGTTAGTGACCTAAATCTTCAAAGTTAACTTTTCACACTTCATTTTCGGTTTTTTACAGGTTAATCGGTTTTTCAAACTCATCACCTTTGTTTTGAAACAAAATCCAAAAGTCGAATAGAAAGCCTTACCTTCTTTTATGCAAATCATTCTTAGGATGAAAACCCATCCCCGTGTTCGACCACAGACCCTTTATCTTGCGGTAGCTTGACTACGGCGATGGGAGAACAGAGTATATAAATTTTGTTGATTTTAGCTCAGCTCTTGTAGCACGAATCCAAATGGCGCGGATTCTTAGGGGATGGTGTAAACTCGTTTGATAAGTTGAAGTGTACTTGTAATCCTCATTACAAGTGGAAGGTGACCTTTTAATCCTTTTGTGTATTCGATTCTTTGTAGCGCAGGAGTGTTCATCACTTTGCGATGCTTGTCTTGTTTGTTTTTATACGGAGTCAATTTATTTTAGCTAACAACCACTTTTCTGAGTTTGTTTTGTTCTCTTTGTTGTGTCTCGGTTGTGTAGCAGTGTTTATGCTGGGAAGAGACATCGGGTAGATTGCATAGAATCGGTCTATTGAACAAAGCGGCCCGAATCGAGTGCCAATTGACGAATGGATCCTACGAAGAGCAGTAGTCGGCCAGTACCCGATGATCTGACGGCTATGGGTCGATGGGGACCATATTCACCCTCCTAGAGTTAATTGCCCCTTCTGCATCGTACCTCCTGGCGAGAGATGTAAGCGGTGAGGCCTATCACAGTACCTCTTACTCCCACATATCATGGTATGGAAAAGTAAGAAAATCATACACACTCACATAAGGGATTTTGAGAATTATGCACTACCTTTAAGGAAGGAATGATGGACATGGATTTGCTTAAGTGAAAGCATTTCCCTTAACCACTAAGGAATGAGCTGGTGGTTCGCTTCATTGAGGCCTAGAACCATTAGAAATTGGGCTGAGTTGCAGGCAGAATTCCTGAAAAAAATTCTTCAGTTCTCATAAGACCTACAATTTGAAGAGACAAATTTACACTTTTGCAGCTCAAGATGGTGAAAGGTTTTACCAGTGCTGGGATAGATTCATGGAGACCATCGGTGCTTGTCCACAGCATCATGGGTTTGATACATGGATCTTTGGTAAACCACTTCTATGGTGGTATGTCTCCTGCCATGAAGCAGTTATTGGAAACCATGTGTGGGGAGAATTTACAGGTAAGCATCTGATGAAGCCATGGATTTTTAAATTATGTGGCTGAAACGTCAAGGGTTGGGATGAGCGAACCCAAATATATGGAAAAAATGAGACCTTTGCTTGACCACAGGGTGGGATGTGTATGCAGCGACAGGAGAATGGAAATGAAAGCTAGGATTTCCAACCTTGCCTAGGAAAGTGAAGGGCTTGAAGGAAAAGGCTCCATGAGTGCATGCGTGGCGAAAACCTTTGCCTGGCTTGACCCATTCACCGGAGGTTCCAACCCGTAGCATTAAATCGAGGAGAACATGATACGAGTGCTCCATCGATGAAGTTTGATGGCGAGCCAGAAAAACCGCGGCAGGTCGATACAAGCCACCACCGACCCTATTACCCGATATGGCAATACCTACAATTCCAATTGGAGGAATCTTTAACCTCTCACGGAAACCTTGATCCCACACTATGTACCCGGGTGCCAAGCAACTGATTTGGTTCCTGCTTTGACCTGTGACCACCATCACTCTTCTCTGTAGAACAAGCCATCCTAAATTTGAGTAAGGTGGTGGGTAACTTTGTGGAAGAACAAAGGGATCAATATGCGGCAGCGCGAAAAGGTTGAAGCGCAGAAACTGCGAACAAGAGAATAGGCGGGCTAGAGAATGGCTGAACCAGAAAATTGATAATCTACGGTATTGATCACAGAATCAACAAGTTAACTGGAGAGTGAAGGAAGGTTCCCTTCCCAAGCGGTGCCAAACCCAAAGGGAATTCATGAGGAGGTGGGGTCATCGACAATTAGGAATGGATGAGGTGGTATAATCACCACGAGGAGTGGAAAGAGGTTGATCAACCCGTGCAAGCTTTGTTGAAGAATCCGAGGCGGGGAGAAGAATTGCCGATCGGCATATTCTCCTAAGGAGGATTCAATGTGAAATGCAGCGTACCACCTCCATTTCCTGAACACTTAGAGGTAAGAAGAAGGCATCCTCGTGACGGGCATTTCGGAGGTCTTAAAAGCTAGTGAAGGTTAACATACCTCTATTGGACATAATCAAACAAGTCCTGCTTATCGCGAAATTTTTGAAAGATCTTTGCACGATCAAGAAGAGGATTAGGCATTGAGAAGAAGGCATTTCTCACTGAACAAGTCGATTGCCATAATCCAGCGAAAATACATCCATCTGAGGATCGAGGATCTCCATGATTTGATCCAATATTGGTGGGAATTGCGTAGACAAGTCATTGCTTGATTTAGGAGCAGTGTGAACCTAATGCGGTATTTAATTATACAAACGGTTAGGTTTAGGTGAACTTAAACCTACCAACATCACTATCATTGGTAGATGGTCGGTTAAAATCCACTGAGGGATAGTTGAGGATGTCTTGGTGAAAATAGACAAATTCTACTACCAATTAGATTTTTGTAGTGTGACAGACGATTGCAAGTGAACCCCGATCATGTTCCAATCATCTTAGGAAGACCATTTCGGGGCCACGGCCAATGCAATAATAAATTGCGAGATAGGTCATGCAACCTTTGGTAACATGACCTTGGAGTTAAACATCTTTCATTTGAACAACGAAGCAAAAGTTGCTAGAACGCGAAAATCAAATAAGCGATGAAGTTGTTTCAAATGGTCGATGTGCGAGGAAGCAGTGTCGAGGAATTGCGGATGTCGACCCGAGGTGAAGAAGAGATTTTGGTCACGCCACTTGACACCTTTGTGGGCAATTGATCGATTCCGGAATCCATCGGTGGACCGTCACGATGGGAAGTCGACACCATGGAGTCGGCTGGGGGCATTTCTTGGGTTGAGGAGATCATTCTCCTTGACCTGTGAGCAATTTGGTAAAGTGGTGATTTGGTGTTCTCACAGCCAAATTGCATTTCGACAATTTTACTTTTTTCTTTAGTTTAGTCAATTTCAATAATTTCGGTTATTTTTTAGAAAGTTTCATAGAATTAGCCGGTTTTCTTTTAGTAACTTTGTATTTATATTATAATACTTTATATAAAATTTTAATTATAGTATTATATATTAATTTTCCCATTATAATAATTTTATTTCTTATATTATTAATATTTAAACTAAAAATTTGAAATGCAGATGATGATGCAGGCCAAGCCCAAATTCGCTATAATAGCGAAAAATGGTGGAAGTGGACTCTTTGGCTACCTCGTCAGGCTTATAAAAAGAGGGGAGGGGGCTTGCCATTTGGTCACTTCATATTCTCCCTCCCATAGCGAAGCCACTGCTGAGTCACCAGGGCACTCCCCTTGCCATTAGCACCGACATGGCGCTCCTGACCAGAGCCTTGCACGGAGCTCCTGCCGCGCGCCTGAGCCACGGTTTCGCAGCCTGCTGTTGCCCGGCCGCCGTCGCCTTGCCATTCTGGCCGTGCGTATGCGAAACCTTTTTGCGAGTCCACGAACCACACTGATGGTCGCGCCGCCTCTTCATTGCACTCATCCGATTGCCTGGTCTCCTGCCCCACGAGCCCCGGTCGGCCTGCGGTACCACATTTTCATTTTCATCGACGAAGACTTTATTCCGATTTCTTTTGGTCTATAAACATGGTTCGTACGGAGAGTGGGTCCCGCCGGCCTCGGGTCAGTTGCACCCGGCGGAAGGAGCAGGCCCGGCCCAGCGAGTCCGGCTCGGTACCATCACCGGTCGGCGATTACACGAGAACCTCGATTCGTCTTTATCGGACACGAATGGGACCTCGGGCCCATCATGCGTGCCTGGGAGGAGAGTTAGGGCGGAGCCACTCAAGCGGGCCACATCGAGACCTGACGAGTCAATCTTCCTCTCGTACTTGGCCGTCACCGGTCATCGGTAGAGGCGACATCATCGCCTCGGTTGTAACCTGACCTCCCGGGATCGAGGAGGCCCGGATTGTTAAATGGGGAACCCCCGTTCCAGGGAATATGCGACTCCATCGTGAGACTTTCATCGGGTCGTACTATGATGTCCAGCGAGGGATGATCGGTTTGAGAGTCCGTAGAGATTGATCGAGGATTATTCCTCGCCTTTCATGACTTGACTGGCATTATTACCCGAGTGGTCTTCAGTTCTATCGCTACATGACATCTCGAGGAAGACGGATGGTCGCGTGGCTGCGATTCTCTATTGATGTCCCGTAGATGCGGAGCGGCCGATATTTCAGCGACTTTGGGCTGCGTATACCCCGACGATACGAGAGGGGTTATAGGGTGGGCCACCCACCTCATCGAGAGATGGATTGAGCGGCGGAGACACTTCACCAATTTGGACGGTATTTTTATAGGAGCGCTCCCCTCGAGATCGCTGGCGATCGACCATTTATTAGGGCGGAGTGCGTTGCTTCTGACATTCACGTGCGGCCGGAGGAGCCATCTTGGAGGCTCTTTACCGGATCTCGAGAGGGGATATTGGTTGGCTCCTACGGTAGTGATGACCTCGCGATCGCATTAGAGAAGGTCATCGGAAGGACTGGTACGACCGGAGAGGCATTCCAGCTGCGATCGCGAGACTACTCTGCGGAGGTTCACCGATATGGGTTCCAGGTAGAGATTGAGATGAGTTCGATGCCCTGCAGTTCTGTCGACGGAGCGAAGTGATGACCATGCGAGTATCTTTCCATCTCAGACGGCGAGGACGGGAGTGCGGGTTAGGTGGCTAGGGACTTCCATAGAGGCGATGTGCTGCCATGGCGGGCAGAGATCTGGTCCGACTCGCCGGATGTCTCCATCCTCCTCCACACCACATCCGGTTGCGGTGACCTCCCAGGCCCCGTCTGATGGGCCACACCATTCACGAGTATGTTGCGGAGTTCTAGAGAGATTGCGGGGTGTGATGGATGCCATGCTCACTAGCAGCTACGGGCTGACCCGGGATCGGGGCGGCGGTGTGGCTCGTGCTTGACGGATCGCGCGCACTTGGGCCTTCCTCTTGTTCTGATCGGAAGGCCACCACGAGGCCTTTGACCTATTTGGATGTTTTGGTGCGGCGGCCCGGCCGGACCATACACCACCCGCAGCCCGGTGGGGTGGTTGGGTTTCTTTATGATTTTTGTATAGTTACCGGCTTTATAAATGCCCAGCCCGATTTTGATTAGGATTTATGTATTAGCCATAGTAGGCGGTGATACTTTTATATGTTTAACTGTATTCATGTATTAGCCATTTTGGTATATCAAAAACTATTCGATGCATATCTGATTTTGCATACCATGTTTTGTACCTGCCATGTGTAAATGTTTTTATTTTCAATTGAACAATTGAATTGCTCTGATTGGACAATTGAATTACCCCTTGTGTTGGAAAATTGAATCATTGTTTTGTCACCTTTATGTTAGAAGCGGAATTCCATGCTTGAATCAATTTTGGTCGATTGAAGTTCCGGCATGCTCCGAGTTGAAAATTTCTCCCTTATCTTAATTCACACTGCACTCCAGTTATTTCAATAGATTTTGTGAATTTGTATACTTCCTTTCCCTTTGCAAAAGTAGGCCTTAGGTATGTTGGCAACCTAGGATAGGTTTGTGTTACCCATACCCAGAGATAATGTTGTCTTCCAGGAAAAGAAAAGAAAAAAGCAAAAAGAAAAGAAAAAGAAAAGAAGAAAAAAGAAAAATAAAGTCGTGAAGTTTTGCCTTGAAACGAGCACGGTCAGGTGGGGTGTATGGCGAAAGCCTTTGGCTTAGATGCCTATGCCTTCATTGGTTGGGGTCATCGATTTAGTGTTTTGTTACATGGGTGGATAGGTAGAGTCTAGCAGTGTAGGTACTTGATTTTCGAAGTCATCTGGTCGGGGTGAAGCCTTTAGAGTTGAGTGGTCGTGATCCTTTGGCTTGATGCCACAAGCCTTAATTGGTTGGGAGTCATCGGTGGACCCCGTTAGGACTTTGGTGAAGTCGAATTTTAAGAAAGCATTTGCACCTATGATGTAGTTGAATAAAGAAAGAAGAGTGTAACTAGCCCTATCTAGGTTGTTCGACAACTTAAGGCCATGTCGTGCTAGGTTGGGAGGAGACCAAAATTTTGCAATTTATTGGCTTAATACGGTTACATAAAGAACCATTAGACTTTGGTAAAATTCCGGTTGAGATTCATGGAACCAATATTGACACATTGTTCTTGTATGGTTTGGCTCTTTCATGGCGGTTTTTCAAACTTGGTGTCAATTTTTCGAGTTTAAGGTAATGTTTATATGTACATAAACCCATAAACTTTTGAAAATCACTACATGCGTCTCCTTTTGTTTTTGCGTTGCTAAGGGACTAGCAGCGTTTGATTGGGGGTGTGATTAGTGCCCCGAAGTGCTATTTTGAACCTATATTAGATGGGTTTGAGTGCTTTGCGCACTAATCATGTCATTATAATTGAAGTGTTCAAGTCTTCTTAGTTTCACTTATCTTGGATTTAGAGGTTATTTTTGGTTGTTTGCGGGTTTTTGGCGTACTTTGGGAGTTCGATATCAGGACATATGATGAATCATGAAGATTGAACCCGATTGTCAATATCAATCATACCAAAAATCAAAGAGAATAACAAAGTGAAGAAAATCAATGCAGTAGAGGACGGGAGGCAACAGTGAAGTCGGCCAATTCGGGAATTTCGCTAAGATTCGCGAGAATTTATTTGGGATTGCGAAAATTCGCGACAAGCGAAAATTTATGATCTTAAGCGAAATTATCAATTTTATTTAGACCCCGAATTTTAAGCTAAGCATATTCTAGCGAAATTTTGCATTTCGCTGCTCAAGAATTTCGCTAAGGTAGCAAAATTTAGCTAGCCGCGAAATTGCCGAGCTGCTTCGAGAATTTCTTTGTTTCGCTATCTCTTCGGAGTTTCGCTAGCTAGCGAAATTTTCGCTGCCTAGCAAAATTGATATGCCTTAGCGAAATTCACTGCCTTGTCACACTTTTGTAATTAATGCAAACCGACTTCAATTTTGGTGTATTACTCCCTTGTCCTAAATTTAGCAGGTGTTAGGCTTTATGGACATTTTCATACATTGGGTGGTCTATATAAAGCCCTCCCATTTTGTAACCTAAGCAAAAATTGAGGGAGCAATTTTGGCAGTTTATTTTGTAAATAAAGTCTAGTAGTTTAGTTAGGGTTTTGCTTTTCTCTCTTCTCTCTCCTCTTTCCCTTATTTTCTTGATTTACCAAACACCCCTCTTGGGGATGACAGCTTTCGAGAGATGTAGCCTAAGCCTCTTTCTTTGAAGAGGAAGAGGCTAGCTTGGTGTGGTGGGGCATATGCGGGTTGTCTCTTGTGTTAAAAGTTACAGTCTTTTGTATTTATGGCTCCCGTCTTCTCAAACTAGGGTTGAATATCATTTAATGTCATTAATTTGGCCAATACTTACCATGCTTTAGGATCTGATGTATACTTATTGCTAGATACCTTTGTGGTTTTTAGATGGTCTTTACGAGCCCTTTGAAATGATGTTGAATGTTGGGTTTTAAAGCGTAAAGGGGCCATAGATGCATGTTATGCGTGTTGACTCAAATAGGAGTTGATTTTAGGGTGAGGTTTGCTAGTTAAACGCCGTCCGGTTGTGGCTTGGACTATAGGTTTACTTATGTCATACTTGGATAAAGTAGGGACCTTGTTTGCCACTAGTTACCAAGTTAGTGACCTAAATCTTCAAAGTTAACTTTTCACACTTCATTTTTCGGTTTTTTAGTTAATCGAGTTTTCAAACTCATCTGTGTTTTGAAACAAAAATCCAAAGTCGAATAGAAAGCCTTACCTTCTTGCACTTGCTCTGAATCATTCTTAGGATGAGAAACCCGTCCCTGTTCGACCCTAGACCCTTTATATTGCGATAGCTTGACTACGGCGGTAGGAGAACTAAATTATATAAATTTTGTTGATTTTTAGCTCGGCCCTGCGTAGCACGAATCAGTCCACCACCGTTCTAAGAATGGTGAAAGGCAACTGACCATGCACACCCGCGTTTTACCTTGATGTCCTGAATGCGTATGAAATCTGATACCAAATGTGCCATTGCCTATTCATACCATGCTACATATATAATGAGTGCTATATGCACAAATGCCTACTCATGCATATTAACCCATGCATCAATTGGACATTTATATCACCGAACACATAAATTCCAATTTAAATCATACAATTCATGTCGACATACTTAACATACATACATTGACATCTACAAGTCATCACAAATTGGGTAATGACTTACTTTATTCTCTAGGTCTAATTGTGACACCATGTCCACAAATAGCCTACAACCAAGCCATGCAATGACCTCAATCATACACAAACTCATGCATTTCCCTAAGCCTCATGGATAATTATATCAACATGCATATAATTACTAAACAACATACACCAATTTCAATGTATTAGACCGCGCATATCATCACAACCAAGCAATTTGCACACTTGGTGCTACAATCAAATTTTGAAAAATATGTGGGCACCAAAGCCATTCACAGGCATATGGCCAAATTCTAAACTCAAGGATCTTTCCATAGATTCCAAGAACACCAAATTTGGAGTCCAAATGAAGGAGTTATGCAAATTCCTGAGCCATGGAAGAAAATCGATGATATTCACGGCACCTATAGCAGTAGAGGCCACTGTATTTCGTCATTTTCGGACCTAACATGAGCTAAAATTGCATTAACCTATATTTGGATGGATTCTAGACTCAAATAGCTTTCCAAAGAGTCCAAGAACGTGAGAATCAAAGTTCGGACGAAAATGTTATGAACGTTCAAAGTTGGAGGCTTCACATGAATAGTGACTTACGCAGCAGATTTTTTTTTTCCTTTTTGTGCTTGAGAGCACCATCCAAACAGCCCTTAGGCCTCAAACATGACCAAAACGACTCCTAGGTGGAAAATAAACCCGAGTATGAAGGTTCCCTATCTCTTAGAGCGAAGATGAAGCTTTTCGAAGACTTGGAAGCTCAAAACCCACGACCTCCTGAACTTTCCTCTAGTATCTCCGACGAAAACTTGATTTTGGTGTCCACGCATTGCCCTCGACGAGTACTCCGACTTTAAGTCTTGGCCCGGCGCGAGACGACCACCCGAGCTCCATAGATCTTAGAGAGAAGGTGGTGCCTCTCTCTCCTCTCTCCCTCTTCTCTCTTTCTCTGCCGGTTCCTGCCAAAAATGGCCATTTTTCTCCTTTTTGTTCTAACTTCATTAAAGTTACTTGTGTATTGCGTCAAGCACATGTCCTCAATCCGGGTTCATTTCTGTCCTGAAACGATTAATTTATTTTCAGTTTAATTTATTTTAAATGAACTTAGCTCAAGCCATTTCCTGACTTCTGAGATTTTCGTAAAAATCTCATCCTTGTAGTTAATAGCGACTCACCACCCAGAAAATTGTAAAAAATTCTATTTGTCTTGGGATTTGTGAGCTTTGCGGGTCACTGGGTTCGTGAGGAGGGTCGTGGTTACAATTCGTTTGTCATCTGAGATCTGAGACAGTTTTCTAAGGCTTCACGAGCCATTCCATCAATTTTACTATTCTTGCCATTTTTCAGAAAAATTTAAAATTTCCCGGGTTTTACAAAAGGCATGGTAAGTGACAATTCATTCATGGCATGTAGGCATTCGGGTAAATTGTATTTACATAGAATGTTTGATTGTGTGAGACGTGGCATTACATGTTGCCCACTTGGTGAGAGTAACCCTTATGAGTTTTCACTCTTTGGCGTCTTCCTTTCGTCGTGGGACACCTTTGGTACGGGGGAGTATGCGGGTGGATGTTCACCGAACAAACACACATCTAAAATTTATGACTATTACCAAAATTTGTGTCTAGTCCCCGCTTGCTGACACAACACCGTGCGGGACCCGAAGAACTTCGTCACAAATTTATGACACTATTACCCGAAAAGAACTGTCCCTAATCCCCGTGCGACTTGAAAACTTGATGATCCTTATCACATATAAGCAAAACATATCTCTTAAAAGTAAATCATTTTCAAAGTTTGGTTTGGTCGATATTACGCAAGTGCGCGGTCGACAAATAATAAATGGTTAAGTCCGGATATGATCCCCTGGAGATCTCGAGAATTCTAAATCCTTCTGCGACTACTCGATTTCCATACTATTATTTGGACTACAAAATGATAGTAGGATCCCACGACGTGGAGTGCTGGAAAATTAAAGAACAAAGAAAATAAGCTGAACCATCAAACATCTTGGAAAATAAGAATAAAGAATGGTTAATTTCTAATAAAAAGGAAATGAATCTTGAATAGTTATCTCGAGAAGACACGTGTAAAGCTGATTATAGTGAACTATGTCGGCTCCGTAGTTAGTGCGATAAAATTTCTTGATTATCTCAGTTCAAAAATACGTCGGTTATGGTGCGGGATCTCTCCACACTCCCACATTTCATCATCTAATTTATGACTGATTACTCAGTCTGATTAGATAACTACTTTTAAAAGGGATTTCCCTAATGCGGGTATTTTTCTTTTTGCAATACTTCATACCATTTTATGGTTTGTAAACCTTAGTAGCCCCCGAGTTATCGGTCAACGAGGATATACAACTTCAGTTGCTCCTCCTCGAGAGGTAGAATAGATCATACTTTCCTTGGTGCAGATCCACATTAACAGGATTGGCTGCTATGGTGAAATTGAACTCTTGTTTAAATGAATAACTCATTCGACTCGTTCTTGATTTAGTGAGAAGGATTTATCTAAGTGAACTACAAAGCTCAAAAGATCCTAATAGCAGTTGACACCTTCAAAGAAATGCACATTACTCTCAGGGAATGTCTTCCTGTGTCCTTTCCCAGAGGACCTCCACAAAATCGAGCAATGACCTTAATCTTAACGGGTATAAGAGCGATATTCAGATCCAGACAATAGACCCAGGCTTGGGAGGCATTAAATGTTTGAATATTTGTTTGAGAGCGATATGAAATAGATAAAAGATATGGTTAGTGACAGCGTTCTGATTCTTGGATGCGATCTGTTCATATCTATAGATAACTTAGTGAAACTGGCGATGGACTACAGAAGTGTGGGCACAAAGCGTTAGACATTTGTTTGAAGAAGTGAAATGCGTTGGAAGCTGTTAGTGATATCTGGTTGGAAACCTCTTGAGAAATAAAAATACGAGAGCATATTTGCTGCAAAACGACGGAAATAAAAAATAAGAAAAATAAAAGAAAAAGAAAAAAATAAAAGAAAAATGAGCTTTCGACTATCGGACTACTCTAAATGCGGCGCGTAAGCTACTATAATGAAATTTGGATAGGCTAGCGTATTTATAGGGTTCCTCAGTGGGCCTAATCCCGATGTAACTTTTCTTTGTGGGTTTCAAAATGGTTTGTGATTCCTTTATTAGTCGCGACCCGATTTCGCTTGTCGTGACATCATCGATATGCGACATACAGCTCTGCGTCGACCACCATTTCGAGTCATCGCGATCTTCAGCGATACCGGCTCATGTTGTCGCTGGCGGCGACAATATCTTGTCGCGACATCTCTTTATAGCTGCTACCTTCCCGGCGGTTACGATGTCGCGACTCGATCCCATGTCGGCGACATCGACTTATGGTTGCAATCTTCTCTTGATGGTTTTATGCGTGACCCGACCTCATGCATTGACATCGGTTCATTTCCGCCGGCTTTCATCTGTGGTTCTACGATGTCATGGCAATCGATCTCCTGTCGCGACATCAACTTAGTTCTCTGGGGCTTTCAACTGGTTGCTCCTGATGTCGCGACCTCGATTCACGTCAGCGACGCCAACTAGATCTGCGAATCTTTAACGTCTTGGATGTCGCGACATCAATATGTTGTCGTGGCGATGGCGATTCGCATGTTTCAATCGCGCCACTTGTATCTTTCCTTTGATTGCTGCTGGCATGCATTGACGCCGATCTTGTCGCGACATCGCCCCATGCCTCCACAAGTTTCAGCGATGTTCGATGTCGTGCGTGATGTCTTCAACGCGACCTCACCTTAAGAAACGACCTTAACTGCGGTCTTGTGTCGCGACTTGATCTCACGTCGCGACATCGGCTTGAGTTCCGCGACTGTGAGTCGAACCTCTCATAAGCAAAGGTGTTTTACGTTGTGGCGACCCTCATCTCAGTCACGACATCAACTCTTGTCGCGACCTCAGAATGCTGTCGCGACGTCGTTCTCTTAGCTCCTGATTACCCTTCAGCTGCTTATCTGGTACTTACTGTCGCGACCTTCATCAAATTCCTTCAATTCTCTTGGTGTCGCGACCTCAGAATTTGATCCAGAACCTTAAATCGCATCAATGAATCACCCAATTGTTTTCGCTTTCGCTCGCTTTATCTGATTGCACTTTCTTTCCTCCACTTATCGATTTTCTACCGCATTTTCTTCTTTCTTCCATTTTACCTGCCATTGTCAGACAGGAGTTTTGTCTATATTTAAGATATGATTATTCATTTCTAGATGCAATCAAACAGAAAATGGATTAAAATAAGATGACTTTTAAGCTCATCAAACTCCCCAACTTAAAATTTATGTCATTCCTCGCTGTTAAAAGAAGAATTGTTTGTCCTCAAATGTATAATTTTTAAGGACATTTTTCTTGATTTGTCTCTGCAGCTTCATCTCAATTTAATTTGCATGCAAGGTATGCAAAATTTTCTCATCTAGCTTCAAGTCCAAATTTCAAGGTTGCCTCTACCTTATGCTATGCAAAACTAAAAATGTTGAAATGTTTACAAACAATATACTCATTGGATCCCGTTTTGAATAAATGAATTGTTTTCCCTTCTCATTTTATTGTTGAGTCATTTAACTCCTAAAGTTTCGTAATTTTGATTGTTTCTTCCAAATTCCAGCTTCTGTTCTTTCATATCGATCTCCACTAATGTAGGTGATTTCAAATTCCTTCACATCAATCAGTCTTTGGAAGGCTTAGTTATATTGTGAGGATGGTAATGGGGTGATGGAAGGAATTTTTAGGTTAAGATTACCTTGAACATTTTTTCTTCTCTTCTACCCTTTCTTTCTATAGCTTCTAATAAACTCCTAAACTTCATGTTTGGGATATCTCTTTTGATTTCTTTCATTTAAGAACTTGTATTCCCACTATTTTACACTCGACACTCTCACTGGGAATTTCTTAGTTTGCGTTACCACTAAGGGATAGTGCAATGTTTTAACTTTGTGCTTTCAACACTCTTAATAATCTGGTTAGTAACTCTATACCGAGAGCATTAGGGTACTGTGTGTTGAAACACCCCTAAGAAATCTAATTAATTTCTGAGAGAGCTAGGCCACAAGATAAAAACTTATCCTTAGAAGCCTTTCGTTGCATTTTCTCGCTTCGCTTTTCTTTTCATCGCTGAGTTCCTCGTGCAATATACCCCCTAAAACTTCATTTCTTTCTTCCTCTTTGAATTCCTGGGTAATCATAGGTTCTTTACTGAAGGATTGATGTCTTAGGATGAGTCGGGGTTTCCATTGGTTTATTTTTGAAGAACAGCTTGTTGCCTAATTGAACTACCTGTGAGATATGCATCAAAGATATGAATAGTGGATGGTTAATTTATTCAAACTGCTCCAAGAATGGCTCGTGATCATCTCACTACCAGAATACCAAGATTCTTCGACTAACCAATAATCTAACAAATTAGAATCTGGTCAACAAATGTGACTAACCATAGGGAGTATTCACTCATTTTATTTAGCGAGTAGTTAAGTTAATCGATATTCACAAAGTTCCTCGACCCATCGCTCATACCACAATCTCAAAATATGTTTTGTTCCTTCTATTGTATTACCTTCTCAATTCCGACTTATTAGTTAAATATAAGTCATTTTTGCACCTTAGTTTCAATTAAACTATATGCATTTCTCATTCCTTATTCTCGCAATTTTTCCTCATTTCAGCTTACTCATATACTCTAATCGGCTTCATTCAATTAAGATAATGTCCTATCAGCAGTTTTTATTCTTGAACTATTTCCTACCTTGATTTCCTAATCATACAACCACAAAGCAACATAACATTGAACAATCAATTGCAAAATAGCACACAACACTTCAATTGAAATTCTCGCTTTATTTCGACACTTGCAACCGTTGGATACACAAAGGATGTATACATTGTACCGAAGTTAGGCAGGAGAAGGTCTATTTTTCTTTTCAAATAGCTCTGAGCAAAATGTTGGGGATCGAGTCTAATGTACCTAAATGGGCCGGAAAATTCGTGAATTTCACCCTCTTCGTTTTCTCTTCTCGGGTTTCCTTCTCCATTCGTTTCCAATGAAAATTCATTAGAGAGATCATCCTTCTTGTTCAACTCCATCTCGCTCTTTCCCGCTTTCTATCTATTGTATTTCCATTTCAAAATATCACTTCAAGACTCATAAGATTGTCGTTAATCAAGTCTAAATTTTCTCCAACCCATTCCTTTCCGCCCGTAGGATTCGCCTCCCATTGCTTTTGTCTCATCGCCAGCTTTGTTTTCCAGCCTCTCAGAGATTTGTACAAGAATTTGAAACCCTTTATCTCAAGCCCCACTTAGTGTCATGCCTTTATCTCTTTCTAATAATGCTAAGAGTCGAGTCACGATCAAACCGCTTAGAAAGCTTCATGATCGCTTTAGTTCGGGAACAAATCGCATCTCTTTCCCTTCATTTCTTTCTAACTTCTCCTTGCCGTCAACATTTTTCCCATCCGTTCCTCTTTCGTCGCCTTCTTCCACTCGTTGTTCTCTTCTTGGACTTCCACCTCATGCTCCCTTTCTTTTCGTTTAACTCTCTTCCACTGGCTGACCCTTCTTTCACCCTTTTCATACATTCCTTCTCTCGACCCCGTTTTAAGTTCCACCTTCTTTCTCTATTCTCTCTCATGGCATCGAGCTTCCCAGAATTGAGTTGTTCTCTCAGGCTCCTTTTGAGCTTTCCTCCGTTAAATTCTCTGTTGTAACAGAGGAGAATCGCAAGGGACGGAGAAGTCTATCGGGCTTTCTTCCTCCGCCCTTCATTATCCAAAACATGCAACTACTGTACCGGGCTGATGTCACCGGGTGCTCGCTCCCTGAGACTGGCCCTGGTCTCCTTTTCTTCCGTCCTTCACTGGCTTCACCCTCCTGCTTCTACCAGGCACCCTTCCTCTCTGACTCGCCCTCGCGAACTCCCGTCAAGGATTTATGAAGCCCCAGTGACTTTCTCTACTCCAAATTCCTTCACCTCACCTTCACATAGGATTGTTATTGTTGCCGCTATGGCAGACTTTGTTCCTCTATGATACCTCTCATGATAGAGTTCTATGATAACTCCTATATTGATCAAATTCCTTGGTAATACACAAAGAAGATACCTCGTTTCACTCCATAAATGTTTTGTTGGAACCAAACAGATGCAAGGAAGTAAACCATACCTTAGCTTCCTCAAGAGGCTCAATGTAGTTCCCCGCTTTCCTTCCTCCTTGGTCTAACTCCACCCTTCCATCAATAGCTTCTCAAGAATCCTTCTTGTAATCTCTGCTTCCAAAATTCTTCAATTTGAGCCATGCTCTGTGTATTGTCATCCCATAGGCCTCAAGCATGGCCTCGGGCTTCGTATGAGACCCTGTGAATTTAACATAAACGGCTATGATCCTTCCCTTCCTACCATATCATGAATAAACTTCACCTCAAAGGCCGATAACCCGCTGTGCGTGCGTAGACTCTCCGATCCTCTCTCGCTCTATCATCTCCTCAAAGGAGTCATGTGGTTTTAAATCTCCTCGTGAACAAAACCCTTGTTAGCATAAGATTTCTTCCACTGAATAAGCTCATCGATACGAAATCTTCTACTTCTTCTTCTTCTCTCCTCTTTCCCTTTTCCCTGGCTTCCCGCTCTCGAAGTCGGCTTAACTTCCGTGCTTTGATGGCATCTCTCCTGCTTGCTCTTCCCGACGAATCTCATCTAACTGTTCTCCTTGGCGAGTTTCTTCTTCTTCTGACATGTTCGTGTTCTCATAATCTCAGTCTTAGGTTATGGACTGTGCTGATCTTTAAATGATCTGAGATAAAGAGGGAAAAAGCTTTTTTAAAGTTTGGAATGCTGGTGGTTTGGAGGTTGAGATTCGTGGAGGAAGACGAAGATGAATGGTTATGTGGTTTGGAGTGAATGAATTCAGTTTCCAACAGCTTGCAATTAACTCAATGTCTGTAATGATTAATGCCTTCTAAATTAAGACCCGTCGCGACTTCCGACTCGCTTTTATTTCCAGCTCTCATTAAATCTCTAGTGGCTTTTCAAGTGTATGGTCAGTACATGTCGCATTTTTATGTCGCGACCTACCTTATGTCGCGACAATACGTTGTTTCCGTGATTTGTTTACGTGGCGACAATCCTTCTTTGAAACTTAATTCACTGTCGACATGTATTCCTTCCTCCATACTACTACCTAATTGTTCTTTCCAAACGGGTCACTATATCAATGTTTTTGAGACAATAAATTGTCGCCATAACCTTGCCATCGCGGATCAAGCCCTTAATTCAATGATTTCATAAACTTTGAATTCTCCTATTGTTCCTAACCCGTTTTGTAATGACCCGCACTTTAATTATACTAGGTTTTAAACACGCTTACAAGCTCACTTAAGTTTGACCTCGTGTTCAATTCAACACTTGATATATGGACCAGTTGAAATTTTTTTCAAGGATGAATAGTTTTAGGTTCACTAAGACACCATTCTCGTAGGGCCTCATTTATACGAAGTTCAAGGGGACCGGTTTAACGCCCAAACTGACTTACTGATAAAGTTATAACCTTAAATTTCAAACGGCAAAGTGTTTTATCAAAGTCCAACCGGGGTTTCTCAAACTTTTTACCCGAAAGCGACTCCTAGTCTCTATAAGCATAACTTGTGATGCCAAAGGAAACCCTAGCCACCAAAACACCTCCTTGAGCTCCCAAAACCCTAGGAAAATTCTCCAAAACTTGTGACCCGGAGCTGGTCATCAACCATTGCGAAATGTGGAAGATCAGACAAGCCGAGGCGCCACGGCCACCACCGTGCTACACGCGCCGGCCTGTGGGGCGGCGCCATCGCTTCAAGAAGCCGGTCGAAATTCTTCACTGGGCCAACCGACGCCGGACGCCGGGCCGGATCCGGTCGCAGAAGACGGCGCGCCGTCTCGGGTTTGTCGCCTGATTTTCGATTTTCCGCCACTTGTGCCACCCCAGCTCCTTTCCACCATTTTGACCCCAACTCATCATCCACGGGTCCCTTTGCATTCCTCACCGCTTGGAAGTTACAACGAAAAACAAAATCACGAGGTTAGATCGAGTTTTCCGCCACCACAGCTTAACGTTGGAACCAAGGTAATGGTACCAATGAGTTCCTTTGTCTCTCGCTTCATTGATATGCGTGGTTTGTAAATTTTGGACATCGCTTGGTTAGGCTCATTTTTAGGTTGTTTCGTAATTCACTGAGAAGCCTGGATCGAAATAGAGTACCGATTGGTCAAATTTGGAAATTGAAGTCAGATTAGTGAAATTGATGTTTTAGGAATTATCGACGCCAATTTCGAGAAATTAGTCTCTCGTGTGAAAAGCCCCAATTTTAGGTATCGCCTATAGGGGTATTAATTATGAACTGGACCTCGTCTGAGTCCCAATTGGATGGCTTCAGTTCTAACAGTTATTCTAAGGCCTTCGGGGCATCCTGGGCGTCGTTGGTTCGGGCTATTAGAGCCTAAGTAAGGCAGTTTATCTATATTACAGCACTCACGCCGCCGAGATCGATCCCGCAGTGGTTAAAGATCGAAATGGCCTATACCGTGGAGTGGTTTATATGCTTTCAAATTGATTTGGGGTATTATGTTGATATATCTATTGTGATAAAAATACTTTACCTATATACCGCTTTGATCGATGGTTGGTTGCATTCAAACATGATTTTCTTGCCAGATATAAAACAAGTTATTATTTCATGTGAATTTTGTCAATATTTCAATTATTTGCAAGTTTTGCCACGTGTTCGTGGATGAAGCCGGGTGGTGTTTGGATATTTTGAGTACATGGATTGAAGTTGCAAACTATCTTGAAAAAAATTATTGTTAAAAGAAAAGGTGGATCTGAGATTTTGTGGACCGAATTCTAATACTGTGATTGCTGAAAGGTACATGTGAGAAAAGTGAACCAAGTATATTGGTTACCACGTGATAGCTTCAAGCATCTTGAGGTTTATTAGGTCACACGGATGCAGCCGGGTTTGCCCTGATTAGCTTATAATACCACATGTCCCACCCAGGCCTGTCAGCTGCCATGACATGCCTGACCTGAGGTTTGAGGAGCTACGTGAATGGCCAAGTTTACCCGAGGCTATTTAGGTGCCACGGATGGCCGTGCTTTACTCCTGAGGTTTATTAGGTAACACGTGGATGGCGCTCGCCTGAGGTTTGTTAGCAGTGCCACGTGATGGCCGCCCACCCCCGGATATCGGTTAGCTG
Organism: Tetrastigma voinierianum; assembly: GCA_016808115.1. NCBI lineage: Eukaryota > Viridiplantae > Streptophyta > Magnoliopsida > Vitales > Vitaceae > Tetrastigma > Tetrastigma voinierianum. Next base: position 220,341 of record JAEQBH010003193.1, on the reverse strand, counting down.
CCTGATGGCCGGCCCACAGGTTTGTTAGCTACAGCCGCACGGCCAGTTCACCTCGAGGTTTGCTAGTCGCACGCGATTATCGCAAACTTACAGGTTCATTAGTTGTCACTTGCTCGCGAGGCTCCGTTTACTCAACGTTTATGATGGTATGTGGTATGGATCACTTTTGTTTTCAAATATAGTATAACCATTTTAATATTTCATGATCAATGCATCTCAAAGTTATCTTATTACTTGATGGCTATACATGTTTTGTGCCTGGCGAGGCTCGTGTACAAGGCAAGACATGGTCTGGCGCACATCAGGTCGGGGCCTATCTATGACTGTGGCACACAACGACTGGGCAAAAGCTCGGTTTTGTGAAATGCTTCTAAATCCAGGGAACTTTACAAAAGAGTGAACTAAGGTTTCTGAGAGAAGAAATTATCTATTTAAACATAAAAAACAAGTATTTTCCCCACAAATTATGCTACTCCACCGAGATTTATTATCTCACACACATTGTTTTAACCTGCCCCTAGGTCCGGCACAGATCGTAGGCCTATTCAAGGCCACTGACACCGCCGCTTCCTCCCGCCTGACAACTGCCGCACTCTATTGCATTTATCCATTCGTGTTTACGTATCGACTTATTCATTTCTACTGTGACTCTAAATCCACAATAATTTTAGAATGCTCGATATTCGTATTGAACTTTATGAAACCTTCATTTATAATCGTCATGCTGTTTTTATATATACATGTATAATCGGGTATTAAATTAATACATGGTGTTACTCCTTCCTTATAGGTTCCACCGTATCTTCCCTAGGAGTACAGCTGGACTTCACTAAAGGGACCACCCGGAAATCCGGAGGGTATCCTGCCTAGCCTGCCGCCTTGGCATCGTAGCCTCCAGTTCTAATTGGTCGCACATCGTCGTGCGACTCATCCAATGTTTCATAGATACCTTCCTAACCTTTATCATCGTGATCGATTCGCCATTGATTCGGTAACGCCCTTTCTCTGGATGGCGCCAGAGGTCGACGAGTCCCACAGTTTCTATTGAAAGCCTGTGCACCTAGCTACGAGGAAAATCCATCGAACGTCCGGCTCGACCATCGAGAGGAGTGGGTTCACTCAGTACGGCCGATCGTGCCCGTAGTCGAGCAAATGGTCTTGATGGTTCCACTGATCCCATGGTGGCCCCATCCCTCTCTTCTCTCTTCGGCTGTGATGACACGGAGTAAGACTGACGAGGGTATGCAGTTGTCCTGGATGAGGACAAGAGTCGACACCGGTTTCGCCTGGGAAAAGGGGAAGCCGGTGGGCGTATGAGAAGACTAGGAAACCGCACACTGGGCACGCCCAGCCGGCCTTCATGACCGAGCTACCCACCCTGTTGAGACCAAGAGGCTAGAGTCTCGAGACACCCACACAGGCGCATGACGCGAGTACGAGCGCAGGTTCGTGAGAGTTATCGATTTCGCCCAATTTGCGGCTGATGAAGTCGCAAGCAGCTATGAGGTCTCGACGGGTTAGTCGAGCCGATGGCTTGAGCCTCTCAGGTCCGACTCACCCTGCTCGCACTACCAATGAGAGACGCCGCCCCTAGAGGTAGAGAGATGCACTTTGATACGCCGCACTGTGCGTCTACATACGATGGATTGTCCCTGGGAACCCTGAAGGTCGGATCGTCCAAGAGGGGTAGCTTCAACTCCTGGACTTCAAAGCAGAGGATCCAGAAGCAGATTGCATATACGCCACTGCAGATGTCCTTAGAGGTACTACTGTGGCCTGGATTTCGACCAAAGGAGCAAAGGATGCAGCTATTTTCAGGGGTCTGCAGACCGAGGTGGTTTCCGTTCGCCTTGTGTTATATGTGGCAAGGTTCATGATGGGCCCTGCCAGTGGGGTTATGCGTGCTTTCAGTGCGGGCAGACAGGACACTTTAAGAGGGACTGCCCCTATCGAGGCTCCGGCCAGACTAGAGTTTCGTAATCGTGCCTTGCTCCAGCGACTAGTGGACATGGGGACTGGATACGCAGACAGTGTGCACTCCCATGTTCCTTCAAAGACAGATAATACCAGACCTCGCGAACAGAGGCGGTGGGACGAGAGGACGACCACCGCTGTGAGGCAGGTTTATGCGATGACTAGTCGGGGAGGCAATCGACCACTCGACGGTGATGTGTACATTATCTATTTCGTGACGATGCACGTACTATCGATCCAGGGCTACACACCTTTATTCACATGAGTATGTCAGACTTAGCTCAGATCTAATTCGGGGCCCTTTCGATGTGGGTTGGAGATTGCCACACCCACAGGAGAATCTCTATGGCCTAGTCAGATGCTTAAGGGTAGCTTGTTTTCCATTGGGGGCCAAGATATGAAGGCAAATTTGATATTAATAGATCTCAAGGGGTTGGATGTAATCCTTGGGATGGATCAGCTTGTCGCAACCACGCTCAATGGATTGTTTCAAGGAAGTGATATTTAGGATCTACCAGACTACCTAGTAGTCTTCCGTGGAGAACGGAGGCGTAGCATCTTCGTGTTTGATTTCGCTACTTCGCTGTATGGTTACTTTAAAGGCTGTAAAGGGCACCTAGCCCATGTAGTCGATGTGTCGTAGCAATGAGCTCTATGATCGAGGATGTACCAAGAATATGAATTCCTTTTATCGTGTTTCCCGACTTCCATCTTCCGTGCCTACCTTAACGAGAGCATTTACTCTTCCCATCGACTTAGTTCCCGGTAATAACCCCCTATCTCCTTACCACCTTATAGAATGGCACCGGCCGAGTTGAAAGAGTTGAAGGCCCAACTACAAGAGCTGGTGGATGGGGTATTTATTAGGCCCAAAGATCACCTGGGAGCAAGAAGCTCAGGAAAGGTGCATGACGGTACTGGAGGTCAGGTGTGACTATAGATAAATGAATAAGGTCACCATTCGTAATAAATATCCTTTGCCTCTCGATTGATGGACTATTTGATCAAATTTCCAGGTGCAAAAGTGTTCTCTAAGATTGACTTGAGGTCAGTTACCACTGGGCTAAGGATTGAAGAACTCCACGCTCCCAAACTATGATTCAAAGGACTCCAGATAATGGGCATTATGAGTTCCTAGTGATGTCTTTTGGACTCACCAATGCCCCAAAGAAAGATTCATGGATCTCGATGAACCTGCCCTTCGCCATACTTGGATCGGTTTGTCATTGGTTCTATTGACGAGACTCGTATACTCGAGGAGCTAGCTGGAGTAATGAGACATTCTTGGGCTGGGTGCTACAACGTTAAGTGCGGCATCGTCAGATGCCAAGTTCAACAAATGTGAGTTTTGCTGAGCCGAGGGATTTCTCGCATGTGGTGTCCGCCGATGGCATTTATAGACCTCGGGAAGGTAGGAAGCAAGTGGCGACTGGGAGCAACCTGACTGGCTTACGATGTATGAAGTGAGTTTCCTAGGATTAGCAGGTATTACCGCAGTTCATGTATAATTTCCTAAAGATAGCAGACCACTTCACGGGTCGACCAGAGCGTTGCTTGAATGGACTGAAAGGTGTGAAGGAAGTTTCCAAACACTGAAGGAAAGGTTAACGCCACTCGCTCGACATTGCCGTGAGAGCAACGAGGGGTTCGAGGCTTACGATGTTTTTCATATTAGTGGTTTAGGTCATGTCATTTAACATAAGAGAGTCAGGCAGATGCTTCTAGACAGCTTGAAGAAACACGAGCTGAATTATCCTACCCATGACTTGGAACTTGCCGCACAAAGAATATTCGCATTGAAGACTGAGGACATTTGTATCGGGGCGACGTACATATTTTATCACCATAAGAGCCTTAAATATTTGTCTGCCCGTGAAAGAGTTAAACTTTAAGGCAAATGGTGGATGGAATTTTACGAAGGATTATGATTGCATCTATCACTACCATCCGTAAGGCGACGTTGGCTGATGCCTTGGAGCAGAAGTCTACTGTGCCCTTGGTTTATATGCACCGCTACAACTCCATTGATGGTCGGTTCACAGAGTCGTGTCGAGTCGGGGATGGCTGTCTCAGAGCACTTTTTGCCAGCTTCCAACTACGACCGATACTTGTAGACCCAAATTCTCGAGGCACAACTAGAAGATCCCTATTTGATGAGCTTGAGGAAGAGCCCAAGAAGGGGAATACTTCTGATTTGCATTAGGAGACGATGGAGCCTCGTGATCGGGTTCTGCATTTCAGGTTCCAAAGAAATCGAAGAGTTAAAGGACATATCGGGGGCTTCCATGCCCGCTTTTATGCGATGCACCTTAGCATTTCAAGATGTACCTTACGCCAAGGAAATATTATTGGTGGTCAAAGGATGAAAAGAGAGGTTGGCCGAGTATGTATCCAAGTGCCTAGCTTTGTCAATGGGCAAAGGCAGAGACAAAGCTTCATCCGACTTCTCGCAACCCTTACCTATTCCGTAATGGAAACGGACACATCACAATGGATTTCAGATTCAAGCCTCCCACGACTCCGTAGACATGACTGCATTTCAAGAGGTTGATCTGGCCACCAAGTCGCATTTCCCACCCATACGTGAGAAGTTTTCCCGTAAAACTCGAGCTCTTAAGAACCATATAGCGGGGTTTACATTGGGTGCCGTTGTCGATCATCTCGATAGAGATCCGCTTCACTTCGAGGTTTCCTGGAAAGGACTGATGAGTTTAACCAGTGTCAAGTTGAATTTAAGTACAACAAGCCACCCGTGATCGATGGGATACCGGAGAGGACTATTCAGACCTTAGAGGATGGTGCTGATCGCGCGCATCGCACCAAAGACATTGGAATGAATATCTACCGCAGTTCACGGCAACAACAAATACCACACAAGCATTGAAATGTCACCTTATGAGGCGTTATATGGGAAACAATGTCGCACTCCATTATGTTGGAATGAGACTGGCGAAAGGAAATTACTAGGCCCTGAGATTGTACAAACGACAGTGGACAAGGTTAATATCATACGTGCTGGGTCGGGGAAGCAAATTTCGTAGATGTGCAAAAGAGCCTATGCTGACAAGCCGTTAAAGGATCTTGAGTCTGAGGTCGAGATCGAGTGTCTCTGCCTCTCCTCGAAGGGCGTAGTACGCTGGAAAGCGAGGGAAGCTAAGTCCTCGCTACATCGACCTTGAGATTGCTTGAGAGGGTAGGTCCAAAGGGCTTATAGATTAGACTGGGCCGAGGAACTTTCTCGAGTCCATACGTTTTCCACATCTCCATGCTACGCAAGTATATTTCAGATCCCTCACACGTGTTATAGGCACCAGAGATTGAACCGAGGGATGACTTATCCATGAGGAGCGTACCAAGGCAGATTCGAGGAAGAGAAGGAGCTGCAATGCATAATATCCTTAGTGAAGGTCCCTCTCGAGTAAAACCACTCAGTCTATGGTGCATCGGGGAACTGATGAATTAAATGCTGGACCAAGACTTCACCTTTTCCATGATTATTGTACGAATTTCGTGGATCTAAATTTCTTTTTATGAGTTGTAATGACTCGCACCAATTATACGCAGTTTAAACACGTTTGACCAAGTTTGACTAAGTTTGACCAGCTTTAATCAACACTTGATATATGGACTCAAAGTTGGATTTTTCATGATGAATAGTTTTAGGTTCACTACATAATTCATTCGTAGCCCCGGGCCGACACGAGTTCATGACCGGGTCGAACGTCCAACCGACTTACTGATAAAAGCTATAACCCGTAAATTTCAAATCCAAGAAGGTTTTAACAAATGTCTCAAACCGTCTTCAAATCCACCCAAAGCCACCCTAGGCCCTATATAAGATAACTTAGATGCCAAGGAAACCCTAGCCACCAAAAACACCTCGAGCTCCCAAAACCCTAGAAAAATTCTTAACTCAGGACCCGGAGCGGCTCAATCACGAGCCGTGGAAGATTGCACAGCGAGGAGCCACCGTCACCACCGTGCTACGCCGCCTAGGGGTGCGCCATCACGGACAAGCCTGGCCTGCGGAAATTCACTTACTAACCGACGCCGGACGTCACGGATCCGGGGCCTGAGGGCACGGGCCAAGGTCGCCTGGCTCACGCGATTTTCGACATTTTTCCGCCACTTCAAAGCACCGACAGCTCCTTCCACCATTCGACCCCCAACCCATCTACGGGTCCCATTCTTGCAGATTCCTCACGCTTGAAGTTACAATGAAAACAAAATCTACGTGGAGGTTAGATCGAGCTTTCCGGCCACCACAGCGACTATTGAAACCAAGGTAATGGTACCAATGAGTTCCTGGTCTCTGGGCTTTCCATTGATATGTGGTTTTGTAAATTTTGGACATCGCTTAATAGGTTTCCATTTTTAGTCATTTTTAATTACCAGTTTTAATCAAATAGAGTAATCGATTGGTCAAATTTGGAAAATTGAAGTTGTATTAGTGAATGGATGCTTTTAGGAATTATCATGGATTCGTTCAATTTTGAGAAATTAGGCTCCCGTGAAAAGCCCCAATTTTAGGTATCGCCTATAGGGCACACTATGTAATCGATCCGCTGAGTCCAATTTGGATGGTTTCTTAGTTCTAACAGCTATTCTAAGGCCTTCGGGCATCCTATGTTGTCGGGTTCGGGCTTATTGTTTCAAGCAGAGTTTTATCTATATTACGGTGCACTCACGGCCGTGACGATCCCGCAGGAGCGCGACCAGCCGTTTATACCATGAGCGCTTATATGCTTTTAAATGATTCGTATTATGTTGATATCTATTGTGATAAAATACTTTACCTATATACCGCTTTTGATCGTATGGTCGGGCGATTCAAACATGATTTTCGGTTTCGTATAAAAATGTTATTATTTCATGGAATTTCGGTCAATACTTCAATTATTTGCAAGTTTTATCGTGTTCAGGATGAGTTGGTGGTGTTTGTATTATTTCGAGTACATGGATTGAAGTTGCAAACTATCTTGAAAATTATTGTTAAAAGAAAAGGTGGATCTTGAGATTTTGTGGACCTAATTCTAATACGCATTGTTGAAAGGTACATGCGGAGAAAGGGAATCCGTTATATTGTTACCACGTTGATGGCCTAAGTTACCTGAGGTTTATTAGTCGGGCTATGTGATGGCCTAGTTTACCCTGGGATTATTGTGGGACACGTGATGGATGTGTTCACTTTGGAGGGTTTGTTAGTGCTTCACGCGGATGCACAAGCCAATTCAGGTTTGATAGTGCTACGTGACGGCTGCTTAATTCCCGAGGTTATTTAGGTGCTACTGACGCCGTGCTTACCTGAGGTTTATTTGAAAGACAAAAAGGATGCATTCGCTCACCTTAGGTTTGTTAGTGCCATGCTGACGCTCTGCCCACCGAGGTTCGTTAGTTGCCACGTGATGGCCGGCTCATCTTCGAGGTTTGTTAGTTGCCACGTGATGGCCTGCCCACCTGAGGTCTGTTAGTTGCCACGTGATGACCTGCAAAATCCACAGAAGCTCATTAGTTGTCACTGTCGCGTGAGGCCTGGCACCACGTTTATGATGGTATTGCATGGACATGTTGTTTCTCTAAATACAGTATAAACTATTTTAATACTCAAGTGATCGGGTGCATCTCAAAGTTATCTTATTACTTGATGGCTATACATGTTTTGTGCTTGGCTTATGTTAAAAGTACAAGCAAGTGATTATGGTTTTGTTAACATTGTGTCTACTATTCAGAGCATGATTTGTATGTATGTTTGACGTGGGGTAAAAAGTCGGGTTTTGTGAAATGTTTTAAACTAGAACTCATACAAAGAGCAAAATAGAAGGCCTTTGAGGAGAAGAATCCATTGCAAATATAAAACACAAGGCTTCTTTATAAATTATGCCACCCAATTTAGAGATTATTATCTCACATTATTGTTTTTAAAACTGTCTCCAGTCCACAGATCAGAGGGCCTATTCAAGGCCAGATTTGACGTCGCTCCCTCCCGCCACAAATTGCCAGACTCTATTGCATTTATCCATTTGTGTCTGATGTATCGACCCTTATTCATTTCTACTTCAGACTTTTAAACTAATAATACTCTGTAACGCTCTCGATATTCAGATGAACTTTTATGAAACCTCATTTATAATTGTCATGGTTTTATATACATGTATAATCGGGCATTAAATTAATACATGGTGTTAGCCCCTTCCTTTATGAGGGGTTCCGTCCTGTGATTTCCTCGTATACGTTGACTTCACTAGATGGGACTACCCAAATCCGGGAGGTATCCTGCCTCCGGGTCCCTGGCTACGCTTAGACATCTCTTCTGCATATTTTGGGCAGCATTTAACAATTAATTCAAATATATCTACAAATCAAGCTAGGAGAGTTACCCCCTTTTTCTGCTGCTCTTAATTCCTCCGTGAAGTTGTCGAATTACTCCCGTAGTTGCCTTGCTATTCATGTCTTTAACCCGTCTTAAGATCACTACAAATATTCAAGAAAATTCTAATTAAACTACAATCTATTTCTAAAAATTAACCTATCCTTCTAGAAAACACATCTGACCTAATTTCTATGAACTAAAAGAAAAGAAATACTTCAAAATTTAAATTCGTAATTTAAATCCTCACTGGATTGCCTCCCATTAGCCGCTCGCCTCAGTCCTTAAATTTGGATCACGTCATGGTTCCTCTTTCCTCAAGAACCAATGAGTTCTTCACTTTCCTCTTCCCGCTGAGATAATGCTTAACCTTGTCCATTGACTCCGAATTCTTCCCCATTATCATTTTCAAGTTATCGTCCAAATGTAGTACTTGATACTACTGCATGGCCCAATTCCACCTGATTTTAATTTCCTGAAACAACTTCGCCTAGAAACTAAAAAGAAGACTGCTCCGTTTTGAACTCTTCCTCGTGGATTTTCTGATCATGCCATTTCTTTGTCTTGTCTTGTATATTCTAGCATTATCATAGTTTACTTCTCGCCTAATCTGCATAGCTTGGAGCAATCTTTTCTTCTCAGTTCTTAAAATCGAAGTTTAACTTTTGATGGCCTACATTGCCTTTGTATTCTAATTCAAGAGGTAGATGACATGGTTCGGGCTAAAACAACTCTCAGATGGGGACATTCCAATGGGGGGCTCTTTGTATGCAAATCCTATGGGCAAGCCCAAAGTGCATCATCAAGTTTGGAAGACTAATCCTTCCCGCTGAGCTCACATTTTTCAAGTATTCTTTGATCTCCTCATGGAAACGTCATTCATTAGTTCGGGATGATGAAGCAAGCTCATTACATGCTCGATCCACATCCCACGGATGAGTTTTGAAACATTTTGTTTGGTAAATGGGTTCCCTTCACTAATGATGTTCGGGGTTCCAAACCCGCTTCAAAATATTCTTTGCAAGAAACTGGCAAATCAGATATTAGTATCATTCCTCGATGTGCCACCGCTTCCACCCATTCGAGATCAATTCATCATAGCGTGATGTATAGGTTTCCAAATGATGGGTGGAAAGGTCCCATAAAATCTATTCCCAAACATCAAAATTTGTATCACCTACACACTTTTAGGGGTATTTATCTCCTCGGGTCTGTACGATATTTCAACTTTTGGCATCGACACATAATTTCACCCACTTCGCACACCAAGATAGCCAGCCAATAAAACCGATTGGAGCATTCAGGAGTCGTTTTTCCAAAACTCTATATGGTGGGATGCATGGCATTCATTTAAAATGTTGCCTTGTTCACCTTCCGTACACATCTTCTTATTATCATGTCAGCACTCTCAATAATAAGGTCATCCCAAATATAATATCTCAATGCGCCTGAGTTTCCTCTTCCGGCTGGTAGCCGAAGCTCAAGGCATTATCTACGCTTCGATAATCTACACACGCATACCATGGAAGCTTGAAGGGAAACCTTAAACAATGCTCATCCTCAAGTTTCTTCCGTTAACTCCACATTTTCTTCTTCATCACCTGGGCTCTTTCTACTCTTTAATAAGTGGCTCATTATCACATTGTCACATCCCTTGTCCTTTATTTCCAAATCAAACTCTTTGCAACAAAGAAATAACACCCACTTTATCAATACTGGGCTTAGCCTTTTCTCTACACTGTGTACTTTGATCGGCCGCATGATCATGTGAATTACCACATGGGATCCTAAATGTATTGTCTAAATTTTTCACAAGCAAATACTATGGCTAGCATCTCCTTTTCGCTTGTTGGAGAAGTTCTCTTAGCCATTGAAGGTCTTACTAGTATGTATATGGCCCCGAATACTTTCTTTCTTTGCCCTTAACACAGCTCCCATAGCAAAATCACTGGCATCACACATTATTTCAAATCCCTGATTCCATTCTGGTGCAGCCATTATAGGTGCCTGTACTAATCTGCTCTTGATTTCATCGAAAGCCTCCTTGCAGGAGTCATCAAAATTGAACCTTGTATCCTTTCCAAGAATCGATAGTGGCCCGCTATTTTTGAAAAGTCTGATGAATCAGAAATCCAAAGATGTTTCCCAAGAAACTTCTTACCCTTTTACTCGTGGTAAAGCAAGAGTTCGATGATGCATACTTGGGAACTGGTCAACTTCAGTCCAATACGTAAATTTTATGCCTAAGAACAATACCTTCGTTACTATAAAATGGCATTTTTCCCAATTCATAACGCTGCTCTCTGCATCTTGAAGCATCAAGTCGTATTGTTTAAATGACTGATCAAAGCTAACATCCATACACATGCGAAAAATCATCCATGAAAAATTTCCATCACTTCTTCAAACTTCAAATTCGAGAATATACATCACAGCACCTCCCGGAATGTAGCCGATATTTACATAACCCAAACGGCATCCTTCCTCAACAAAAACATATGGGCACAGAACTGGGTCTTTCTGATCCTCTGTAATTATAATCGATTATATCCCCAGCACTAATCCAGAAACAAAAGGTGTTCCGCAACTTAATCTATCTCATCATCAAAGGCAAAGGGAAATGATCTCTTTCCGTCAGATTCAACTCAGAATCACTACATACCCTCCATCCCGCACTGTTCTTGTTGGAATCAATTCATTTTTTCATTTCATCACAAGAAATCCTCCTCTTTTCTTGAAACTACATGAATCGCCACTCCAAGGACTGCCCTCATATAGCAGATAAAACCAAAGATTAATAAACTGAAAATCTCCTTCCCGACTACTTCCTCATCCTTTGGATTCAACTATACGGTGTTCTACGGATGGTTTGAAGTCTCTTCACTTGAGAATCTTATGCGTACAAATTGATGGACTGATACCCTTGACTCTTCAATGGACCAAGCTAGCGATTCCTTATGCTTCCTTAATATTTCCGGCCAACAATCTTGGTCTCATTCTCACTTAATTTGGTGCGAAATGATCATGGTTTTTTCTTTGGTAAATTCTAGGTAGGCATATTTTAAATGACATGGCAACTCTTTCAAACTAAACCTTGTCTTTGGTCTCTTTGATGGTTCTCTTTTCACCTATCTTCCCGTTATCTTTTGTTTTTGCTTCAAGCTCCTTACAGTTTGCATGAGAAGCTGGCGGCCATGGAAATTCGAGAATAGACATCTTCGATTATCTTGGGAATTCATCTCTTTTCATTGATAAAAGCGGAGTGTTACAATCATTGTTGTTAACATCGAGTTGGAAATAGAGACAAAAATCGGCTACATTGCCTTCTTTTTTGTCTATATTTTGCATACTTTTAATCAAGTTAAACACAGCGACTTCTTCTCGACCCTTAAGATGAGAACTCCTTTTGCATGTCGATCAAGGCGACTCCGATGGTATTTGGGAATGGTCTTCCTAATAGTAGAGTACTTGTGAATCTTCTTCCATGTCGGGCGTGAGTCTTTGGGAATACAAACTTCCCAACGGTATTAACACATCTTCAATGACCCCTTCGGGTTTCACCATCGATCACATGCGCCTGCATTTGAAGAGTACTTGATTGTGGGAATAAGCTCCCCCGAACTTGAATTTCTTAGCAGCGAAGGCATCAGGTTGATACTGGCTCTGAGTCACCGAGGCTTCATTGAATTCCATTCCTCCAGTGTCCCTGAGTGTGAAACTCACCGGGTCATTCATCTTCTTGGTAGTTTGCTTCGATTCTTGCGCGCAAGTAGCGGTGAGATTCACTATTCCTTCTTCTTATTTTCTTTTCTTGCTCGGTATGTCCTTGAAATTTTGCATAAAGTGGCATCTGAGTCACCACTTGATAAGGGCATCTTGATCTCTCGGCACGGAAAGTTTTCAAGAACCTTCCTCAAGTGCTCCTCCATCTTTTGATTTGCCAGTCTTTGTGGAAATGGGAGCTGAGCTTTGTTCACCTTGGATGTTCTTCTTTTCTCCTTCTTTGTCATTCTCAGTGTCTCTTCCCTTTGGTCTTGCTACTTCTTTGTTCTTTTGCCCTCCTTTTCTTTTCTTCTCTTAACTCCTTCCTCCTCGGTACGCACGGCCGTGCGGTCTTTTGGGTTCTTCCTTGTGTCACTTGGGAAGGCATCTTTCCTTTGGCTGCGGGGTTAGGGCCGAATTTGCCACCTTGTGTCTCCAGGTTTCTTGGGGATGCATTTGTAGTGTTACGAAAATTTGAGAGTGGTAGCGGTTGCTGATTCTCCCGAACTTGTTCATGGAGTTCAACGACTTTTTTATTATCCCCCGTAAAGCTATGACATCTGTTCCTCAAAAGATGGGACCTCCTCGGCGATATTCGTTTACGGTAACCATTTCTTTGCTGCTCTTGCTCTTTGGAACCTTAATTAATTTCTTGATACCCTTGATGGGGAGTTACGTCCTGTCTTTGGCCTTGAAGCCCCTCCACCATATGAGAAGTTCTCATAGTTTTCTGAGTCTTCAGGTGATAATGTCTTTGGAAGGTTAGGATTGGAGTTTGAAATGGTAGCTCTTGACTCACCCAAATAATTAACCTCTTGACATCAATAAGTCCTTCGGTTACTCTTTCGGCGCTCTTAGCCGTTAACTCCCTTTCAATTGCTCTATTTCATGAGCGGTGTGTGTCTTTCTTTCTTGCGTCTTTTGTGCATAATGGCATCCAACTTGGCCTCCATGGCTGTCATCTTGCTTTCCCGGCTCCGCGATCCTACTTTCTCTGCTTTGTTTCTGCTTGAAGCTCGGAAGGAGTTTTTCATGTACATTTAGCAGATCTTGATCGGCTCTTTTGCCTCTTCGGCACTTTTAGGTTTGAATGCTCCTGACATGAAGCATCAATAATCCCTTTTGATATATCATTCATGGCATGATATCTGATGTCATCCCCGAGTCTTCGGATCTATCATGCATGGACATCTTCGGCAACCGTTTCAGATCTTTCCCGAGCTACATCTGACTTTCATCTCCCTCCTTCTTTACTACGTGAGTTGGTGGGGAAAGAATCTACCTAAGTGAGCCTCAACTAACCCTCCCAATCCATGAGAACCATATGGTAAAGATTCATACCATGTGTTGCTGTAACTCTTAGAGAGAATGGGAATAGGTGCGGAGTTTATGACTTACAGTCTCACCCATTCCCGGCTTAACCCGATGTGGCCATCACGAGGAATCTTCGGGTGCTCGTTTGGATCTTGATTAGGATGACCCGATGGCGATCTTCTTTGGACCATTATGTCCCGATCTTCGGCTTTAATTCAAAATTATTAGCATGCTGCGGTATACGATCGAGTTTTCTTCTGTAATTGGTCTCCGGAAATCCTCCATTGTATCGATGGTTTGGAGGCCTTCTAGCTTCTTCTATATGTATTTCAACGATCCTGCCTTTCATGCGCCATGGTTGAGTTTTACGCCTTCTTAGTCTTTCGAAGCTCACGAGCGTCCTTTCTATTCAGTGTCATTTGGAATCAGATCATTATTCTGTTTCCTAGCCATCAAAGTTTTAAAAGCAAGCAACACTCCCCATTAATAAGTTAGTCAAATCATAAAATATATTCAATATGGGTTGTTAAAAGATCGGTCATTTCTGAAGTCAACTGCGAAGCTGTTATTTTGTTCTTTTTCTTTTAAAATATCCCAATTAGTATTTCTTTCTTTCATCTGAATGTGATTACAAAACTCTTCCCCGATCCGACAACGACGCCATAAAACTTGTTCTGAACCAAAACACACATACAAATTTATGACACTATTACCAAAGGACTGTTATGCAGTCCTGGCAAGCGACACGAAACACAATTATGGGACGAGAACTCGTACAAATTTATGACAACATTACCAAGAACTATTGTCACAATCCGTGCTTGGCGCTAAAAAAACGTGATCATATACTATATAAACCAAAACATATCTCTTAAAGTAAATCATTTTTCCAAAGTTTGGTTTTGGTACGATATTACTATGAGTGCACGGTCGACAAGTAATAAAATGGATTTAAGTCCAGATATCGATCCCACAGAGATCTCAAGAATTCTAAATCAACTACCCTGACTACTCAATTTCCATACTATTTGGACTACAAAATGATAGTAGGATCCAGCATTAAGGTGCTGGAAAATTAAACGAACAAAAGGAAAATAACTGAACCATCAAACATACTGGAAAATAAAGAATAAAGAATAGTTAATTTCTAATAAAAAAAATGAATACTGAATAGTTATCCTCAGAAGACACATTAATAGAAACAGTTATAGTGAACTATCGGCTCACGTAGTTAATTCGATATAAAATTTCTTGATTATCTCTAGTTTCCAAAAATCACATCCGGGCGTTGTAGTGCAATTTGGATCTCTACACTCCATTTCATCATCTAATTTATGACTGATTCTCGAATACGGGAATTAGATAACTACTTTTAAAAGGGATTTCCCTAATCTGGGTATTTTCTTTTGCAATGCTTCATACCCATTTTATGGAATTTGTAAGCCTTAGCCCCGAGTTATCGGTCGAGCAGGATCTTCAGCTTCAGTTGCTCCTCCTCGAAATTAGAATAGATCACCCTTCCTTGAGTTAAGATCACAGCTATACGGGATTGGCCTCACTATCAAATTAGAGGTGAACTCTTGCTTGTTTAAATAGATAACTCATTCAACAAGTTCTTGATTTCAAAGTGAGAAGGATTTATCTAGTGAACTTACAAAGCTCGAAAGATCCTAATAGCGAGGTTAGTATACCTTCAAAAGAAATGCACATTACTCGGGAATGTCTTCCTGTAATCACTGTGGAGGACCTCCGCAAATCGAGCAATGGCCTTGAATCTTAGCAGGTATAAGCGATATTCGAGATCCCCAGGCAATGAATGAAACCCAGTAAATTCATTAAGCGAAATTAACAAGAATTTCTTTGAAGCGACTACGGAAAGATAAATTCATTTATAACGTTCACTTAATGGAAAAAATTTGGATTCCTCAGTCTTGAATTACACGTCTGACATTCCTGCGATCATAAGAATAGCGCAAATTTGAAAGCGAAACAATCGAATTCGAGAAATTTATGCGAACTTCAAACATTCGAGGTAGTAATTTGAAAAGAAATTGAAATCTGCATTCGACCGGCTGGCTTGTGCTTATCGATTCAGAAAATACAACGAAAATAAAAATACGAGAGCGTAATCTACTCTAAAACGGCGGAAATAAAAAAATAAGAAAAATAAAAGAAAAAAAAAATAAAGAAAATGAGCTTTCAGCTATCCAGACCTCTCGTATGTAGCGTAGAAGCCTGCCAATGGTGGATAAGATCTGCGTATTTATAAGGGTTCCTCAATTAATTTTAATCCCCCGATGTAGCTGCTTGTGGGTTTCAAAATGGTTTGGCCCGATTCCTTTGTTAATCCGACAGTTTCACTTGTCGTGACATCATCGATGTCGCGGCGACATCACTCTACGTCGCGACCTCGGCTCCGTCATCTGCGGTCTTCCCGTGATCCTTTCGTATTTGTCGCGGCGGCAATATCTTGTCGCTGACATCTCTTTATGGCTCACGCTACCTTCTTTGGCGAAGGTTACGATGTCGACCTCGATCCCGTATGGCGACATCAGCTTATGAACTGCAATCTTCTCTTGATGGTTTTTATGCATGCGTGACTTGACCTCTTGTCATGACATCGGTTCATTTCCTTCGGCTTTCATCTGGCAGTTCCACGATGTCAGCGACATCGATCTCACGTCAGCGACATAACTTAGTTTCTGCAGGGCTTTGACTGGTTGCTCACGATGCCATGACCTCGATTCCGCGTCGACATCAGCTTGAATCTTTGCGGTCTTTAACGATAGCCCGGATGTAGCGACATCAATATATTTAATCGTGACGTGTGATGCTGCATGTTTCAATCTTTATCGCCATGTAACATCTTTCCTTTGATTGCTGCTGGCATCGACATCAATCTCTTGTCGACATCGCTTCCTGCCTCCACCAGTTTCAGCGGTCGTTCTGATGTCATTGACATCGGTGTCTTATCGCGACCTCACCTTAAGGAGCTTGACCATTTGCGAGTCTTGTGTCGCGACCGATCTCACGTCAGCGACATCGGTTGAGTTCCGGCGACTTCGTCAGTCAACCTCTCGCCTTAAGCTTAAGGTGTTTTACGTTGCAGCCAAGGCCTCTTATCCTAGTCACGACATCCCAGCTCTTGTCGCGACCACCGAATCTTCATCAGCGGCGTCGTTCTAACCAGCTCCACGATTACCCTTAGCACTTATCACGGTACTTGCTGACCATGACATTCATGAATTCCTTCGATTCTCTTGGTGTAGCGACCTCGGAATTTGGCCATGCAAACCAAGCAGCCAATGAATGACCAATTGTTTTTCGTTCTGCTCTGCCATTCGATGCACTTTTCCTCCACCCAATGTGTATTTTTCTCTGCATTTTCTTCTTTCTTCATTTTCACGCTAATATGATTGGTGAGTTTATTCATATTTAATATATTATTACAGCCATTTCAGATGAAAATCAAACAGAAAAATGGACTAAAAATAGATGACTTTTAAGCTCATCAGTGGACAATGCTCACTCGAGGCCGCAATTATGAAGAAAGCTGGGTTGTGGCTTGTAATTAATTTTTTGTAAAGAAGCTTGGAACAAACTAATTCTAGCTTATATTTTATGTAAAAATAATTGTAAAAGTGCTTTGGAACAACCTTGTTCTAATTTGTAATATTTATAAGAGTGTTGTTATTAAACTCTTGAGGACTATGGTAATTAGTCCTGTATATTCTGAAGTGTGGATGAGTGGGCCTGGTTAGACCACTTTCCCTCATAATTAGACCCAGTGAGGTTATTGTATTATATTGGGCCATGTTGCTAAGGTTTTTTTTGTACATGTTTTATATTGGGTAGAGCTCACCGTACAAAGGAGACTTTGTCCAATTTTCGTTAAATCATGGGTCTCGGAAAAAGGGGACACGGTGGTGTGGTGTCAGGTTACCCGACATCCACGGTTTTATGAGTTGGGTTGTCAGCGGACCCGGGACTTTGGGGCGTCACAAAACTTGGCGGCGGTAAATAGGGTGCATAAAACGATATGAATAATGTAAGCCCATTCGCGCAAGTATACACATCGATTTTATGTAGTATAATGGCTAGTCAAGTGTCGTCCCACAAGGATAACTGTGTTGATTAGAGAATTATTAAATATTATTTAGACCTAGAATTGTAACAAATTCCGATTAACAGAAAAGAAACTAATCCTAAATTGTTTACTTTACCAATTAATAAAAACTAGGGTTTTGCCTTCAACTACCACACTCAATGGATTGTAATCTAGATAGATTATTCATTCAGTATACTAATAAACTCACACTGGCGGGTTGATCATGCCTACAGATATTCTCTCTTGGCTTGTCTTGCTATCTCGCCAGTAGGGTGTATTGCATTTTTGCCTCAACCCTGGACTCCGAAACCCATAAATGTCTAAACCCTAAATGCCACACTTAGAACCAGGATATCTCTATTCACCGATTGACCAAGTGTTGCTCTACTCATGTCACACCCTCGACCCTCACTTAGGCGGACGAAGAGGGTGTGAGACTATACAGGGACTCTTTACCTGCTTTTTCAGATATTGGTGGGCCCAAGTCTTATAACTAAATTAAAATATCATATATAATAATAAAACTACCATCGTAGTGGTGAGTGGTGTTTGGAGGTGTCAATACACATATAGTCACAGGTCATTTATATATACATATGCAAAAAGCTGGATGTTACATTTACATAATCGGGCGTGAAACTGCATGTGGTGAACCCCTACAGTGTGTTGGCTGAGTATGTGGAAGATCGCGGGCTAGATCTCCCTCTATACCTACAGGAATTAAAAACCCGTGCTAAACAACGCTTAGTGGAAACATATGACTTATACATGTCACGCTATGCATTAATACTCTCTTTAAAGTAAGCATATATGATGGCTTATATATCTGATGGCAGGATATCGAATTTTCATAAAATCATATAACAAACTAATACACATACTTTTACTTATAGCGGGCGATATACTTGTTCGAGATCTCAGAAGTAGAATTCTGAGAGATTATACTTGTACAGAGGGTACTGTAGGTACTGCGAGCTTATACTAGTGCAGTACGAAGTAGGTACTATAGAGCATAACGATATACATTACTTTACTCTTATTCGTTATTCAGACTCTTATCATATAACAGTGGGATTACTTATTATATAACTGTTGGATTACTTATCATATAACTATTGGACTACCTAGACCAGTCATAAGGAATGAGTAGGACACAACCTGATGCGATGCAGAAGGTATGGTGCGATCTTGGGGTGTCGTAACCTGGCGGGAGTCTTGAGCCTTATGGGACGTGCGCCCGCGTAGCGAGTGTCGTAGCAGCAAAGATGTCGTAGCAGCGGGGAGTCTTAGAGCAGCGGTCGGCGTGCCTACCCACGTGAGTGTTGTAGCGTGGCGGGAGTGCAAGCCTTTGATCGGAGACGTGCACACTTGCACGTAAAAGTGCCGTATCATTCCATGTGTATATGGTCTTAGGCGGAGTCTGATTATATGTGTTCGAACTTCTACGATCTATCATAGAGGCATTAAGTTTGCCGTATCGAACCTCGCTTCCTTAGGCGCGAGTCTGATCTAATTTTCCTTTACTTTACAAACATGAATGAACCCTTTCATACAATTATAGGGTCCTCATTTGTCCAATAGACGAGTCCTCGAAGCAACGGAAAAACAAAACAAAACAAAACACCAAACTTTCCATACTTTGTGAGCAGTCTTCTGTTGCGACGTAGCCGCCGTCGTGGCGTAGCGTTGCTGTGCGGCGTACCGGCTGGACAAATCCTCCCTGGCCCCCATGGCCGTGGCGGAAGTGGATGTGCCACGCCCAGGTGGGTATGCGCGTGAGGATCCTGTCGCGTGGGACCATGAATTTGCCAGTTTTCATGATTTCTTCAATTTTTCTAGAAAACCAACCAAAATCAAAAGAATACTCATATACTCTCCAGAAAAACATATTCCAAGTGTGTTCTAACCCAACCAAAACTAAACATAGAGATTAAATACGGTTTTTCCAACCCCTAACTCAATTACTTGTAAGCTAGGTTAACTTCCTAACACCCAAACATGTATCCATACTCAAAAGGGAGGATTCCATACTCATCTTATACAAACTAGGCTTTTACCAACCCGACTCTCAACGAATCTAGGGTTAGGATAAATTCCTAACTAAACCTTAGAAAATGGAACCAACTAATATCCATACAAACCCATACAAAATCATAAAAATCCACACATCTCCATACAAATACCTAGTTTCCATACAAACCCCTAGTATCCATACCTTTCTTCTTCTTCTTCTTCTTCTTCTTCTTCCTCTACTTCTTCTCTTATCCTCTTTTCTTCTTCATGTTTTTGGCTCTCCAAAAATGAGAGACCAATTAGTCTCATCCTATTCTGACCTTATTTACCCTTTTATTGCACTTGATTCCTCAAGTTCCTTTTTATTTGCCCCTGACTTCCCATTATTCCACTTTGGCATATAATCTTATTATCTTATGACTTTTATATCCTGTTTTGGCAAATTCCATTTTTACCCTTGCTTATTTCCGGGTTTCTCAGATTTCACGTTTTGCATTTAATTTAGGAAAATTTCAAATTATACCTACAAAATACCCACTAAGCTTATGCTTAAAGCTTATTTAGATTGTATTTTGGGGTGTTATAACTCATATCCTTGGGGTTCATCATCTCTCGATCTTAGACTCCCAGTAAGAACATGCCAATGCTGGCTAGGCACCACCATGTGAAGAAGGTTCAGAAATAAAGTAAGCCAGGATGAAATATATATATATATATATATATATATACTGAATGAAAACAAAATTAACAATCGATCCATTCGATCGCAGGTTTCGTCAAAACCCTGGTAAATTAGAACATTATGTAAATCGGTATAATAACAAGAATCAAAATCATCAAATATTTAGAGAAGGGAATAAAGAAAACTAAGGTGTCATGATGCCTCAATCCAAGCACTCATGCGTCTCCTTCGCCGATCGTTAACCTTGTATAGATCATATCTGTAGCCTCAGACAAACTCCCTGGCCAAAATTTGTGTTCGAAGTATTCTTTTTATATCCTCTCTTGGAGTTCCACCTAGATTCACACGTAATGGGCTTGGCTTTCCTCGTCTCCTACTTGGAAAGTAGTGTTATAACGAGAACATCTCCTGCTGATTTGCTGTGTGTCATAGTTGCGAGAACATCTTCGGCGCAGCGGGTAACCATTGACATGTCAAAACCTCTTCTCTAGACGTTGCAACTAGCTGTAGCTCGTTGTAGCGAGCTGAAGCATCTTCTAGCGAGCTCTGTGATTTAATGTGTATGTATTACTTACTTGGCGAGCATGCGTAATAGCAAAAAGTTCACTTCTTGTATGGAATTTCCTCTTTTTTTTCCTTCACTAAGCATACTTGCAACAAAACCATGAAATGCACTCAAAATATTCTTGGAAACAATGAAGAAAGCTTCTAAATATAGAGAGAAACATATGCAAATAATAGTACTTTGGCTATATAAGAAATTTTAATATGTAATTATAAAATTAAAATTTTATTTTTTGTTTCTTGTTAACCAAAAACCGATATATGGTTAACCGAAAAAATGGTTAACCATGTTGATGGTTAGGTTTTTTTATTATATAAATAACAAACCAAAAATTGACGATCAGCTTATTTTTAGTGACATGGTTAGGTTAAGCAGGAACCTTTCGCTAGTATATGTTATGTGAAATGGAAGAGACAAAAAAAAAAAAAAAAAGTTTGTTCTTATGGATAGGAGATGTGTACTTTGAAAAGTAAAAAAGACTTGTGCTATGGTTAATATTGATGATGCTTTTTCCAGCCGGGCCCGAAATTTGGGCGTATGGGGGGTCGTTGGGGCGGACTGGTTTCTTTGGCGGGGATGGTGGGCTTACGGATCGTCGAGTGAGTTGGATTGCTGCGGGGTGTGCGGGCTGCGGGCATGGCACTCCTCTCTGAAACAAGAAAGAAGGGGTCGGCGGGGCTTCGCCGTGGTACACTCCAGATGCCCCGTCGGTTCCTGCTCCCCAGAAAAGAAAGCATTTGGGGAGAATGTGTTGCGTATGTTTGCTAGCGTAACTTTCGATGGGGTGGCTTGGTATTTATAGTAGGTTGCCGAGTTAGATGGTGATTAAGTTCTTTCCCATTGGGCGGATATTTCTTGCTATTATCGGTATCGAATCGATATTGAAAGAAGCGGTTTATTTAAATTATCCTTCTTTCTAGATTGATGAGATCCAGAAGCGATCTGCGGGATGGTATTATATTGTGAAATTATCTTATTTCCTTATTGGTGAGATTTAGTTGGATTTGCGGGGATAATATTATTGGGGATGTGCGTATTTCCATATCATGGGATTTGGCTTGATCTGAGACATGGGCTCTTATTTGCCCATAATCGGCCTTTGGGCGTGGATTGGGCCTTCGTGCAGGTTGGCACAAGGCTGAATGTCGCCCCAGTGGGCATCTTTTCTCCTTTGGGGTTTAGCGAGTGGGTGATTTTTCAAATCTGTCAAATATTATCCAAGATATATATATATATAGAGGCCCAAGAAACCTGGAGAAAATAGGTCTTGAAAACAAAAAAAAAAAGTTTGTCCTTATGGATATGAGATGTGTACTTTGAAAAGTAAAAAAGACTTGTGCTATAGTTAATATTATCAAGATATATATATATATATATAAGAAACCTAGAGAAAATAGGTCTTGAAAACCTAGTTATATAGGAAACTAGGTAGTGATAGATATTAAATTTTAGAAAATTATAGAGAAATAAATATAATGTTTTGAAAATTTGATAATTTTATAAATTCATGTATTTGATAAATATATTTATTTGACAAGTACATATTTCATTAAAATTTGGAAACCCATTTATATATGAAATAAAATTAAGGTAATTTTTGGGGAATATTATGATATGAAATATTTCATGATAATTTTGAATGATTTTTGGGACATAAAAGAATGTATAAAATATTGATAATAATTATTTTTAGTAAAATATTTTATTCAAATTAAGATTATTAGGTAAGTAAATATTTGTATGTTTGGAAGGAATATGACTTGTATAAGAAAAAAAAAAATCTAAACTCACTAATTTAATTATTGATTGTTAGAATGTCTAATATATATTAGGATTAATAATATTAACAATATGAATTTATTAAGATTCTCAACCTTATAATTTAAATGAATAATTAATGATGAGAACTACTCCTTGTTCTAGGGAGAAATAGTTTCCACTTGGAGTTGTTCATATTATCACTTCTTTAAGAGATTTTTGCACTTGCCTTCGGGTAAGGAAAATTTAATCCAGTTTTAAAATGTATTTTTATATGTACGATTTGAAAATGTTTGCTATTCTTTTTTCTTAAAATATGGATCAAATATATTTTGCATCAAAAATATGTTGGATTTTATGTTTTGTTATGATAAATTATGAATATTATGTTTTGTGGGCCAGTGAAGCTATGTTTTTACTCTAGTAAGTTGGCCACATTCAATGAGAATAATAGTTGACATTTACATTCCTTGGAATGGAATGTAATTGTGTAAAACCCAAAAAAAAAAAAAAAATAAGAGAACAAAAACAATTCAGTGGAATGAAAACCAAAAAGGAGGAAAAAGAAAAATAAAACGAAAGAAAAGAGAAAAGAAAGAAAAAGAAAAGAAAATGAGGAAAAACCAAAGTGGAAAAAAAATCGAATTCGTGGGAGAGAAAAAAAGGAAAAGGGAGAGAGGAAAAAAGAAAATTTTCCCGGTGTTACGATGGGTGGAACTCGATAGTTCAAGAACTAAAGTTGGTCCATGCAATGAGAGCTACGCGTGGGTACCGAAATCCGAATTTTTCGTCGAAGCTCCAAGAGGTAGGTGTTTTTCTTACACTGGTTCCTTTTCACTTGAGTGTGCAATGGCGTATGGTCGACCCCAACCATGGGTGAGTTTTTTGGTTTGTTAAGTTGTTTTGACAGTTCGGCTTGGGGTTGTGAGTTGGTCTCTAAGTACAGTTATGAATTAAAGCAGTGAAAATGTTCGGTAGGTTTAGTTCAGGGCTATTTGGAAAATGCATCTTCAGATTTTGTGTGTTAATTCCCAAAAGCTGGGAATTTACGGATTGAGTCCCGGATTATTGATCAGGAATGACTAGTTTATATTGTTTGTTTTTGGTGTGTTATTCTTTGGAAATTGAATAACATCTTTGAATCGTTGAAAATATGTTGATATGTAGGTATTTAAATATATTGCGCTGAATGGATGTAAATTATGTCGTTTGATATAATTATCCATGATACTTAGTATAAAAGTATGAAATGTAAATGTTTCATATAGTGTTCCTTATATGTAACATAGGGGTACATGCATTAGCATTTTTGCATTGCATATGCGGGGACACTACTTATTATCATTTGCGGTGTGTATTTGCGTAAGTTCGATCTTCATCATTTCCTTGTTAGATGGGTGGTGGCTTCGATATTGAGGTTAACGTCAAAATGAGTCTCATGGTTGCACAACATGAAAAATACGTGTGTTAGGCATAGTAAGAAGGGATAGATACCCTCTCGGGTGAAAGACCTGGCAGTTGAGGTCAGACATGATCACTGGCGGTGAAAGCTCTAAAAAATGTTGAGAAGGCGTGCAGCGTCCTGTAGTGAAAACCCGGAAATTCGTGGCCCACAAATGCATAAACACACGAGATTTTACTAAATAAATGAACATTGGAGGTTTATCCAATGGGTTTTTGATTTATAAAACAAAAGATTTTGTTTTGGAAAAAGAAGTGTGGATTAAAACATCAGTAGCCGGTTTTTTCACGCTTGGCGTATCGTGTGTGAGGGAGTCGGTTAGGACGCTCCGGATATGGAACATGATAGTCTCATCTCATTCATGACATGTAGTATTCCATGGTAGGATTGCGTATTCTATGTGGAATGTGATATGATGTGATTATGGTATTGCATGTGCACTTAGGTAGGGAGTAGCCCTTATAGGAGTTATTATCTATTGGGCATCGCTGCTTTAGTTGTGGGATTCATGTTCAGTGCGGGTTAGGTACGGCGACTCCGTCAGGGACCGCCGCAGTGAAAGCCGGGTGTGGCTTTGTTTTTGTCTCTTGTTGAGAAAAAATTTGGTTATGTATATATTTTGTATAAAAAGGAGAGTTGTAAATTGAACTCTTGTGAATGGTTTTTGGATAGACCTAAACATTTTCTAAATGAATGGATCCCGGTAATGGGACTACACAACGTGGGTACCAAGACATCCGCAGTCCCGCCGTGTTGGCGTTGGCGGGGTTGTCGATGGGACCCTCGGGTTTGGGTGTCGCAATTGATTTGAACCCGACTTTTATGGTTTTAGTTAATGGTTACTAATTACTAGTAGTGTTTGGTTCCGTCACCTTCACGAACGATTTGCGGGTCTTACGCCCCTTTTGAAAGTCCCACATGGTTTGACACCATTCGATATTTGTGACCAGAGTAAAAGTTTTTGATTTGAATGTTACGAATGAATTTGATATGAAATGAAAGAACTTTGTTGAATGTTTGAATGTATTGTGAAAAAATTATGAAATAACTAATGATAATATCTCTATTTTTGCAGTGATTTGAAAATGTTTGATCATAGATACATTAATCTACCTTATTAGGCTTGACTCATTCCCATTTGTTGACTAGTTTTGGTACTCCACAGTTACGGAGAGGAATGACTAGGTTTATAGATTCATCACTATTAAGATCCTGATTTTGAAATTCGTTATGGACCTTATTTCGTTGATGAATTTTGTTCATTTGGATTATTAGTTTTTAGAGTTTGTTAGAAGGGTATAGATAATTATTTTTGGATTTTTATGTTAGTTCATACTTGAAGTTTGAAATTTAGAAAATTTTTGTTAGTATGGAATTTTTGATGAATATTGCGCTTGAACTCGAACAGCAATGTTAATTGAATTAATCCAGTTATAAAGTTAAAGGTTTGTGTCATTTTGCACTGAGCCTTGCCTGAGGTGTGAAATGATAGTCATGCCCATGTGACGGGTTTTCGGGGGAGGACAGAGGTGACGTAGATATAGGCTCTATGATTTGGCCGGAACTTGTTTATGTTTTTCTATGAGATACATGAGTGACTTATTAGTTAATGTTTCATTTTTGTCTTGTCTAAATTCCTAGCATTCCTTACAAATCAAAATTAGCTAATTGGTTTCTTTGTGACTAGTCAGAGTTCACTACACTCTTTTGCCTTAGAATTGTTTGTTGGTTTATTGGATATACTTTTAATTGTATGAATTTTGATTTGATTTTGCTACTCTATGAACACGTCACAAGAACAATATAGTGGCCTTGAAGTTGTCTTATGACGATTGATAAAAAGAATATGTGAATTGATGTAAGTCTCCTTTAAGCTTTAGGGTTGTGATTTGATTATGAGGATGAATTAACTTGTTTCCTACTATACCTCATCGGTTTTTCTAGGAAAATTGGTCAACTTGGGTTATGTTTTAAAGGAAATCATATGGATAGATTGTTGTGTGTGGTCTTAGCCTTACAAGTTATTTCTTTGCTTAGAAAGGTTCTTAGGACTTTCTGGCCTCATAAGATGTGTAATTAAAACAATTTGTAGTCTGGAAATGACCTAGTCTTATGATTGAAATCTGAAGTTTCTTGGGATTTATTGATTACTAAAAACAAATTATTGAGGGGTCTCTAAGATCATCCTATCTTTTTGGGAGGAAGGAGTTAAATTTGATTGGTCTAATGATTATGAGCTTATATAGCTTCCTAGAGTTGAAGAGCAAATTAGTAACAACTCCTTTTATTATTTCATTAGGTTCAAAAAGGAATTATTTTGCATAATGATGTATCAGATTAGATTTGTGTTGTGTTCTACACAAATATAAAACTTTGGTCATAATTTTGTACATTTGAAACTTCCAGATAGAAACACTAATATGATTTGAAGTTAGGTTATTTTTTGCACCAAGATCAATATTTTTCTTAGAAAAGTGAAACCCATATATATTCAATTTTACTAGAGTTTGAAGTATTTGTTTTCTTAAAAGGATTTAAACAAGAAATAGAGGATATTGATAAAATTACTTAAGGATTATGATGATATTATCTGGTAATATTAGAGCAATGAGAATCTTGTGTTTGACGCCTTAAATAGGAAATTAGTTGATTCCTTGGAGTTCATTAAAGGTTGTCACAAATGATTACTTTATGATTTGAGATGTTTACAAGTTTATGTCATATCTTTGGACTTATAATTTTTATGTTTAATATTATATTGCAACCAAACCTATTGGGAGAGTTAAGACCTTAAAAAGAATGATTTGCAATTAGTTGAACTTATGGAATAAGTTAAGAAATATGGTAAGATTGACTTTGTTTTTCAACTTTATATCTTAAATTATGGAGAGTTAAAGAGACAATTTTTGAAACAAGTTTATTTCCTTAAGCTTACTATTCACCATAGAGGATGCAAATATATAAAGATATGAGATAGAGTTTTGACACACCCCCCCACCCCTACCAATGCATTAGCGGCGCAGCCGCCACTCACGTAAATCCCTGCTTCACTACCTCTAACACTAAAATCCCAAAGCTGTCGTGATCGCTTAAACCGTGATAAAATTTTTCTTCTTTTTCTAACTTCTATGGTTTTGAAAAAATCTTACAAATGGTAAAACCTCTACAAAGATGACTACCGAGTACAGTGACAAATCTCCAAAACTCAGATACACAATTCATACTTTATTCAAATATGGCAACCAACAACCCAAAACAACACTCCTCTAATGACTATACTATGCACATACATATGTCTCAACATACAACTAAAGATATCTTACAAAACATTCTTAATTACAAGACTGTACAAATGTCAGAGAACTTAATCGCTTCCAAATCATCCTGGGAGGCTCACCTTAAAATAGTTTTTAAAACACAAAATAAATTAGCTAAACGAGCTCAAAGGAGGTATGCGTTATAAATGTTTTGCTTTTTTCGAAAAACATTCCAAATCAGAAACTTTCTTTTATAGAATATTTTCCGTGGTTTCCTTCTTGCTTTAATTTCTAAAACTTTCTATAATTTGTCATTTCTAAAAGTCATGTAAAAACTTTATCATTATTAGCTTGAAAGTTTATAAAACTTAAAAACTTCTCGCTTGCTTGCTTTATCTCGCTTTAAAGTTTCTCAAAACTTTGTATAAAGGAGCCCGGGCTCAACCATCTCTCTTTACTTTGAAATAAAACGGAGCCCGGCTCGACTTTTGCTTTAAAATCACCACGGAGCCTCAGCCTAACCAGCCGCTTTTGAAATAAAACTGTGCCCAGGCTCAATCGCTTTTAAATCTCTACTGAGTTCGCTCAAACTGCATTAAAATCTCTACGGAGCCTGTAGGCTCAACTTCGTGCAACCAATGGTTAGTTTTTCAACCGTATAAACATGCTATAAATCAGCAACCACTCGGAGGCCTTTCCCGTCATTGCATCCCAAATGAACACCTTGAGCCTGCATCGACCTTGTTTGTGGAAGGACCCGTGTCCGCATCACCTAGGTGGAAGGGCCTCGGGCCCACGCCACTTTTCCCAGAAATACGGAATTGGACCTGTGGTCTCCATCACCATAATTTAGTTAGAGCCTTAACCTTATATACTCCCGTACGTGCCACTCTGGCCTCCCCTTTGTACCACACGCATGACCTGTTTTGTCACCCGTGCAAAACTAAAATAAAAATGATGAGATCCAACAATCAACAGGTAACGCACGAAATACCTCCGACCGATTGCTTGCTTAGAACTAGGGATTTTAGTTAGGCCTGTTTTCACAAATATTCTTTTGTTTGCTTGCTTGCTCTTTAAAAAATGGTTTACAATTCAAAACCATTTGCTTGCTTGCTTGCTTGAAACATGGTTTAATAATTCAAAACCATTTGCTTATTTGCTTGAAAAATGGTTTAATAATTCAAAACCATTTGCTTATTTGCCGGGCTTCGCTTGAAAATGGTTTAATAATTAAAACCATTTAATACCAAATAGAAACAAATTTTATAATAATAATACACTAGTATTTGAGAAAAATAGTTTCTAACACTCACCTTTTCGTGCCTAAACTCTTGGAGCACAATCTCCATAATTTCCCGCCTTGTGAAGCTCAATAACTCAAACCAATACTGAAATATTAATCAACCCACTAACAAGATAATTTTAACGTACTTTCTACTTTAAACACACTCACTAACATCACTGAGGCGTGAGGTACACTCATGCTTTAATGAAGTTCCAATCTTATTTGAAACCTCTCTCTCAATCATTTAATAAGATTCCCATACTAACTAGTGTATGAATTCAGCTAAATACCAAAACTACACAACTGCATTTTGGGCAATTGCATTCCAGATACACCTCCGACCTGCACCGACATGTGTCAGACTGTTAGTGTAAATTCTGCATAACTGGACTTGTACCCTGCATGTGCTGGTTTGGGGTGTACCGGCACCACTGCATTCGCATAACTTCTAAATTTGCCTTATTTGCTTCTTTTGCCACTTTCGTACCAACTCTCTCATACAACTTCCCATTCCTTAATACCTCAAGAATCATCATGGAATTCATCTGGGGAACAACTTTCACAATACTTGATAATTAGTGATTTGGAACCTCATACCACAAACCCTAGTGGTGAAAATCCAAGAACTCTTATGAATTTAAACTTGGGTCCACTCAATTCTTTATAAAACCACATAAACATGATGATTCCATTTATTTTACACCAATTGGGATTTTACCCACATAACCTCAACAGCAATCTAGGTTTGTGGGAGATTCTTCCAAACCCTGCATGTAAAGGAGCAACTAATCTCCATACCAAACTCAGAATTCATAATACCCAATTTAAACATGATTCCATACCTGATTTTCTTCCCTTTCTTCTCCTTCTCCTTCTTCCTCTTCTTCCTCTTCTTTTCTCTCTTCTCCTCACCAAAACGTGAAACCCTAGCCAAAATATGAGACAAATGAATTTTTGGCTTTTGTCTTCCCATTTTTATAGTATCAACTTTGCCTTAATTACACATAGATCCTTGATCTCTCAAAAATTGCACATCAACTCTTGTTATTTCTATTATGGCCCATCTCTACTCATTTTAAAATTTTCAGATCCTTTATGGAAATTACAACTTTGCCCTTGTTTTATTACAACATTTCGGGTTACATAATTTATCATTTCATATTTTCATCCTTAATAATAACTCCCAAAAATATTACAAGTTCATTGGTATGCCTTATACGCCTTACAAAGCCATGTATCGTACACTCCTGACTCATGCTACATTTTTTGTGGTCAAGTATAAAGTCTTATATTGTACAATTTGTGGCTTTGGGTTTAGTGTGTTTGTATATGGAAGTTTACATGGCGAGCCAACATACTTTATAATTACTATTTAATGAATGTGGAAACATATAACCATAGATTTTATGATAGGGTTACCAAGAACCTTAGCTGGTGATAATGTTTCATTGTGATTGTTTGTTTATTTATAAAGTCTACTCTTTTTCTATTAGACTAGCTTCTCGGTATTAAGAAGATTTTGTGAATGCATGAGATGTCTATTTCTATGGTATATGATAAGGATTTTTGTTTTATTTATAGGTTTTGACTTTGTCAAAAAAAAAAAAAAGGGAAAAAAGAAAATAAATTGAGTACTAAGTTGAGTTTTAATAGTAGCTTTCATACCTAGGCTGATGGCGAATTGAGAAGAGTAATCCAAATTTTGGGAAAAAAATTTGTTGAGGAACTTGGAAAGTAATCGAAATGAGTACTTACCTTTGGTTAAATTTTCTTATAATAATTTTTTTTTAGCTATCAATGAAATGGTACTTTCTAAGGGGTTTATAGTTGAAGATGAGATGATTGCTCATTTGTTAGATCATAATGGAGGAAAAATTTGAAGACTTAAACTTTTCCCAATTGACTATTGAAATGATAGCCTTCAAGTTAAAGAAAGTCAGAAGAAAACCACAATACACAAGGATTATACACAACCCAAAACCATTTGGGAACAATCAGTGACTATGTTCTTTAGAAGTTTGTTTGTTGTTGTAATGAGATTTGAAGAACAAGAGAAACTAAACCTTTCGACTATGTTTGAAATAATAGAAAAGATATCTGGGATGTATTATGGTCCAATAAGTATCTTAAATACTCATTTTATCCATATATTTTCCTTAGATTTTTGCTATTTTTATTTTAAAGAAATGTTATAATTCTCTAAATGTTCATCTTTATGATTAGGTCAAACATTTGGCGAAATCAGGAAATTAGAGGAAACAAAGCAAAAAGTGGAAATCAACAAACATCATACAACAAATTTCTATATTTTGACACTCCTAGCTATAAGTATAAGATTAGCTTCAATGGCATCAAGCTTTATATAAAATGGATTCTAAAACTTTAAGAGCTTCCAACAATACCAAGAACACCAAATTTGGAGTCCAACGTTGCTATGCAAGTTCCAATTCAAAGAGTTGCCGGGCCGTGACAAAGCCACCGGTCTACCATTTACGAACAAGAAGAGAAACAAATGAAGATGCTACGGGTTCATCGCGGCAAAGGACCCTTCGCCGCAGTGAAGGTCGCACGGCCCAATAACAATGCATAAACCCATTTTGTCATCTTTCTCAAGACCATAAGGGGGGACACGCTTTAGGCCAGCCAAGACAGAGAGGACCAACCAGCCCTTCTGGGGTCGAGACTGGATCTTTCGAGGAGAAAACCCTCCCTAGGCTCTCCCCATCTGAAAGGTCTCGCACTGGGAAGGCTCGACTCTAGAGAGAGGAAGGAAACAGACATAGAGATCACCATCTACCTTTGGAAGATCTGTGAATCGGAGAAAGAAGATTGATAATCCATCAATCTTTCAGCATTAGAGTTCTTCTACCTTTACTTTCATGTTTTCTCTAAACTTTATGATGTACACGATTTTCATTATGTTCTAAACTTTGCACAGGATTGATGTATCTAGACAATAGTTTATATTTAATTGCTATTTCTATTCTATTGTTTCATGTAATTGTACCTCTTTGATTCATCCTTGATCTTGTTTACATGTTGATATCCGCCAATATTAGCCGCAGGGGTGGTCTTCTACGAGATATGAGAAGGATAAGAACTGACTAAGGTGAATAAACCTAATTAGCTAAGGTGTAGAAACTATCGCATCGTGGCAGAGGTTCTTTTTGGGACTCCAAAGCATCTCTAGTACTGGGGTCGACTTGAGAAGCAAAAGACCTAGTATTAGTTGGTGTGCTATCCGACCAAGAGAGGCTGATAATTAAATTCAGTTAGAAATCAGCTTTGGGAACTCTTTCCTAAGAGTCACAGCATAGGAGTCTAGTTCAAAGAGTAAGTGGATCAGTCTAATTGCACCAAAACCCTAGAACTTATTACTCATGACACCCCTTTTAACTTCAAGGTAATCAAATTACTAGTTTTACAATTAAGTATTTTAATTTAGATTCTGCTCAAATCATCATAATTGTTCGTTTAGATATTAGAGAGGTAGGCGAATTTTGGCACTTAGCATACTATCTCTCCCCATGGATCGATCTTTGTACGTTTAGTACACTTTATTACTTGACAAGCGTATACTTGCGCAAATAGGCATTAATTGCATATCTTTATGCACAAAACACAAAAATGCCAATCATGGTCTTACTTTGATGCAATTATCTAAGTACATATGTCTTTAATGTTTTGACTTTGAGGAAATAAAGTCTTGATCCCTCTTATGTTATGAAATAGAAGTCTATTCAATTTTTTTGGAGATTAAACTTATGAAAAGTATCTATTCAAATTAGAGATGTGATGGAAAAAGGAAATATTGTCTGCTATTGTCAAGTTAGTAAAGTTATAGTGAGACAGCATAATATTCGAGATACTTGAGAACTGGTGAAAATGGGATGAGAAAAGGCACCCTACATTAATTATGGACCGATCTATGTCATTTCTAAAGAACCAACTTTATTAAGTGAGGAAGATTGAAACCCTAATTTTATCAAGGAGTAAAATAAGAATTTAATATTTTTTTTATTAGCTTAAGTAATTAAGAGGGGTAGAAAAGTATTTTGATGATTAAAAAATCCTAAGTATAAATTGTATTCTTCCTATTCTTTTTTAAAAGAAAATCATTTTCTTAGAAACCTCTTTCCCGAGAGATCTAAGAACGTAGAGTGGATGATTTTGAGAGTCTAGGATTTGAAGACCAGATTTCAAGGTGAGATTTCTATTTTGTAGAATATTGTTTTAAATTCATTTGATAGTTCTGAATAGCCAAACTCTTCTTCAAGAAAATCATAGATCATGATCGGGTTTGTCCAAATGTTTCAAAGTTTGAAGATCGGGTGTTCTAATGGCTTGAATCATTTAGGATCGGGTTTTTGTGGTAAACTGTAAGATCAAAATCTTTAGGTTTTAAATTTTTTGATCTATTAAATGAGTCTAAATAGTTTCAATTTATTTTATCACTAAATGAATCTGAATGCTAGCTTTTCTATGTTTCAAAAAAATTAAAGAAATTAAGGTTTGCTTATTTAGACTTAAATAAGATTTTAACTTTATAATCAAGAGTTTGTGTTTATGAAAATAAAATAAAATAAATTGTTATTGAATGATTATATGACTACTATTTGAAGAAAAGAGAAAAGAAAAGGGTAGGAGACACCCAAACAGCATTGCCTATGAGATGTTAGTTAGTTAATTGTCTCTATATAGTGCGTGGAGTTGAAAAGTCAAAAGTCTAGGTATTTGGGTACAAAAAAAAAAGAAAAGAGAAAAATGGATAATTGTAAAGATGGTGACTGTAGGGAGTATAGGTTATGTGAAATTGAAAAGACAAAAAAAAAAAGGTATGTACTTATGGATATGAGATGTGTAATTTGAAAAGTCAAAAAGACTTGTGCTATAGTTAATATTATTAATTTATATATATATATATATATATATATATATATATATATATATATGAGCCTAAGAAACCTAGCTATAATCTGTGTAGGAAACCTAGGTATTGATAGGATATTAGAATTTTAGAAAATAATAAATAAATATAATGCATTTGAAAATTTTATAATTTTATAAATTCATGTATTTGATAAATACTACAAAAAAAAATTCTTTTGACTAGTACATATTTCTATTAAATAACTACTATGAGGAAATAAAATTTAATATAATTTTAATATTATGATATGAAATATTTCAATAATAATTTTTGAATGATTGTTAGGACATAAAAGAATGTGTAAAATATTGATAGTAATTATTTTTAGTAAAATATTTTATTCAAATTAAGATTATCACGTAAGTTAATATTTGTATGTTTGGAAGGAATATGACTTGTATAAGAAAAAAAAAAAAAATCTAAACTTACTAATTTAATTATTTATAGTTAGAATGTCTAATATATTATTAGGATTAATAATATGAACAATACACTTATTAAGATTCTCAACCTTATAATTTAAATGAACACCATGATAAGAACTACTCCTTGTTATGCTAGGGAGGAAATAGTTTCCTTGGAGTTCTTCATATTATCTTCTTCAAAGTTTTTGAGTGCTCCTTTAAGATAAGGGAAAATTAATTCAGTTTTTTTAAAATTTAATTGTATACGTACGATTTGAAAATGTTTGCTCAATTTTTGCTTAAAATATGGATTAAATATATTTTGCATGAAAAGTATGTTGGACTTTATGTTTTGTGGTGATATAAATTATGAAGATATTATGTTTTGTGAATGAAATTTTTGAAATTATGTTTTTTACTCTAGTAGTTCGACCCTGGCAATGAGAATAATAATTGACCCTTACATTGCTTGATGGGGAATGTAATTGATTTGAATCCCAACCTATAAGGGTTTCAGTTAAAGATTACTACTACAGAGCGCTTGGCTCATCCACCTTAAATGAATAATTTGCGACTGGTACCACCCATTTGAAAGTCCCACGTGGCCTGGGCAAGATTCAACATTCATGACTGCAGTAAAATTCTTTGATTCGAATGCTGGGGAATTAATTTGATATGAAAGTGTTTTAACTCAATTGAAAGAACTTTATTTGAATATTTGAATGATTTGAACACTAAGTTTAACTACTGGAATTAAAAAGAATGTTATGAATGAAGAATCGTCCTTATTATGGCACCAAAGATTATGACACATCTCCATTTACAGAATTAAATGGTTAGTGAATGAAGGGGTACTCAATGCCCTGGACTTTACTGACTTTGAGACATGTTTGGATTGCATTAAGGGAAAGCAAACCAATAAGTTAACAAAGGGTGCAACAAGGAGTAAACATTTGTTAGAAATCATACATACAAACATTTTTTGTCCTGATATGGATGAGAGTGATCCGAAATACTGCATCACCTTCATTGACAGACTACCACGCGCAAATGTATCTCTGCTACGCTTCGCTTCATGGATTAAGCCTGGAAACCTTTAAGGTATTCAAGGTCAAGTAGAGCTGCACAAAGGTGAAAGGAAGACTACATAGAGGTGGAGAGTACTATGGTAGGTACACTTGGCGAATGGGCAAGTTACCTGCGTCCATCGCTAGGTTTCTCTGAGCATGAGATTGTTTCCAATACACCATGCTTGGTTTCAGAAACAAAATGGTGTGGCGTAAAGAAGAAACCGAACCTAATGGACATGGTAATACATGAGGAGTAACGTTAATCTTCCCAATTATCAGGACCAAGCACCAAAGACTCAGAGGTATAGCACACCCGTTCCAAACTGTCCAAAAGATGCCATTTGAGTTATTCCAAAGGTTGGAAACCTAGTTTGTGACATACGCTGCATGGGATGTCTGCTTAAAGTAAGGATTTATAATCCATAAAAATCCTGACCTAAGGACTATTAGTGAGAATTTCATTGGATATGGTAAAAACTAAGGGTTATAGATTCATCATCTTTCCACACCACTAGGATTGTATCAAGAAGGTAAAGTTTTTAGAGGATGACTTAATTAATGGAGTGGTCAAATTAGCATTAATCCAAGAGATCACTATCAAGGTCAAACCTCTATAGTTCAAGTCATAGACTGACCATCATACATACCCATGAGGTAGAAACGGGCATAAGACAACGAGTCATCGAGAATCCACAAACTTTTGATCTTGTAGATCATGTTGTCGAGGAACAACAAAACATTGAACAACCGATTGAGCATCCGATTCAACAACAAGTTCCCCATGAAGAAACAACATTAAGGATCTTACCAAGGTAAAAACTCACTATTCCTGATTAAGGCCATGTACTTGCAAGAATTTGATTACAATATCGAGTCAAATACATTCTAAAACCTTTTTTTATAGGTCATAAGTTCTAAGGAATCGAACTTATGGTATAATGCCATTAAAAATGAGATGGACTCTTGATGAGTCTAAAACTCATCTAATTTTAAGCCCATTTTTCATGAATATTTTAAGACTTAATGTCCAATTTAAATGCCAAATTACAGAATTCAACGCAAATTCAGGTTTTGCAGAATTTAAAGAAAGAAGCTAAATAAGCAAGAAAAAGCAAACAGAAATAAGGCTAAAAAGATAGCGTTGTTAAGTTTGGCTAAGCAAGTGTAGTTTATTATTGTCATGACAAAATGAAAATTATCGATTAAAGAAATGAGCAGATTCAGAGGATTATCGCATCGTCAGTTCTCTGTCGCAACAAAGATTTAGTAGAATTCCTTCAGCAACAAAAGAAATTTGTCACTATTATTTTATTGTTTGTCTTTACGATTAGACAAAGGCAACCGAACTTATGTCGCGGCATAAGAATTTTATGTCATGACAATACCAAGAGAACAACCTAGGAATTTTTACTAAACTTTGTCACGACATTTTCAAGAAACTTTGTTGCTACAATCATACAAGGCCATTAAATAGCACAAACTAAAAAGTTTGTTGCATAGAAATTTTGTCGTGACAATAGAAAGGCAACAAAATATTTTGCAATAATTGAACGACCTAGAAGAACAATGAAGAATGTCGCGACATTTCACACCTATGTCGCGACATATTTTGAGAAGAGCCTCTGGAAGAGAACTGTAGAATGTCGCGACATTTTCGAATTCTATCGCGACATAGTTAGAGCAAAAGAGTTAAAAGTATGCCACATAAAACCAAACTGAAGATTCTCAAGTACGCCGACATAGAAATTCGTTTGTCGCGACATAAGACAAAGCTAAAGGTCGAACTATGTCGATAGAAATTGGATTGTCGCGACATAAAAAGTGCATAAGGAAGAATTGAATGATTATAAGCAAAACTCATATAGACAGAGTCATAAATAAGAAGTTGAGTTTGTCACAACAAGGATTTTAATGTTGTGACAAACATTTAAAAGGTTAACAATGCAGGCATGGAAACTATGTCGCGACATAATTCAAGACAAGAGGTAGAAACTTTGTCGCACATTTACAAACCTTGTTGCAACAAAGACTTAAGATTATGCCATCTTATATTGCACAAATTCCATGACAAGAGCTCTATGAAAAAGATGAACATTGCTAAGTGTCACACATGTATTGCAATGACGTGACAAAAACGACAATTTGGGCCTGCACAAAAACCCACATCATCAACCTCGATTTTTGGCCCAGCATCATTAATGAACCTATAAATAGAAATATTTAGGGCACAAATAAAAAAGAGGGGAGGGCGACGAAGCGGAAAACAAGGAGAGCCGCCATTTTTAGGAAATATAGTAGTATGGTAGAAATTTGAATTTTCAGATTTCATTTTCTTTTTCTTTTCTTTCAGAATTTCTTTTATTTTCCTTTCCATATATCTGGAATAAAGGATATGAGTAGTAATCTTGAGCTGAGATCAATGAATATTTAGTTCCATTTATGTAAAACCAGGGAAAAGTAGAAATTTTAAAAAATGGCAAAATGATATTAATAATAATAAATTTCCAGAATGGTTCAGGGTTTAGAAAATTTCTAGATCTCGATGATCAAACTGGATCAAGGCCATAAATTTGTCTCAAGAAAATCTAGTGACCTAGAAAAATTTTCGTCGACCTCGTGATAATCGGAATTTTTTTAATGAAGTTTTGGGTGATAAGTCACAATGATTGAAGAGACGAGATTTTTATGAAAATCTCGGAAGTTAGGAAATGCCTTGAGCTAAGTTCATTTAAAATAAATTGAACCGAAAATAAATAAATTGTTTTGGGGCAGAAACGGACCCGAATGAGAGATGGAAACATGGCAAAAAAAAAAAAAAGGATAAAAAGTCAAAAAGGAAAACAAAAGAAGGAAAGAAAACGACAGTGAGAGCGAGAAGAGACAGAGAGAGAGAAAGGGAAAACAAAATTTTCACTTCTCTATAAGATCTATGGAAATCGGACTGTACGTTCGTTTAAAGGCAGGTGTTGATCCACGCACGTAGTTACGTTGCAAGGCCTAAAATCTTGGAGTTTCGCTAAACCCCACGAGGTAGGGAATCTTCCCACTTAGGTTATTTATAGCCTAAATGTATTTAATGCTTGGGGTTCTTTCTTAGAGCCCGTGAGATATCAGAATTTCCCAAATTCCAAAATCTTGGGACTGAGGTAGGAATTTCAAGACTATTTCAATAAACAATAATTTTTCGGATCGTTTTCTGACAAATTCAGATCACTTTGGACCGTTAACACCCGCCAACTTCCGACTGCCTTACAACCAATCGTGTCGAGGTTTGGTTTCATCCTGTAC
Source organism: Tetrastigma voinierianum (assembly GCA_016808115.1). NCBI lineage: Eukaryota > Viridiplantae > Streptophyta > Magnoliopsida > Vitales > Vitaceae > Tetrastigma > Tetrastigma voinierianum. Next base: position 182,099 of record JAEQBH010003193.1, on the reverse strand, counting down.
TGATGTCTTCGGTTTGTGATGTGTTTTCAGATCACAAAGAATATCGATCGAACCGTGAAGTGGACTAAGAGTCTCTATTTATACGGGTCCTAGATTCGGGGCCATTTTACGTGTATTGTTAGATAAATAAATAATATGCGATCAGGTAGTCAAAATCATGTTAATATGTGCTTGCGATGTATTAACATTAAATTATGATTAATAAATTATATGTAGGAAATATAATTATCCGAATTTATAAATATCGTATGTAGCATGAAATGACATGATTGCATTTCATATGCACGATCATCGTACAGACATGGGTGTGCGTGCATGTAGATATCATCCATCGCTAAGGATGAATGGGCAGAGCTCGCACTTTGATCACGCCTAATAAATGACTCTATGGTTTAAATCATAAAGTGAAATATAATTAATGTGTGTCATGGAGCAAGATAAAGGTTAATCCTCTCGTGAAAAGCTTGAACATTGGTGTAAGAGGACCAAGTGCAGGATCCGAAAAGTTTCAGAGGCGTAAGATCTGCTGTAAGTCAAAAGTTCTGCGGTTCAAAGAAGACACACGGTCATGGTTGTCAGCATAGACAGTTGTGTGGATAGAGCTCTGGATTGACTTGGGATTAGCTGCCCATCGACACTCAGATTTGGGTATCGTGGAGCCTAAGGGCCTCGTGATATGTGTGTCATTAGTATTACTAGTAACGATTGTCACACTTGGCATAGGCATGTGTGAGGTAGTCGGTGAGTGACTAGGGATATGGACATGAAGACATTCCATGCATGACATATGACATTCATGTAGACATTTTCACTTGGATGTGTATGGGTTAGTTTGATCACTATATGAGCACTTAGGTGGGGAGTAACCCTTCTAGAGATACCACTATCGGGCATTGCTCACCCCACACAGGACCCCTTTCAGTACAGGAGTTTATAGGAAGATCGACGCCTGACGAGAGGCCATGATTGTGAATAAGGTCGACATGTGGCCTTGACACATTCAGAAAAAGTATTTTATAAAAAGAATTGTAATTAAATCCTGACTATTGTATAAATAATCACAAAATATATAAGAGGCTCATGACTGACTTCCATTGACCGGTAATTTGCCGCTTTATTTTCATATTTTAGACTTTAAATTGTGGAAACTGAATTGAGTCCTATGAAAGTGGATGTATATATTTGGGATATGGACAGATGTAATCTTTCGTGGGGTTAATACTACTTTATGAAACCCCAGATGGTTATAATTATAGTATTATAGCTGTGTTATATGTCATAGAGCCCCCAAACAAAGGAGACTTTGTCCGATATTTTTGAAAATATGGACCCCGGAGCAATGGGACACAACAAAGGTGGTATCGTCACCCAACCACAGAATTCCACCTGCCGACAGTTGTCAATGGGACCCCTGATTGGGTGTCACATTGCATCGAGCTTAGGTTTGCGACACGGCCCGCGAGCAACCCGATTAGTAACAGAAAGCATAAGGTTTATGACAACAGACCGCGGGCATAGTCCCGATACCATTTTGTCATAGCTTGGTATCGTGAAAGCTTAGTTAATCGACAATTTAGGAGCTGGTACTGTGGCATCCACAAGTATGTCCCATAAGGCTCGTCTCGGGCCTAGGTATTAAGAGTCTAGCACAAGAGTACCAAGGGTCGATGGGCACAGTCTAGATCATGCATTATCAGGTGTCATGTGTTTTCAGGCTTAACATGCCTGTGTGTTATGTGTGGTGATTTCAAAGGAATAATATGCACTAGATTGTATATGGAACATTAGGTTAGAAACATAACCTGTTAAATAAAACAAAATGAACATTATGGGCTAGAACCCATTTAGAATAGTGTCCTATTAATACGCACCATTAAGAAAAAGGATGAAACAGCAAATTAGTGATGTTAAAGTCTATTAGTGGTTGGCACGTACACTACAGGTAGACTGAGATAGAAATTTGAGAAACTCATTATCCGACACATGTAGATGGCTAGTAGAGAAGAGGACGCTGTGGCAGGGGCGAGACAACCTACGACCACCGCGACCACAGAATCGTCATAGGCCGTTGTTGCCATAACTCGGCTACCTTATGTGCAGTGTTGTCGCTGTGCCACCATCGCACGTTGTGCAATTGGAAACCATGGCTCGGCAACTCGAGGCTCCGAGGCACACAGATTCTTCGGCCCTTATGGGAGGAGGAGACCCGATGGTGAAGGTCATTGTTTTCGATGGTTTGAAGGATACTGGCGCCGTAGTTTGCTATCATTGGGCACAAAGGAAAGTGCTAGTTGTGGTTACTATAGCTGAGGTGAACCTAATCAACAATTATATGAGACTCATACTACTATAAAGATTGCTACTCATGAAGATAAGAGCCTCTAGGATTGTTCATCGGGATGGGTTTTCTTCTCAGCAAACCACATGTAAAGGAGGGCTCTGAATTGGTGAATTCATTCGATTTGGGTTTTCATAAAAATAGTAGGTTGTAATGGTTGAAAACTGAAAATAAAATAGGTAAAAATGTAAAATAGACTTCCTTGAAGTATCGGGCTACTGGATTTGGGTTCTAAAGGCAACAAAGGGGCTTCTGCCCTTTCTCAAGGCTGGGAGGATGCACCTATAGTCATCTCCCGAACCTGGGTTTCTTCATTTGGCTATAAACTGGTCCTAATAATTATCCTTGAAAAGTGGCATCCATCGAGCATTAATGGTCTCATACAAAGAAGAACATATCTCCCGTGATCCACCTTCTAATAATAATAAATGGTAACTACCGAATCTCAATGGATCTAGTAATAAACATCCACCGAACTTCAAAAGATTACCACATGGATCATTTAAGGTGCATCTAAGGATTTAAACCTAGTTAAAAGGAGACACATAAATAAAAGAAGGAGCATTGCGTTTGAAAACATAGAGAACTCGCTTTAGATCATTTTTACCCAATAGTCTTCACTATGAGTTAAGGAATTTAGCCGCTCATCCCCCAGTTTTCATCCTCGATGTTGTCTCGTCATAGAGAGAAAACGAGAAAGTGAGGAAATGAAAGCTGAACTCCCGAAAGCCATGCCAAAAATCAATGTACGAATAGCCTTCTACAATGTCTTGTCTCCGGGCTTTTATAGCCAAACCTTAATACAAAATACCAAAATAACATAAACAAACACTAATATAGGGGACAAATTGGGCAGAAATTCAAAAAGTGACAAAAAAGTCAAAAAGTCAAAAGTAAAGGTGAATGAAGGGCAGGAAGGGAAATTTTGTAGGGTCAGGCGAAATTTCGCAGGGTCAGAAAATTGGGCAGCTCGTGAAATTTTCAGTAGGGCTACAACTAAATTGTCGTGGTGCAAGCTCATCTCCGCACAACTTCTTTTCTCGTGCTCGGGTGCCTCTATACCGCAACTCAGATTTTCATGCCGCCTTGACTCAACTCCTATCCTCAAGATATAGCCCCTAAAACAACCAAACTACAATAAAATCGATTAGAAATTTTCTAGGTCCGCATGCTAATTGGGTTAATTAGGCGATTATTACAAAAAAGTGCTCAAAACCTCGTATTAATAAGCACAGAAATAACACTATTTAGGTAAGAATCAAAGTTGCTACCATTACAGCACTAATACAATATATTAGGGGGACGAGTAACCTCCAGGGGTTTCAGGCACATCATCTTTTGACATACGTGGGAGGAGGGGACTCGATGGTCAGGATAACCTTGGCCATTGGAAGAGGAGTAGATGACACACGGAGCATCCGGGATATGGGTGCTAGTCTTAAGAGGAAGGAGAATCAATCTTCTTCTAATTCGGGAAGGAAGCGGAAGACTTCTATTCCAAGGATTTCATGACTCGGGTGACGCATCATCGTGTGGCCAAGGCTAAGCTCCGGGGCTTCTAGTTAGATGGGCGATGACATGCCATCATTGCCACGCCCAGTAATATGAGACTCGGGATTGTCCACAGAGGCTAGGATCCCAAAATTATGGGATGGCCTATCTCAAACATTAGTAGGACAAAGTTGCATTACGCTTTTTCCTTCTCACCCTGCCAAGGGCGCAGGACCAAGATTAGTCTTGTAGAAAATGCATTACACCTTTACATATACAGATAGGGCTGTAGAGACCAGGTATGGGTCGAGGTCACGAGAGTGTTCACGAGTCGGGAGATATTCGGGGACCTAGATACATGTCTACGCCTATCACACCACGACCGAGCCATTGGACAACAAGGATATAGGGTATGTTTCTGCTATCTTGCTTATGGGCAAAGATATTGTTTGATTATGGTGCATCACATTCTTTTGTGGTTGCATCTAGTGTGGATGTTTTGGATTTAAAGGTAGAAACCTTGGACAGAGCCAAGAGCACGTGAGTTCTCCCTTGGTGGACCAAAGTAGGATTGATCGATATGGCAAGATTGTAAGTTAGAGATCCTGAAGGATTTGCTTTACAATGGACCTTCAGCGATACATATCGATTTTGATGTAATTTCGCATGAATTATTGATTCGCACACCGAGTCAGTCATTGACTGTGGATAGCCTGAGATTTACTACACATCGATGATATCCGTGTGACTTTTCGTGTGAGAAGTAATGGCGTTTACCCCAGATAGTGCAAGACTCCAGATGGAGTGGAAAATTGATGGGTTGGTTAGCAAGCCTTACCTTGGAGGACGAGGTGAGACTGGAATTGGATCTACCTCGGGTAGTTTGCAAGTATGAGAATGTTTTTCCGGATGAGCTACCGAGATTACCTTGGCATAGGGATGTGGACTTTATCATTGAGTTACACCCTGGTACGTCGCCCATATCTATGACTCCTCATAGGATGGCACCGGTTGAGTTGCAGGAACTCAAGGTCCAATTGCAAGAATTATTGGACAAAGGTTTTATTGGACAAAGGTTTTGTCTCACATATATATATCTATATATATATATATATATATATATATATATATATATATATATATATCTATATAAGTCTGCTAGTGGTTTAAGTCAAAACGAATTTTATATTATTATATATTTAAAACTCTTTTTAAATAATAACAATTTAAATTACACAACATAACCGTTCAAGACATAATAGAACCTTTTTCACGAATTTAAACTTTCATAAAATTAAATTCGACTTAAAGAACAATTTAAATTCACAAAACATAATCGTTAAGACATAACCTGTTTCAATAAATTTAAACTTTCAAATTAAATTAATTTAAATTCACAAACATAACCGCTCAAGACATAACTGCTTGGCCAAATTTAAACTTTCAAAATTAAATTCGAATTTAAATAAAAACTAATTGTTATTTGTAATTTTAAAATAATATCATCATTTTAAATGCATACTACAGAATATTTAAAACCAACCGTTTATTATTCGCTCTAATGTGCGACTCTATAGGTTCAATTAACATTAAGGTGAGGGCTCCAAATCATATTTTGATCCTACAAGTCATAAGTGCCCTAGTAAGACATTATGACTACCCAAGTTAAATGAAAGCTCAAGGATCCGACAACCTTTTTTAATATAGCTAATGATTATAACTTTGTCTCATAATATCTTGATAGGAATATAAGGCATGGACAAAGTCAACCTTATATCGTTTCTATCTTTTGATTGCTCTCGAAACCTAATTAGGATCGACTAAACAAATGACATTGATCTCCATCATCTCATTTGAGTAATGACAATGCATTTCGCCCCAATTACTAGGGGACCTGGTAGATATCTCTCTTATACTAAGAGGGACAAATTCCATTTTAATCGCCATATCTCACTACATAATTCTTATTATGTTCAAGTATAACCTTTATAGTCATCCGATTAAAGAAAACGTTTGATTATATCAAAACACAATATTCCTTATGTTGAGAACTATAGCGACTCAGGTCAAAGGATTTAATGGCACAACTATTAGAGATTAACTTATGACTTTGATCCATGTATTAATCTCAAGACGGGTTTGTCCAATATTTGTTCTCAACAAATAGATATAAATTTGATTTGTATTTCATACACATATTCATCCCATGAATATCAATCAAACTTTATACTAATCTTAATTCATTGTTATTCCCATAAAAATAACCGATTAGGGACTTTTAGAATAATTAATAATATTATTCAAGGACATTATATATAATAAACATGCAAATCATCATAATAATTAATCTCATAAATAGTCAAAAATACCATGTCCATATCGATAGGCCCAGAGCACTACTACTACCGCATGGATGGAGTATCCGGAGGACTATGGCAAATGGAAGGTCGATGCACTCACCGAAGTCACGGGAGTATCAAGTTACAGTTTCCCCGAGAGTGGTAGATGCTCGAGATCGTGGGATTCATGAGGGTCGCAATATTGATCGGGAGTTCCACCCACGGGCCATCCACACAGATGATACTCAAGTATGGGGACAGTCGGTTCCCAACACCAACTGGAGAGGAGGATCCCCGAGTTCCACCGCTCTCTCGATTCGCTATGCATCCAGATGGCACGAAGATGTACCATGATCTTCGTTGCCAGTATTACTAGAGCAGAATGAATCGACACATTAGGGATTTTGTTCGACAGTGTCTCACGTGGTCGCTAGCAAAAGCCGAGCACCGAGCTAACAGGCTACTCCAAATTGAGGTAGCGCAGTGGAAGTGGGAGCATGTCACAATGGATTTTAGGACCCTGCCACTAGGGCACTGGAGGCATGATACCGTATACATATAGTGGACCTGCTCTACTGTTGGCACACTTTCTAGCGGTGAGGAAACCTTCACACTGAGGAATTCCGCAGTTATATATCTCGTGAGATTGTCCTAAGCATATGGAGGTCGGGCCTCATCATACTCCGATGTGATCCCAATGGCACTGAAGAGTTCAAAGGCCATAGGGACGAAGTGGATGATGAGCACCGTTTTTTTTATCCACATATTGATGGTTAGTCTGAAAGGACCATATAGGTTTTAGAGGACATGCTACAGCATGCCCCGAATCTTTATAGTGGTACTGAGGAGTACTTACCTTAGTGGAATTAGTTTACAACAACAGCTATATCGTGAGTATACAGATAGCACCCTACTTTATATGGGATGCCATGTTGATCCCCAATTTGTTGACGTAGGTAAGAGAGTTCCACATCGGGGTCCGATTTGATTAGAGACACCCTTTATAGCGCTGGTCGACATGTAAGCATCTTCTTACTGGATCAAAAGCCGCCAGAAGAGCTATCGCCGATAGACTATGATCGAATCTCTAGAGTTTGAGGTGGGTAATCATGTATTCTTGAGGTGATGCCTAAGAGAGGAGTGGTCAGATTTGGCTAGCAAGGGAAGCTAGCATCGAGGTATATTGGGCCCTTCGAGGTACTCGAGAGGGTGGGCATAGTTGCATATCGGTTGGCACTACCATCGAGTTTATCAAGTGTCCATGAGGTGTTCCAAGTTTCCATGCTCCAAGTATACTCTAGATTTAGCTCATGTAGTGGATTGGGGAGGGATTATTGTTGATACAGATGGGACCTTTGAGGAGGGACGCGTATCTTGGATAGCCGGGATTAGGTTTTGCGACGCAAGACCGTGAGGCTAGTGAAAGTGTTGTGGCAACACCGAGGAGTGGAGGAGACAATTTGGGAATGAGAAGACACAATGCGAGTCACCTAACTTTTCCTATTTGAGGATGAAGGTGCGTTGTCTAATATTGGAACTAGAATGACTATTGCATATGCATGTGCTTGTGTGTGCTAGTATGTATGAATTTCGGGGACGAAATTCTTGAAGGGGGGAAGAATGTAAAACCCGGGAAAATTAGAAATTTTCAAAAATGGCAAAATGATATTAATAATAATAAATTGCCAGAATGGTTTAAGAAAGCCTAGAAAAATTCTCTAGATCTCGGATGACGAAACGAACTGCGCCATTAAATTCCGTCTCTCAAGGAATTAGTAACCTTTAAAAATTTCAATGTAATCTCCGAGATAATCGAATTTTTTTATGAGTTTCTAGGGTGATAAGAGCCATGATAGGGACTAGGATTTTTAATAAAATCTCTAAGTCGGGAAATGGCTTGAGCTAAGTTTATTTAAAATAAATTGAACTGAAAATAAATAAATTGTTTTGGGGCAACAATTCAATGAGATGGACACATGGCAAAAAAAGGATAAAAAGTCAAAAGGAAAACTAAAGAAGGAAAGAAACAAAGGGAGAGCGAAGAGAGAGAGAAAGGGAAAAATTTCGCTTTCTCTAAGATCTACGTAAATCGCACTAGGTTTTCGTCGTGAGCAAAGACAAGTTGATCCACGACAGGTTATGTGTGGGTAATAGTTTAAAATTCGGAGTTTTGCTTCAAACGTAGTTGTAATTCAAATGCTATATATAAATTTTAAAACACCATCATCAAAGGATTCTTATCTAATCCCCGACAATGGCTCCAAAAACTTGTTACTCAAATTTCAGACACTGCTACAAAGGACTAAGTAAAGTACCCAGCAACGACGCCAAAAACTTGTTAAGTTCGTATGTTGTATGCTCATAAGAAGAATTGTTTTGTCACTGAACTCATTTAAAGATTTAGTTAGGTCTTAAAAACTGTAAGTGCATAGGTCGTACAAGTAATAAAGTGGATCTATAAGTCTGGATATCGTTCCCATAGAGATTGAAAAGAATTTAAAATTACACTACCCAACTACTCAAGTTCTATACTATTTGAACTTCCATTTCAGAGTAGATTTAGTAACCTATAAAGAATTTTAATAACTAGAATCCTACATTTAATATAAAAGAAAATGTTAAATCCTAAATGTAAACTGGATTGAACTAGATTGTTGCAAGAAGTAAACACTGGGATTTCACTGCTGTGAAATTGATAATTCCTGCATCATAATCTCATTCAATTTTCCCCTGAGTTGGAATTTGAATTTGTCAAGAGGAAAGGTAGTATAGTTTGGATTCCTCCTCTAACGATACTTTTCACTGAGCAGAGATTCATGTTCATTCTTGAAACATGATTCTAATCAATTACTTGTAATTGTACCCTCTCATAGATTGAGTACTTTCTTTCCAATAATTTCATACCCATTTTTAGACTCCAGAGATTTCTTGCTTCCCAAGATAGGGTAGTTGCTAGATTTTTACAAAATGAATGATGTCTCATCCTAAGATCCAGTGAGCTTTCTTTCCTTTGATTAGATCTCATGCTAAGACGGATCAAGATCAGTTCTTCCGCACTGAGAGATTCTAATTGATTAAATTGATATATCACTCAACCCATTCTCAAACCCATGAGCAAATTGAGGATTTATCTAAGTAACATTTCAGAGCTCATTAGTTCTTCAATATTAGTCCAACATACCCCCAAGTAACTCGATCTAGCTCGAATCTCCATCTCGTACACTGCAGGGCCTCTTGGACATCAGAGCCAAACTATAGTCTTTTCATGGGTATAAGCTACTAAAATTGGGATCAATTAATTCCAAGAACAACACCATTCAAATAAATTCAAGATTCAACTTAGGAAATTTTCTTCTCATCGTGCAGAAAAAACCATAACTAACATTAGATCTTTCCTCACTTAAGTCGTTTTCAAAATCGATTACGTGATACACTCGAAATAATGACGAAAATTTCACTGCAACTGCAATCAATTGAAGAAATGATTTCCAGCTTTTGTCTGGAGTTCAATGAATTCAAATAGTAACCGTAAAGGAATTTCAACTTTTAATTTCAACTTCAAAACTTCTTACAAATCACCTGCTTTGCATCCAAGAACTAAAAATTCTACACTAACTCTAATCTACGCAAGAAAGAAAATGAAAAGAAAAAGAAAAGAAAAGAAAAGAAAGGAAAAGAAAAGAAAAATATAATACAAAGAGTCCTCAACTCCTGTACTGGGTTCGCTCAATGCCGACTCGAATGCCTCGCTTCCGCTGCTTTATTTATGAGCCCTGAAAAGCTCTGGGCCTTAACTTTAATGCTTTTTTTTTATTTTTATGAATTCCTAAATTTTAGGCCCAGATTGTCTTCTTAGTTGCGACCTGAAAGTTCTGTCGTGGCAGAGTTTTGAATTTTTTTGCATGTTTCTATTGCAGCAAGCAGTCATATGTCGCGAACTGTTTCCTATGTTCTTCCTTTGATTTTTCAAATACATAGTTGTTTTCTGTCGCGATAAAGGATGTTAAGTCGCTCTTTAAATTGGGTGTCACGACCTAAATTTTTCTGTCACAAATAACAACTCGCTTCAGTTCTTGTTGCAACACTCGTCTTGTGGCCATTGTCATATCGTCACAAACCCAAAAGTCCGTCATGGCATGTTCTACCGCCACTTAGCCTGTTTCCTGCTTTAACTCATTTTTAATGTTATGGCCTAGACTTTTGTGTTGGGGATATTTTGCATGTCAGATTCCCATTATGTTAGTGTCAGACGACACTTTTTTTGCATGCAACATATTTTCTTCCTATCGCATTCCAGTTTTTCGGTGTCATACATAACTTTGCCTTCTCAAATTGCCTTCGTCATTCCATATTTCCCCGCCAACAGGACTTTTCTATGTTTAGTCGATTTCTCGTGGTCGACCTATATTTCGCCATGATAGGACTTTTCGTGTTTAGCTAACTCAGGCTATCGTGACCCACTTGTTATGTCAAGACATGAATTTTTTATCAGGTTGAAACCTTTGTCACGACTTAGAAGTCAGGTAGCTTAATTCCCACTTATCTCTTTTCGCCTTATTCCGTGTCGCACCAAGATCTCCTCACGACATCAAAACACCTTTTTATCTTGAAATATGTCGCAACATTGACTCTCCTTGTTGCAACCAGGTTAGTTCATCCATTAAGCACCCTTTGTCGTGACCTAGTTTTCTTGTCGTGCCCTGAACTTCTTCTTCAACATATTTTCTGTCTCAACAAACTTTTCCATGTTGCGTAAGCCGTACGCTGATAGACAGGGTTAGTGTCGCCATAGATATTTTGCCTTTAGCGCAAGATTATGTCGCAACACAAACCATCTCAGTTCCTAGCCATTTTGCATATGTTTTCCATTCTCCGTCGCAGAATTCTACCGTCTTCCGTCATGACTCCAGCCCAATTGTCAACAATCGACATGCGTCACATACGTAAAATGTTGTTGCATTAATGTTTCTTTTGGTAATTGCTTGGAAGTTTGTCACGACACACAAGTTTCAGTCGCGACATAGACTGCTGCAATTGTTGTTTTTCTCTTCTTTCTTGTTGGATCTTTCTCCTTTTTGAATTAAAGCTTACAAAACACAAGTTTGGTAAAATTCCATAATTTGCATTAAATAGCTCAAAATACTAAAAACAGGTTAAAAATGGACTAAAAATAGATGAGTTTAAGACTCATCAAATTCTCCCAAACTTAAAGTTTTGCTTGTCCCCAAGCAAAGAAAAGAAGAGTTTGTTTGTCCTCAAACAATTTATCTTTATTTTTAAGGACATTTTCTATTTTGCACTACAATTTCGCAGAATCAATTGAAACTACAATAATCTGTGCCTAATTTCAAATTTAGTTTTTAGTTCAGACTTAAGAAAAATTTTCAATTACTGTCAAAATCAAACTAATGAATGTTGAAGTGTAATCAATTCAGTCAATCAATCTTGATCCGTGTATGTGTGATGGTTTTCTTTCCTTTCCTCCTTGGCAGGATTAGCTAATCTTCTGGAACTCTACACAGTGACTGCAATTTCTTTTAACTCTTCAAGGTCCCATATGCTTGTTTTTCATATTAGTCTCCACTAATGTAGGCAAGTACCACCTTCAAGATCAACACTCAGTCTTTTAGGCTTGTAGAGTTTGGCTTCTGGGTAATCAGTAGATAAGGGAGAATTTAGGCTAACAATTTACCTAGATCTCTACTCTTCATGTGTATCTTGCCTCATCCTACATCCTTTCTTTCTTCTCTAATTTCAAAAAATATATCTCCCAAATCATCTTGATGTATCATACTGCATATTCTCAACTTGGCATCTTTTAGAGAGAAGTCGCCTTTTTCTTTTCTTTTACTTGTCAAAGGTTTTTAGGATTAGTGCAATGTCTTGTCTTCTTAGGCTTTCTACCACTCTTAGAGAAATTTGGGTTAGCAGCTCCCATAGTAGTTGACATTAGGGTACTAGGTGTTGAAACACCCCTAAGAACTTAATTGTTGAAGAGAGGTAGGCCACAAGACAAAACTTAATCCCATTTGACAATTTACAATTTTTTTGACTTCTTCAAGATTCTTTCCATTTCTTCATTTGTTCTTTCTTTTTCCATCTTTCATTCTTGTTTCCTTTCAAATCAAAAAAATAACATTCCCCTAAACTTGTCATTTTCAGATTTTCAGTTCCGGTGTCCTAAACCCGGGCAAATAAGGGTTCTTATCAGAGATTAAAATAAAGAAAGGGTTTTATTTCTAATTGTTGTTTAAATGAAGAAACTAGACGCTTGGCTCAAATCGAACTAGAGTATATGCTTATGCATATTTTGAGGGTAGCTTGAAAGGCTCAAACTCAAGGATGGCCTATATCACTCGTTAGTGGTATTGCTATGATTTCGCTTGACTAATAATGTAACAAGTTCTAGGACCTTGGACTCGTTTGGACTCCAGGATCGAACCTTAAGATGTCCCTAATCCTTCATAATTTGTTATGAAACATTTTGACCATGTGCATTGTTTTTTTTTCCAGACTTTCTTAATCGACCTTATTATTTATACAATAAGCTTCAAAAGTCTTATTTCAGGCGCCTATTTAATACATTTTCTTAAATCTGAACCTTAAACTTCATTCTAGCTTACACATGCAACTTCCTGTTCCAATTCATTGAGGCCTACCACAATTTCAATTACAAAAGTTGTTGGATTATGAGGTTTGTTGTTGTGTTGTTCTAAACAAGTAAAAGAGTTCATTTGATCATGCATTTAGCTCAAAACAACACAACACACCAACAATTGTAATCAAGTCATATCAACCAAACTTGCTTACTCATTTATCACATCAGATTCATTCATTTATTCAAAAGAAAAATATAATATAATAAGCAATTAACAAGAGAAAAGAATTTGGACACAGGTCTTTCGTAGTAAATTTTATGTTGATCTTTTATTGGGCAGGATGGTTACACTCTTAATTGAGAGAAAAAGGATAAAAGGATTCATCTCCTTTGGTAGGATTTGGGAATTTTTAGGTTAGGAGGTTCAAGGTTGAAGCTAGCTAAAGATGGAGGAAACTTAGGTATTGAGATGTTTGGTTTTTCTTTCTCTAGAGGTTCTTAACTGTTGAAGAGGCAATGATCATTGGTATATTCCACCTGAGTGATCAATTCATCTTGCCTCATACCTATGTTATTCATGGTTCCTTCAAGTTCAATGAGCATAGTCTGCATGTTCACTAAATTTGAATTCACTTGATCCAGACTTTCATTCCACAACTTTTTTCTTTAATTGTTGTCCATCTATAGCTCCTTGTCCCTTTTCTCCACAAGCTTCCCAAATTCCTTGAACTGTTCCTTGTAGAGATACTTGATCCCCTCTGCCTTCTACAACATACTTCCTTCCAACTTTTCTTATCTTTTGTCTAAAAAGGTCAGCACATCTTCATCCCTGTTTAGGTGCTCATTGTAGAAGGACTGTATTTTTGAGTTCAATCTTTGCATAAGTACTCTTTCTCTCCTTCCCATTTATTCCTTCCATTCCTCTCCTCTGCTTGGAGAAGTTGTTCCCATCTTCCGCTTCCTTCTTCCTCGACCATCTTCCGTAAATTTACTCTTATTCTCTCTCGTTGTTGTTCTTATTTCTTCTCTCTCTCCCCCATTTCCTTTTTCATAGAAACCAGCATCTCCATGATTTCTTTATTTCCTGTGTTGCCCTTGGAGCATTCTCCTGGTTCAAAAAAGTTTTCCCTTACATGAGAAGGAGACTCAACATCGGACTTATTCCCCGCTTTGAACCTCATCTTCAACTGGTAGATGGGCGTCCTCTGGAATTTGTTCCATCCCTACTTGTTCTTCTTTTTCTTCTTGAGGCTCCTCTACAACTTCCACAATCTCCATTTCTTTTCTTTTTCTGCTCTTCGGGCCTTTGCTTACCCTTGTCAAGGTTAAAGGAGAAACCTTAGGACATGTCTCCTCCTCTGCCCATATCCCTACCCGGGCCAGCTGCCCTGGTGATTGTTGGGGCCGGATGAGGGATCATTCCTTTTACTATCTGTGGAAGGTTTTGATAGATGTTTCAACTATTTTCCCCACATCAAACTTATAACCCTTCAATATGAAGGAGGTAAGATGATAGCTTCATTCTCCTTCTTATCAGGCAAAAGGATGCTTCATAGAATTATAACAAAGCTATAAATAAAACCAGATCTAGCTTCTTCTCGCAAGGAACCCCGGGATGGATTCAGAGGATTTTCTTTGTTTGAGTTCCGCCCTTCCCAATAGTCAGGAACCACTATTTTTTCATGATTGCCCTCTAACTCGCCAGATCGACCCATTTCTTTGGGATCCTCGATTTATGAACCCTCATTAATCCCCATAAGACCCATACTCTCCGACATACACCGCATCTTCCTTCATGTCTATCATATCGAGAACTCCCCACCACCAGCATAACCAGGGGTGGCCTGCGCTTTCTGCAGTTCCCAAATTTCCTCAGCGGATTTCTACAAGCGGGGAGATGAAAGTATTGAGCCCCTTTTCTCCAATAAAACCTTTATCGCTCATATTCTCTTTCCAGAAGGAGTGAGCTTAATCTGAAATGAAAGCTTCGTTGTCTTCTGCTTCTTTAGCTTGCTCAACTCTACTTTTTCGGCCTATTTTCTTCTTCTTCTTTCCCGAGGTGGTTTTGCGGCTCTTTTCGCACCCGCTGCTACTGGGTTGTCTTAATCCGAGGTTCCAGATGAATCTCATCTTCACCAGCTATGTACTCTTCCATCATTTCATTGAGGTTTGGGACTAAGCTCTGGGGTACTGCCATTGATAAGATTTGGATTTGAGGTTAAGGTCTTTGAAGTCTAGGGTTTAGGGAAGACGAAGAGAGGCAGAGAGTTGAAATTAGCTGAGAGTGTGAATGATTTGAGGCAATTGGAAGGAGGAGGGCTTTTCACCTTGAAACACTCTTAGTTAATGGTTTAATAAATGTATATGTTTCTCTTCGTGTGTCGTGACAATAAATGATTAGTCCCAATAACCTTTAATTTTAACTACTAATTTATTTTAGACTCCCAAAATTAATATGTTCGCCTTAGTCTTTATTTAAAACTCATGCTGCATACACACTTTAGGTTGGTCACAACAATGACTAGTCCTGACATTAGAAAATTTTGTCGCGCGACACATGTCATTGATTCACTGTTTCACTGTGTTACATCCGGTCACGATTTAAAAATTTTATCGCGACGTAGATTGCTCTCGCAACAAAAAGTAGGTCATGACACTGACAATAAGGGTCATGTAACCGCTTTCAGTCGCCATTCACTTTAGTTTCAAAAATTCTTGTCGCAACGGAAAAATGGTGTCACGACATCATATTTCAGTGAGTTGTCGCGACCAAACTTTTAATGTCGCGAGCTAATTTTCTTATGAATTGTCTTCGAATTCATTAATTTCATAGATGCACTCTTTTCCTACTATAAAAACAATGTTGCGACACAGATTTCATTGTCGCGACTAAGGATTGTTTCCCCAAATTCCTGCAACTTAAAACTGCCTTCCAACTCAATTAATCACCCACAATTCAGTCCATTGTTTGCAATTCAAGCATTGTGAAAAAAAAAACATATATAGCAACAGAAAACCATCAATTTATTTATGAACTTTAATCTCATTATCATGAAAATACTCAATCAAAGATTTCAAGCAATTTGTAGCAAATTTCCCTAATCTTAATATATGCACTATAATTCAAAATAAGTTTAGGGAATGAGAAATACTCCCCCTTATAGCTAATTACTGCATAATTTAATTCAGATACTGGCCGTCGTACCGAAATTCTTCTTGAATTTGCTTCATTGTCCTTAAAAATTGAACAAAACTAAAAATAAAACTACCGACATATATAAACTACACCAAACACAAAATTCAATTGAACTACTAAACTGTTGTGCGAAGAAAATCCCGCTTGCCGTCTTCCCTAAGAAGTCGCCGCCTTAATGTCCCAAGCTAAACATTTGTCAATTGTCTTCTTCATCATTCTTTTGCTTGCTCCTTTAGTATGAGTTTTTCTTCATTGATTCAATTCCATGCATGCTTTGTCCTACATTTTCTGTTTCCTTTGAAATTCATCACCGCTCTCACTAGCTGTGTGATCTTGTGATCGACCTCATGATTGAAATGTATTGCCTGCTTTGCAAAGTTAAATACCCCTACTTCAGTCTCTAAGCCAATGTAGCATTGATATTTGTTTGAAACACAATGTTGCTTGAAATTCTCAAGCTCGAAGAAATTTTTTCTCATGCACATTCGTGATCCTTTGTTTTCTATCATGAATCATAGCGACTGATCTTCAAAGCCCGATACCTCCTCCGTCATTCCATGTTGTTATCAAGAGCCGCGCCGCCGCCGTTTGGAACCCAGCGTCGAGTATACCCGATGGTATTCCCCGTCCATGTCTAAGGCCTTGCTCCACCATATGAAAAGCTTCCTCGTGGTTCCTCGCTCTGAGTGTAGTGTGTTGGCAAGTTAAGCCAGTTTCAAGTGGTAACTTCTTTCTCATTCATATACTTTATTTCTCAACTCGTAGGGCTCTTCCTCATACCCTCAGCACTATTTCTCATTCTTCTCACCGCCCAACTTCATGTGCAAAGGTGCATCCTTTTCATTGCCACTCAACTTGTTCATTACAAAGACAAGCCATGCCTATAGTTCTATCCAATCCAATCGTAACATTTCCCTCAACTCGTCACAAGCCGCTCCTCGAAGATTAGATGGGTCTTGTAGCTGCATTTGCAAGGTCTTCAATAACTTGTCTTTGCCTCCTCTCGCACTTCTTCTTTTAAAACCTCCATAGCAGATGCATCAATTATACCTCGAGTGTATAATTCATGGCATGGTAGTAGTCCATCCGAGTCAGCCGATATATCCCATGCATAGGGAACCTCTTCAATAGTCTCTTGAACCTCTCCCATGCAATGTAGAGACTCTCATCCTCCCCTTGTTTGAACACAATGATTTCTCCTCTCTCATCAAAGGAGAGCCGAGGGAAAAATCGCTTCATGAATGCCTCCACCAGCTTCTTCCTAAGTATTCACCGATTCAACTGGCAACAGTCAAACCACGTATCGCCACGCCTCTTAATGAGACTGAAGAGTTGAATCTTGATTACATCTGGTCTAACCAGTTTCACGCATTTTGCCAATCCTCATAAATCTCCCTAGGTGCTCATTTGGATCTTCCGCGCTGCGCTGAACCGGGTGTTGTCAAACTATCAGAATCAAAGCCGCTTGAATTTCAAAGTTGCTCGCTTCAATAGGGTTGTCTCACGCGAGAGTATATTCTTTCTTTGGATGATGGGCCTCCAAAATTCCCTCCATTGTGTTAGGCCTGTGTCTCTTTGTTTCTTTTCTTTCGAATAGTCCGTAATCTTTCTATCAGCCATACTTCTATCTTCAGCATTGGTAGCTTTTCTAAGATTTTCAGGTTCTCTCACTTCAGATCCCGTAGGCAAAGTAGCTTCGCTTTCTAATTCAGACATTTAATACCTTCCTAAATTGAAACATCAAATCAAATAGAGTCAAGGGTAACAAAATTATATATCTATTAGGCTTCCAAAAGATCAAGAGCTTATTTAGCCATCGGGCCGTTAAACCTGCTTTTGTTGATTTTCTCAAATTTTTTAAAACAAAGAAAAATGTCCAAATTAGCATTTCTCTCTTTTGTCAGAATATTGATTTTTAAATTCCATTGATCCTCGGCAATGACGCCAAAAACTTGTTACTCAAATTTCAGGCACTGCTACAAAGGACTAAGTAAAGTCCCCGGCAACGACGCTAAAAACTTGTTAAGACCATATGTCAGAGTGCTTATAAGAAGAATCACAAGGTTAATAACTCATTTTTAAAGATTTAGTTAGGTCTTAAAAACTACAAGTGCACATGTTGTATAAGTAATAAAGTGGATCTATAAGCCCGAATATCGTTCCCACAGAGATTGAAAAGATTTTAAACTTCAACTACCCCAACTACTCAAGTTCTATACTATTTGAACTTCCATTTCGTATGTATTTAAGAACCTATAAAGAATTTTAATAACTGGAATCCTACATTTAATATAAAGAAATGTTAAACTTAAATGTAAATTGACCTGAACTGACAGGTTGCCGAAGTAAACACTAGGATTTCACCGCCGTGAAATTGTCAATCTCTCAGATCATAACTTACTAAATTTTCCCGAGTTGAATCAATTTATTAAGAGAAAAGGTAGTATAGTTTGGATAACTCCTCTAACCATACTTTTCATTGAGTAGAGATTCATGTTCATTACTGAAACATGATTCTAATCAATTACTTGTAATTAGAATTTTTCTGTAGCACCCCTTTCCCGGCCCGACCCGTTTAGCAGGTGGGTTTGAACCGAGTCCGGGTTGCTCTAATGTCACTCAATCACCTTATCAAAATCTTTTATCAAAAATACGCCGTAGCGTTATACTTCAGTTGGCATAAAATCATTTTCAAATATGCGGAAGCGTTTTTAAATGGGTAATCCCATTTCATTTCATTCAGTAAAAGTATTAACATTTATAAAGGCATATCGTTTTTCAAATGATTTACAAAATAAATATTTAGAGTTGAAATTGTTTTAAAATATCAATGTTCAAAAAAGAGATATAAGTGAATGCATATGCGTCGGACATATCTCGCAATTCTTTTATGACTTGACGCTCCTCGACTAGCTTTCGCCCTGTGCTCAACTCCAGACTACAAGATAGATAAACTACACACTAAGCATTTTCATGCTTAGTGGTTCTATACAATTCCATTATCGGTTTCAGTTTAAATCAAATCATGCAGTTTTACTAAACAAACTTTAAGATCTTTTTGGATGATCAATGTCAATACAATACATATACTTATTTCATATACAATCATTTATGGTTCATTGATCAAATCTAAATATACACTTCCATATGCAATAAGTCATTGATAATCAAATCATGCATTTCACAATACTCTTTTCATTTCAATTCGCTATCATGCTTTTCAATACCAATTTGTCACACCAAATCAATCTTAATTCTACTTGCCCTTAACAAATTTAATCCATGTTTTCGATAGATATCTAATCACCGACACGGCCCCACTGGCCGCAGTAGGTTGGTATAAATCAGCTTCTTTATAAATATAGTACGATCCCACCAAGCATCAATTAGTTATTAAAAATCACCAGCGAACACTACCGATATGGTCCCGCCTGGTCATTGAATGAAGTGACACATCAATACAATCGTTCACAGTATCGCTATTTTGACCCCTATTGGTATACCTAATCTATCCTTCATAATGAACTAAACGGTTAACATTCACTAAGGGCGCTCAAATCTTTTATAGAAAATACAAAGCATAATAATATGTACATTTGTATAAACCCGCTCATTTTCAATACTTCATGCAATTTTCATTTGCAAACATTTCACAATCAATTTCCTTCAAATCAATTAAAACAATTCGACTAGCATTTCTTATGCATTTAGAACAAATAGTTCAAATCTTGAAACGAATAGAGAAGATAGGAACAAACCAAAACACGCTTTGATTCCGACCGAATCTCGACTTCACGCGCTTTCCTCCGTCATCCCCTATTCAAATACAATGACAATCACATATTATTAGGCAGATTTCCTAGAGTTTTTGGTCGTATTTATGTCTACCGATACCTTCACTTAAAAACTTTTATGGGATACATATAATTTGCTCATGATTCCTTCACAGCTCTTATCTCTTAAGGAGTCTATTTTTGTGAGGGACTCGAATCATCTCATTCGATCACCCAAACTCAAGTTACAAGATTTTAATACCAAATCGGTTAGTATGTCCAAATTTCACGGCTACCTACTGTTATTCCCAATTTCAGGGTCTTAACTCCATAAATTGGTAATTGCCCTTCTACTTATTTGAAGCTATGGTTTAAGGTTTCTTCTCCAACTAAAATCATCCACCTCGTCACCAAAACTCAAGTTATCGATTTTACATCCGTAATTACTCCAATTTGTAAAGCGTAATCAGACTGTTTCACACATAACTCCACTTTGACTAATTCTAGGCACTTTGGGGTTACACTTGCATACACTTCCTTCAAGTAAATTTATCTCTCAGTATATGGCCAAACACTATAACAATACCCAAAACAATAGCATGAATCCGGAGCTACCCGAGCTCACCTTTAAGCCCATATTTGGGAGCATTAGAGCTACAATTTGCTCCTGGTCCCCTCTATAAATTTGTAGACCTGTATCTTATGGTTCTTTACCAATTGCAATAACTTCATTTGGATGATTATAACTTAATCTATAGCCAAAACAAGAACAAGGGTCTTGAAAATTTTGACAAAGATTTTGAAAACCCAAATATTTTCCCTTTTTACAAACACTACTCCAAACCAATCCAAACCAATCTAAACAATGCAAAACAATCTCAAACTGAACTAAACCATCCAAGAACACTTTTATACCACATTTGGGGTTTTATTAAACTCCAAACACAAGTAGAAAGGGGTTAGGTTTACTTTTTCTTACCTTAAATCCCCTTTCAATCTTCAATACCAAGCTTTCTTCAACTTGATCTCTTAAACTCTGCTTTAGAGACTAAGTGTAAATCACAATCTCCTCACTTTGCAAGCCCTAGCTCTCCCCTTCCTCTCTCTCAAACCGTTTTGCTCACAATGAGCTTCCACCACCTCCTTTGTCTTAAATATCCCATGTCACATAAGGCCTCATTGCCTTTCTTTTAAAATCCATTTTGGTTTAAGTTCTACAAATTACTAGCTTGCCCACTATTTGTCTCTATTTGCATTTAAATTCTCATTAATCACACTTAGACATTTCTTCTTTCTAACTTATGACCCTTAGGTCCTTATTTCACAATTTCAAATTTTTGCCCTTTTTCACTTGGGTTTATTTCCGAGTTCAATTAATTCTCATTTTATTTAATATTTGCATTTGATTTTAAACAGTAAATAATTTAATCAACATTCATTTAACAATTCCTAAAATTACCCAAGTTGGCCTAATTATAATTCGAAATATATAATAAAATTATAAAAAAAAAAATCTAGGGTATTTTTGGGACGTTACATTCTCTTTAAGATTTGAGTATTTTTCTTTTCCAATACTTCACCCCATTTATGATCATAGACATTTCAAGGCTTCCAAGACAAGGCAATTGTTAGATTCCTACAAACAATGATGTCTCATCCTTAAGATCTTAAAGAAATTTCTTCCTTGATTTGATCTCATGTTATCACGGATCAAGATCGTCTAGCATCATAGAGATCTGAACATTAAATTGATATATCACTTAACCCATTCTCAAAACCATGAGCAAATTGAGGATTTATCTACATAAGATTTAGAGTTTGGTTGAGGTTTCAAGATATTCAACATACCCCAAGTAACTGACTGAGGCTCTGAATTTCCATCTCGTGTCACCAAAGGGCATCCTCGAAATCGAGTCAGACTATAGTCCTTTTCATGGGTATGGTTACTAAATTGGGAACAATAACTCAATAAACATTCAAATAAATTCAAGATTCAATTCAGGAAATTTTCTTCTCATCGTGTAGAAAAGACCATAACTAACATCAGATCTTTCCCAACAGAAGTAGCATTCTCAAAAATTGGATTACAGGATACACTGAAATACTGATCAGGAAAATTTCACTGCAACTGCAATCAACTGAAGAAATGATTTCTAGCTTTTGTCTGGAGTTCATTGAATCAAACAAGACCATGTAGACTCAGCTTTTACTGAACTAGCAAACTTCTTTACAAATCACTATTTCAGATCCAGTAAACTAATCAAAAATCCTACGCTAACTCTAATCTACGCAAGAAAGAAAATGAAAAGAAAAGAAAAGAAAAGAAAAGAAAAATATAATACAAAAGAGTCCCTCAAATTCCTGTGTACTCTGGTTCACTAACCGATTGCCTCACTGGCCCATAGTCGCTTCTATTTATAGAGTCTGAAAGTTTGGGCCCTAACTTGAATGCTTTTTTTATGAATCCTAAATTTTAGTCTAGACGCTCTCTCGCGACCGAAAGTCTCCAGAAGGATGCACTTTGAATTTTTTTTCAGTCATAGCAGCACAGATGTCGACCGTTTCCTGGTATATGTTCTTCCTTGGATTTTAGTTGTGATAGAGTTTTCTCAAGGCATGTTGATGTTGAGTTGCTTCTTTTAAATTGGTGTCGCGACCATTTTTCATATGCTAGATGCCAGCCCTCTGCTTTCGGGTTCTTGTTGCAACACTGTCTTGTATTATTGTCATCTCTGTCGCGACCCAAAAAGTCTGCCGTGACAGAGTTCTACCGCCACTTAGCCTGTTTCCTTGTTGCAACTTCATTTTTGATGTCGCACCTCGAATTTGTGTCGGGATGTTTTGCATGTCACGAATATGTTATGCGTCGAACGACACTTTTCTCGCGATGCAAAGATATTTTCCTGTCGCGCATCTAGTTTTTTATCGCGACATAACTTTTTCTACCTTCGAATTTCATCTTCGCACAATGACCATATTTCCCCGTCACGATAGACTTTCTATGTTCCGCTGATTTCGTGTCATTTACTCCATATTTCCTGTCACGACAGACTTTTCCTCGTGTTTCTAGCTAACTCTCAGGCTATCGCGAATTCGGGGCCAGTTATATGTCATGTCATGACTTCTCTTTTGTATTTATGTTGAAACCTCTGGCTATGTAATTTCTTAGAAGTCGTGTCACACCAATTTCCTCAATGTTCATCTTATTCCTGTGTCGCAACCTGGAGATCTCTGTTGCGACATAAAAACACCTTTTTATCTTGAAATATGTTGTAACATTGACTCTCCTTGTTGCAACTAGGTTAGTTCATCCATTAAGCACCCTTTGTCGCGACCTAGTTTTCTTGTCTCGCCCTAAACTTCTTTTTCAACATCTTTTCTGTCTCAACAAACTTTTCCATGTTGCAGAAGTCAGTGCCACGAAAGACGAGGGTTATGTCGTGACAGATATTCTGCCTTCAATGCAACATTATGTCACAACACAAACTATCTTGTTCCCGCCAACGGTATATGTTTTCTCCGCCCTCTCACGACCTACCGCTCTTCGTCATGAATACCTAGCCTTGAATTAAACAACGATTATGGTGTTGGACAATATGAAATGTTGTTGTGACACGCTTCTTTGCAATCGCTGAAGTTTGTCATGACACATTAAGTTTCAAAGAGCTTTAATATTAAATCGCAATTGTCGTTTTTTCTTTATTTCGTCGGATTTTCTCCTTTTTGAATTAAAGCTTGCAAAACACAAGTTTGGTAAATATTCCATAATTTGGCATTAAAATAGCTCTAAAAATACTAAAAACACGCTAGAAAATGGACTAAGACGGAGCTTAAGACCATAACCCACGAGATGTGAATTTTCCTATTTAAGTTATTTAACCCAAAGGCCATTAATGGCTTCAGTTTTTCTAAAGGCCGTGAGAAGTCGTAGAAATTTCCAGTCCCAAAATCTGGGACTAAGTGTAGGAATTTTTAGAATTTTCTGGACTCCGTTTCTATGCTCATAGTTAGTTTTTTTGACTGCTTTTCTCCATGGGTCGCATCGACTTTGGGACTCAAGTTTCAAATGGGCCAAGGAATTTTGGGATTGTTTTCGAGCAATCCTATACGGTGTTAAGGTTTTGTTTCGATCCCGGGACTGATGTCTTTGAGTTTTTTGGTATGTTTTGGTATCACATTAATTCGGTGACGAACCGTGAAGGGATCAAGAGGTGCCCTGCTTTATATGGGATCGAGATTTGGGCCATTTTATGTGTATTAGAAAATAACACATGCTAGCTTAGGTGTCACAACTAAAAAAGCATTATGTGCTTATGTGATGTATTAACATGGAAATTGTGATGAATGAAAATTATATGTAGGAAATATAATTATTCGAATTTATAATGTTGCATGTAGTATTATTATAGCATGAAATGACATGATTGCATTTCATAAGAACGATCATCGCATGACATGGGTGTGTGTGCATGGGTATGGTCATCCATCATTAGTGTGTTGATGAATGGGTAGTGAGCCCCATTTTGACGACCTCCCAATAAAATGATTCATGGCCTAAATTATAAAGTGGGAAATATACTAATGTGTGGTTGGGCAAAGCAAGAAGGGGGCCGTTAATCCTTTAGGTGAAAAGCCTGAAATGATAATAAAAGACCCGTGTGGTGTGATTCGAAAAGTTCTCAGATGGTGTAAGAGACCCACGTTGTGTTTCGAAAAGTTATGTTGCCCAAAAGAAGACACACTGCCTCAAGTTATCATTATTTACTGAGTCAGGTGATGTGAGTCGATCGACTCCTGATTAGTTTCCCACTGCACTTGCAAGGCACCGGTGAGCCTAGCGGCCTCAGATATGTGTGTCATTGGTATTACTGAAGGATGGTTGTACACTGGCATAGCATGCAGGGAGCCTGGGTGGAGTGACTCAGATATGGGCATATGAAGACATTCCATGCATGACATATGACATTCATGGAGACATTTTCACTGATGTGTATGTTGTCTTGATCATTGTACAGCACTTAGGTGGGGGAGTAACCCGTATATTTCACTACTAGGTATTGTTCAACCCGTCGAGAGACCCCTTTTTAAGTACAAGGAGTTTATAGGAGATGGTGTCTACCGAGGCCGTGGATTGAAGTTGGTATGCCGATGTGGCCTTGACAATACTTTTGTAAAAGTATTTTATGTAAAAAGAATTGTGATTAAATTTTTCGACTATTTTGTGAAATAGCCTGCTATGTAATTATGGTAAGAGGCCATGATCTGACTCTGACCGTAATTAAGCGCTTTTATTTTCATAATTTAGATTTAAATGTGAATGAACGAGCTCGCAAAGGGATGGTATTGTGGGATATGGACAGATGGACCCCCATGGGGTCAATACTACTGCTGAACCCGGATGGGCGATTATACTGTTATACTGTGCCGTAACACCCTTTGTCCGATATTCGGGACATGATCCGACCTGCCCGGATGCCTATTTAATTCTTTTATTTAATTTTCTTTTCAAAATGTTGCGACTTAACTCGACTCCGACTCGACGATAGATCCAACTGAGTCATGCAGTAATTCAACATTTATTTATCTTATCAAGACATTTTATTTACGTGGAAGCATTTTCAAATGATAGGCCCATAAACATTTACTCTTAAACAATTTATTTACACAATGGTATATCATGCCTTTACAAAATGATATACAAAACATTAGTTCAGAGTTCAACTCTTTTGTTCACAAAATGTTACATGTTTAAAAGAAATGATATGCATATGGCTGTGGTATATACTTATACTGCAACTTCGCCATGACTCGCGCTTCGATCTTGCCTTCGTTCGCTTACTCAAACCTCGCGCATGAGCAAAACTACACACCAAGCTTTTTCATGCTTAGTGGTTCTATAGGCACAGCTCTATTCCAATTTTCTAGGTTTAACATGACATGAATTTCTTATCATAAAATCATGCCTTTATATCATCAATACTCATGCTTTCTACTTTAGTTATTAAATCATTATCTATATATCAATATGTATCTTCACATGCTTTCAAATCATTCGAAAATTCAATTCATGAGATTTAAACATACACTCTTAAAGATGTGTTTAGTTCACCAATTCCATTTACACTCATCAAGTTCGTTATTTCACTTTGTCTATACAATTCACATTCATGATGGATTCCGCTCTCGGTGAATCTCGCCCTTTTATCATTCGTAATGTGCTTACATTATTTCACAATTTCTGCCTCCATCATGCTGAGCTACTACACCCTCATGGTAGGCTTTGAATGCCATATGCCATCAAGATGGATGTCAGTGCATCCCACCGCTGGACATTTCTTTAATGCCATACACCATCATGATGGAACATTGGCATCCCGCCAAGGAATTGGACACTGAAGTTGCCTCACGACGGATTCAATTAGTGAATCCCGCCATGTTTGTCGTTTGGTATATCGATTCAATTCAAGATGTCAAGAATTGACCACTCGTTACACCAACAATCACTGATAATTTAATTACAACATTTCAAATATCACATTAAATCCATATTCACTTTCGTAATATCATTTCAAAGATATACTCATTCCATATAATCATTTTCTTCGATACATGGCACTACCAAAGATTTCTGAAATAAGAATGTAGGGTCGTTGAACAAACCAAGCCGTTTACTGCTTTCCTTCCCTTTGATCTCGGTGCAAGTTTAGGTGATCCTCACTCGTCCCTAGTCAATAACAATTACGCCACTCTTAGTGGATAAACAATTATTAAACAATTTTTTTTTAGTGAATTACAAATTTATCTTTGTTAACGTTTTCTAGGTTAAGACACTAAGTTTGCCCAAAAACGAATCCCCGCTCTCACGAGCGGCAGGTAATAGCTGCAAGTTTTCAATTAGTTTTATCCTGGTTTGAACCCCCACACAATTTATTAGGTCCTTAAACTATCGATGAATGGCATTTGTGACTTTCGGAACAAAATCCGAAAATTTGTTCACTATGAACAGTGTCTACGCCACGGTTAGCGCTTCGCTTCTGCAACAAATAAACAAGGGGGCTTAATTTCACCCCGGCCATGGTGAGGCAACCCTTCACCGCTTGATGATCGCACATTTGCTTAGGGTGTCTTCGCCGGCGAAGGGGCCTGTTTACCTAGATTTTTGCGGGTTTTCCTTTTTGCAATTTTCCCCCGAAATTCTCAAAAACTCAAAACAAATCATGAGAATCACTCCCAATAGCATCCTAATACCTTCCTAAACCAACCATGAGCAAAACCCATGGATGGATTAGGGTTTTTCTAACCCAAACATCATTAAAGAAATTCTGTGTGGTTTCACATAACCAAAACCCCTGCACCTCTGAAGCTCGCCTTTTTCCTCTTCTTCCTCTTGCAAGATCTTGCACCAAAGAGCAAGCCTCCCACACCAAATTTCTTGATCTTCACAAACAAAACCCTGCTTTTCCCCTCTGCCCCCTCCAAAACGTTTTTGTTCCATGAACATTATAAGATCACACTTGGTCTTATAAACCCATTATAAGTGTAAGGCCACAAGCCACTTACACACAAATTTCCATTTCTCATTTTTTTTCTCCTTTTTTGATCTTCTTACTTAATTTTCATTTATCATTTAATTCACTTTTTCATTTAAGCTTATTCTATTCTTGACCCTTAGTCCTTATTTTACACCTAATTGCCTCTTCACTGGGTTTATTTTCAGTTCAACTCACTTCCCATTTTCAGATATAATATATTTAATCATATGCTCAATATTCATTTCACTTTCACAATTTAACAATTATTAGTTTTCCTTTAAAGACCCAAGTTTGCTCAATTTATGCCTCAGAATATATAATATTAAAAATTATTATAAAATTATAGGATATTGGGGCATTATAAAGTCAGATATCAAGTGTAGCCCCCAAACAGCCGAGACACTACCCGATTTTTTTAAAATATGGATCTCGATAAATCACAAACATTACAGATTGCACAACTAATCCACAGACTACGGCTGACAAGTTGTCAACTGACCCCTGGATTGGGGTGTTACAATTTATGCCCTGAATTTCAAGGCTGAAATTTTCTGAATTCTTTTTCTTCGCCTTGATTGTAGTTTTATGAATTTGCCCGATCACTAATACTATTATCAGAGTCCAGCTTATGGAAGTCTAAGCTCTTTTACCGGGAATGGCCAGCGTTGTATCATGATTTTCAGAATATTTAAATGATTGTTTTCTGGGGTTTTCAGATCCGGATTGATTTAACTCCAGATTGTTCATGTGGTGTTGAGACGCTCTTAATATTAGTAACTTCTACCCAAAAAAAGGGTTGTATCTTGCTTTGATTTCCAAGAGGCCCTCTGAGTGACATAGAGATGGAGATTCCTGAGAGTATGGAGCAGTTATTGGGGGTATGTTAGACTAATATTATGGAACTAATGAACTTTAAATGATTACTCTAATAGATCACTAATTTACTCATGGTGTGAGGATTGGTTGGATGATGTATCAGTTTCAAGTTTAGAGGTGTCGTCTCAGTTCGGTAGAACAATCTCGATCCCGTGTTAGCTAAGATTCTAATAAAGAAGAGGGAGAATTTTTCTCAACTTGCAGATTGTGGTATCGATTACTCTGAAGGAGGCTTGTGTTATCCTATCTATAAGGGCAAGTAGACTTCAGTTCTCAGAAATGGTTGTGAAGTATTGGAAAAGAAAAACAACCAATTCTTAAAGAGAGTCAAATTTTACAAGTAGCTACTTAAACCCATTTGTCTTGAAAAGGAATATGGTGTGTTAGATAGTGAAATGTATAATGTATGGAGGAATCCAAGCTATACTACCTTGCTCTTGAACAAGTTCAGGATTCAAACCCATAACAAATACATGTTTTAAAGAACCTGCTGTAGATTTATGACGAACAAGTGGCCCGTTCCAATGTTAAGTTACATCTTAACAATTATGTTATTTCATTTTATTTATAATATTTTCATATTTAGATTTTGTTCTTTTAGTTTCTGCATTTCAGTTTTAGTTTTAATTTCCATCATTAGATATTGAAGTTCAAATAGTGAGGACCTTGAGTAGTAGGAGTAGTTGATCTATAGATTTTCTTATCAATCTTTATGGGAACGATAACTTGGACTTAACAGTCCCCTTTATTACTTGTACGACCTATGCCGTTGTAGCAATTTATATTTTTAGACTAAACTGCATTTTTATTAGTATTTTAAATAGAGAAAAACTAGTAGCATAAATTTCAGTCCTAAACAGTGACAAATTCTAGGCAGTATTGTTGCTGGACATTTTATTGACAAACGAAACTCATAAAAAATAAAAAATAAAAACAGAGAATTTTGGTCTATAAAAGAAAAAAAAATTGGTCAACAAGTTTTTGGCGCCGTTGTATGGGATTTTAGTTAGTATTTGGTAGCCGTGTCGAAAAATTGGTCAACAAGTTTTTGGCGCCGTTGTCGGGGACTTTAGTTAGTCTTTGGTAGCCATGTCGGAAAATTGGTCAACAACTCTATGGCATCTGGGATCTTTTCGAGTTGCCTTATAGGGCAAAAACTGTTGGATGCAAGTTAGTCTTTAAGACAAAGAAAGACTCACAGGGCAACATTGAGAGACATAAGTAAGACTTGTGGCCAAAGGGTTCACTCAAAGGGAAGAAATCGACTACAAGGAGACTTTTTCTCCTATATCAAGGAAAGACTCTCTTTGGGTTATTATGGTATTAGTAGCTCATTTAGACTTAGAGCTGCAATCAGATGGATGTGAAAACAGATTTCCTTAATGGTGAGCTAGAAGAAGAGGTTTACATGAAACAACCTAAAGGATTCTCCTAAAGTGCTAGTGATCATTTGGTTTGCAAACTTAATAAATCCATTTATGGTTTATTTGAAGTTCCATAAGGTCATCACTTCATTCAGTTTTGAAGAGAATGTCATGGATCATTGTATATACCAAAAGGTTAGTAGGAGTAAGACTTGTTTTCTTGTTTTATAAGTGGATGATATTTTTCTAGCAACAAATAATAAGGGGTTTGTCACTGACCCTTGCACAGGAGGATGAAGGGGCGTGAGCTATCTTGGGACTCTTTGCACTGCTTTTCGGGCATTGGTGATCCCGAGTCTTATATTGAATCAAAATGTCGCATACAACGATACAAAATAAAACTATCACCATAGTGGTGTTTACGGTCTTCGATACATATAGTCTGAGTCCCATTTACATATACATATACAAAAATTGTACATTTTACATTTACATAATCGAGAGCAAAACTGTAGGTGATGGACTTTTACAAGTGTCTTTGGCGTTAGAATGCGAAAAACATGGCGATCCTCCTCATTTTCACACGGATTAAAACCCGTGCTAAGCTTAACGCTTAGTGGAAAACATATGACTTATACGTATACACATGCATTAATACTCATTAGAGTAAGCATATAATAGTAATAGATAAACGTGCTTGGTCTCGGAATTTTCATGAATTCTATAATAACTTTTATACACATACTTGTACTTATAGCGAGACTTATACTTGTTCGGATCTACTGTAGGAATTCTGAGGCTTATACTTAATACGGAGGTGCCGAGTAGGTACTACCAGAGCTTATGCGTACTTATAGCGGACTTATACTTATTTAGATCTCGTAGGGTCTGGGCTTATAATTGTACGGGAGGTACACATTAGGTACTACAAAACATACTTGTCTTATAGCGGGACTTATCTTGTCGGGGATCTCATAGGAGTACGGAGGTGCACAGTAAGTGCTAGAGGCTTATGCTTGTACTTATAGCGGGACTTATGCTTAATTCAAATCTCGTAGGGTTATGGGGCTTATACTTGCAGATGCTAGGTGGGTACTCCCCGGAATATACTTGTGCTTATAGCGGACTTATACTTATTTAGATCTCCATAGGGGTTATAAAAACATATGCTTATACGGAAGTCTGTAGGTACTCTGAGGCTTATACTTGTCTGGGAGGTGCCCATTAGGTACATTAAGAGTAGAACGATGTACATTACTTTACTCTTATTCATTATTCAGATTCTTGACTACCTAGACAAGTAATAAGAAATGAGTAGGACCCAACACAATAAGTACTGGAGGTGTAGTACGATCTTGAGGTCTTAGTAACGAGAGAGTGTTGCACTAATCGGGGAGGGTATCGAAGCCAAATATGAAACACGGTCGAGTCTTTGTCGCACTAATCCGGAAATGTCAAGTACTAAATGTCTAGAGCACGGTCGGTATCGTCGCACCTAATCGGAGTCAGAAGTACTATATGTGCATGCCCACGTAACAGAGGTGCCGTGTCAATCCATATATGGTCTTAGGCAGTCTTACAATTATATGTGTTCGAGCTTACTATCTTATCATAGGGGCATTAAGTTTGCCAACATCAAACTTGTCGAGGCGAAGCGAATTTTCACTTAGTTTCATTCTTATTTAAACCCCCATTAATCATTTATTAGGGTTCCTATACTATCGGAGTACGAATTTGGGGCTTATCAATGCACGAATACAAAATTAGAGACTCTTTGGAAGCATCGGTCTGGTGCCGCTGATGATCATAGGTACCAACCCTTTACGTGGATAGATCTGGGGTACCACATTTATTAGTCTGGTACCACTTTGCCCCTCGACCATGGTGCACGTGCAGAAAGCGGGTTAACCCATAAATGGTAGATTTTTCCATTTCTTACCCATAAAACTCAAATAACTTTATCCAAACTCATGTATCTCATAATCCACCATGAAATCCTACCCAAACCACTCCAATAATGGGTTAGAATCAATAAAAACCTATTTTCCCCAAGTTAGGGCTTTTCTTAAAAATCAAAATCACAAAAAGGGAAAGTTAGGGTTTTGTTTTCTTACCTTAGCCTTGTTAAATCTTCACTTCTAAGTTGCTTGATCATAAAGGAGCAAGAAAATGGGAAGAAACCCAACTAAAACTTGATCTTCTTCAAGCCCTAGATTTTCTCCCATTTTCTCCTCCCTTTCTCTCCCAAAAACGGGATTTTTTTTCAAAAATGAGCTTTTCTAGACCAAAATTTAGTCTTTAAATCCCATTTAAGTGTAAGGCCATGTTTGGCCTTCTACACTTAGTCTCATTTCTCATTTTTGGCATTTAAGTCTCCTATCACTCCCATTATTCCACTTTGGCATAAAATCTTATTATCTTATGACTTTTATATCATGTTTTGACAAATTCCACTTTTCCTTTGTATCTTGTACAAATTTTGGGTTTCGAAATTTTCTCACTTAACAAAATAATAATTACGAAAAATTTCCAAATGCACTTATAATATACCTTAATTATGTTGAAAAACGACTAGGGTGTATTTCGGGGTGTTACAATTGTACCCCCCTTAAAAATAAATTTAGATCCTGAAAATTACGAGCTGAAGAGAGCCCGAGAGTCCTTTGCCCTCATTGTTGGTCCCCAGTTCCCATGTCGCTTCTACCATATCGTGATGTTGCCATAGCACCTTTACCAGAGGGACTTTCTTGTTCCGTAACTGTCTTATTTCACGATCTAGAATAGCTTTCGACTCTTCATCGAAAGCGAAATCTTCTTGTACTTGTATATCTTGAATTGGTAATATGTGCGATGTGTCAGAACAATATCTCCGAAGCATAGACACATGGAATACATCATGTAATTTGGCTAACTCTAGAGGGAATGCGAACGATACGCTCTTGGTCGACTCTTTCTAAAATCGTAGGTAATGGATGGACTCGGTTCGCTTCTTCAAGCGAATTATCTTTTTCCCACGGAGATACTTTTAAAAATACTTTGTCTCGACTTGAAACTATATCCTTTCTCTTCAAATTAGCATAAGACTTTTGTCTATCAACTGGCGACTTTTAACCTCTGTTTGAATAATCGAACTTTCTTAGTGTCTTTTACTAAATCCCGGGACCAATAATCTTATGCTCATCATCTACATCCGACACATGAGATTCTACATCTTCCTTCCATACAAAGCTTCATACGGAGCCATGCAATCTTTGGATTGATAAGCTGTTGTTATAGGCGAATTCCATGAGTGGAATATACCTATCCTGACTTCTGGAAAATCTAATACACATCCTCAAGCACTTATCTTCAACACCTAAATTTCTTTGGTATTATACGTTTTGTGTGGATGGCTTGATTACTAAAATTCAGTCTCGTACCAAAAGCTGACTATAATTCCTTCTAGAACCTTGACGTAAACTGTGGATCGCGGTCAAACACTATTGATTAGGGAATCCCATGCAATTTGATAATTTCACTCACATAAAGTTCTGCTAGACGATCCATGGAGTAGTCAAGTCGGACCGATAGGAAGTGGCTCAGACTTAGTCAATTGTCCACAATTACCCCAAAGCGCATCATGTTTCCTTTGGGTGAGGCGGATCACAATCCATGATGTTATCTTACTTAGGTGGGGAATTGGGAGAGTTGATAAGCAGGATGGTACTTGATGTTCAGCCTTTACTTACTGACATGTCAGACACTTAGACACGTACTCAGAAATGTCATTTTTCATTCCTCGCCACCAGTATTATTGTTTCATATCCTAGTACATCTTATTACCTCTAGGGTGCATGGTGAAATAAGTATTGTGGCTTTCATATAATATCTTCTTTCTTAAATCCATAACATTCGGTACACATAATCTGCTCTTGTACAACAAACCTCCACTTTCATTTATGGCATAATCAGTCTTGTTTCCAATACTGACTAACTGCACTATCTCTTGTAACTTGGCATCATCTTTCTGAGCATTTACTATCATTTGCTTCAAATCCGGTATAACTCTTAATTGAGCCAACAAGGCTCCATCGTCTGAGTCTCAATCACTTAATCTTTCAAAGTCAAGCGGAAATCATTTTCTGTAAGGCATCGCCACTACATTTGCTTTCCCCGGTGTGTCGATTATCGCAATCGCAATCCTTAAACAATTCTAACCATCAGCGTTGCCTCAGAGTTCAAATCTTTTGAGGTTAGCAAATATTTGAGGCTCTTATGATCGGTGAAAATTCTATATTTTCTCCGTATAAATAGTGTGCGCGAATTTTCAAGCGAACCTTTGCCATTGCTAACTCCAGATCCTTGAGTGGGATGGTTTGTTCACGCGGTTTCAAGCGTACAGAAAGCGTAAATACCACTTTCCCATCTTGCATGTCGCATCCCGACCTATTCTCGAAGCATCCTTGTACATAGTATAATCCACCGTAAAAATTTTGAATCGACTCTTTGGTGCTTGACGGTCCCTAACAACCTTTCAAAGTTGGATTAGCACTTATCATCCACTCAAACTTCACCTTTACAGAAGTAATCTTGTAAGTGAGAATCTTATAGCGAAAATCCTTGTATAAATCTCCGATAATAACACCTTTAAGCAAAAACTTCTCACTTGATTTAAATTTCGAGAGGTTTCCAATTCATGATTGCTTAATTTTACTAAGAGTCGCTCTAATACTTTCGTGAGATACAATATAGCGTAGGAATAGCCTTCCTTAAGCCAAAAATCACATTTACTTAGCACACAAACAATGATTCTTTCTGGAATTTGCAGCTAGTATTATCCTGAAATGGTGTTCCATGTTCTTGTGCATCTTTAGAATACACCGAGGATGTCATGTCGACAAATACCCGCAAACAAATTAGTCCAGGATAGGGGTGGAAAACCCTATTCATCAAGTCCATAAATGCTTAGGAGCATTGGTCGACCCAGATGGCATTACTAAAACTCATAATGGCCGCCAACGAGGTTACGAAAGTTGTTTCGGGACCTTCGACCTCTTTACCGGAGTTGATAATATCCGATCAAGTCTATCTTGAAAAGACACTTGCTCCTTTCAAGCGATCAAATAAATCCTCTCTATTCTTGGCAATAAATACTTATTCTTAAGCGTCACTTTGTTTTATTTTCCGATTAATTGATGCACATCCGAAGAGTGCCATCTTTCTTCTTAACAAATAAAATCGGCACACCCCAAGGTGAGACACTAGGTCGGATGAAACCTTTATCCAATAGCTCCTGTAGTTGAGTCTTCAACTCTTTCAGTTCAGTTGGAGCTGTACAGTAGGGTGCCCTCGAAATAGGAGTCGTTCCCTGTACTACTTCAATAGAGTGATCCACTTCTCTTTCAGGTGGTACTCCTAGTAATTCCTCGGGGAACACATCAGGGAACTCCCTAATCACATGAATATTTTCGATATTCACTTGCTCTCTGTTGGGTCGAATGTCAAGAAGCCAAAGGCTTCACAACCTTTTCGAGCGTCGGGCTTCCATAACTGAAATAACTTTCGGTATTGATTCAAATCGGATACTCTTCTTTGTTACTTAGATGGGAGTGTTGAGGAACATTTAAAGCGGGACTATTTTCTTTTCACAATCAAATTATGGCGAATGTTTGGATAACAATCCATTCCTAATATCAAATCAAAACTCATGAAAGGCAAAGCAATTAGATCAGCAGGAATTCCCTATCATGTACTAATAGGACAATTCTTATACACGGTTGACTCTAACACTCCTCACCACAGAGGACTTGTAACAAACGGAGTCATAAGGCAACAGCTCTGCTGAAGCTGATTTATCACTCATTTGTTCCATGCATATACATGAATTCATAGAGCGAATCCAATTAAAACATCTGACCAATATCAAGAGGGTGAAAGTACGAGGCAACCCTAGTATGTGCGGATCTTCCACTGACTCTCATAGCGTAAGCTCGAGTACAGGGTTGTAGTAGTAGGACGATTCACTATCTCTGAAGCACTGCCTCTTCCTTGTGAACCACTTCATCCTCTACCCCTACTATGAGTTTGTGGAGGTACATTTGACCCTCCTCTACCACTTCCTTGAGGATTTCTAGAACTTCCCGATCCTCGCGGACAGTTGGCTATCACATGATGATTAGATGCTCATGGAAACACCCCCGAGTTCTGTCTACCTGAGCCATAATGATTTCCATAGCGGTATGGGCATGTAGGTGCTCCTCTTGTTCGGTTGAGGTGCCTCGGCCGGGAACCTTGTGTCATGTTGAGTCCTTTGTCTCCTACCCCTTATGCCATTTGAACCTTATGCGAGATCAACTTTGACTCTCTAGGTCTTTTTCAGGGAACCCCTGCTTGAGAACTTTTTCTCTTTCTTTCTTTCTTGACTCTTCATTTACGGACTTCTGATTTTTATAGCGGCTTGTATTGGCGATTCAAAATTGACAACTTCATCTTCGAAGTATGATCGTGAGGTGCCTTTTTATTGACTCATATGGCCCCCTCCTCGAAGTATCGACATCTGAATTTTTGTAGAAGCGGATTCGGTGCATATTTACTAAGGCGGCTGAATTCTTTTCATGTCGGCCAATGTCGGTTCCCTTGTCTTAGAGTCGAATTGCTTCCATTTTGACTCCTTGTAATCATGTTGACATACTTAAAATTAACTATGTGAGTAGTCATGCTTTGGATCTAGAAGCGGTGGTTCTCAAAACCCGACTTCCACGATCTGTTGCACCTTGCAGCGATTGATTAATACCCCCGAAAGGATTATTTTGAGTCCCATTTAAGATAGGTTTTGAGTACTTTTTCAGCGTGCTAATCATATTTAAACGATTGACATGTGTAGGTCCTTTAGGCGCTGCGAGTTTTGTTTCAAGCTTGTTTTGGTAGTTTTGCGGGTTTGTAAACCACTACCATAATTCGAGCTTGGCATGTGTGCTGGTTATCTACCCAGAGTTCGTATTAATTCTCGTGATTTCATCAAGCTGGGATGAAGAAATATGAGTTGGAAGATGCATAGTGCGAATTTGGAGGATCTGATAGAAGATTGTAGCAATTTAGCGAGGCTATAGCGAAAATTCGCAATGATAAGCGAAATTTTTGATGACCTCTTGAATTTTTATTTACTCCGTGAATTTTCTCTATGATAGCGAAAATTACAATCATAGTGAAATTTTCAATTTCCGTATAAATGAATTTCGCTATGATGGCGAGGTAGCTATCATAGCGAAAATTACGTGAATAAGCGAAAATTACGCTTCCTTGTTTTTGTGATCCTAAGCGACTCCGTTTTTGTTTAATTCCCCTTTTGCCCTCAATGTAATCATATTATTTAAGGTTATTTTTTGGTATTTTTCGCATGTTTGTGGGGCTATATAAGCCATGTTATGAACATTTTGTAACCTAACTATTCATTTCACGCAGTTTCATTTACAGCCCCTACTTTGGTTCCCATTTTCTCTCTTCTCTCTCATCTTTCTCTCATTTCTAGGCTGCCAAACACACCCCTTTGAGGATGACAACTCAAAGGATGTTTTGCTAAGCCCCAAAACCTTGAAGGGTTCTTTAGGTTGGTTGATGTGGGTTTGCGGGTGTTCATGCGTTTTCGCTAGGCCAGTGCTGGCATTATTTGTGTTCAAACTTTCCAAACTAGGTTTAAATCTTTGGTATTTAATGTATTTTCTTTGAGTCGATACTTGGCATGCTTGAGGTTCGTGTATTCTTAATGGTAGATAACCGACATCATTAGATGTCATTCTGAGCCTTGAAGTAGGTTAAATGCTTTATTTTCAAGCGTAGGAACATTAAATGCTCGATAAATGCTATGGTTAAAATAGAATGTTACTAAGGTTGGTTTTAAAGTTAAACAAAGATCAGGTTTTGGAAAGCGACTATATGTCATTTACTGTCTGAAAGTAACGAGGACACCTCTACAACCAATCATACCAAACTAGTGACCCCGAAAACTTGAGTCTTCTTTTTATCTTATTTCCATTGCTGGGTTCAAACTAAACAGCCAACAACCACACTTTTAATGCAATCCCGAAAATCCAATTAAAGCCTCACCGATTTGAATCATGATACAAGTCATTTGTAGGCGAAATCCCATCCTGTGTTCGGCCTAGGCAGCTATCTTTGTAGTAGCTTGACTAATGGTGAGGAGGAAATTTAGGATACAAATTTTGTTGACTTTGGATCACCTGCGCGCGAATCAAATGGCGCATTCTGCGGGATGAGTGCCAAACTACGGATGATGAGTTGATAAGTAACGCAAATCTTCATTACAAGTATTGGTGACCTTTTAAACCTTTTGAATTTCATTTTTAAATTTCAAGTTTTTTTACTCGGCCCGATCAACTGTGGTGGGTTTATCATTATAGTCATTTTATTTTTTAGCTAACTGCTGATCCTTTTTAGCGAGTCTTTCTTTGTTCTTTGCTTTGTCTTTTTGTGTCACAGTGTTTGCCATCCTTTGGGATAGGAGTCTGCTCGAATTAGGCTGCAAAGAGTGCATGCATAGCCCCGAACAGGTTGTGAAGTGGTGTACAAGAGTGAGCAAATGGATCCTCATAGAGGAACAATGAGTCGACGGCTCCCATGAATCGACAACATACGGGTCGATGAGGGACCACATGCACCCTCCCCAGAGTTAATTTTTTTATTCTGTATCATACCGGTGAGGATGTGGCAGTGAGACCTTATTTGGTTCCCCACTCCTGACTTTTCATGGTATGGAAAGTAAATCCATACACACACATCAGATTTTGAGAAGTAATGCTGCATAGCTTTAAGGAGGGTGTAGTAGATATGGATTTGATGAAGTTGAAGGGCATTTCCATTAACCCTGAGGAATAGCCAAAAATGTAAACTAATTCGAGACCAGAACTATTAGAAGGTGAGAAGGCGGGAGGCTGGGCGAGTTTTAAAAAAGAATTCTTCGAGTGCTCACTAGGGCCAACAATTTGAAGAAAGCGAATCTAAGCGTTTGCAGCCCGCTGACAATGAAAGGTTCTACCAGTGCTGGGAGAGGTTCATGGAGACCATCAGTGCATGTCCACATCATGGTTTCGATACTTGGATGCTTGTGAATCACTTATATGGTGGTATGTCTCCAGCCATGACCTTCTTGAAACCAATGTGTAAAGGGATTTTACGAGCAAGCACCCGAATGAAGCCATGGACTTTTGAATTATGTTGCTCTAAAACTTCCAAGGGATGGGATAGGCCAAAGGGAGGTGGAAAATAAGGCCTTCAGCCCGCACGAGGCATTTTTGCACTTTAGAGGATATGGGGATGAAGCGAGATATCAACCTTGCGAGGAAGGTGGAAGAATTTGGAAGGAAAAAGGCACGGCAGGTCAGACGTGGCGAAATCACACGGAATGAATCATGCTTCAATGGCCAATCCCTTTGGTCACTGAGAAGAACCTTTGTCAATTGCTCCCTCATTGAGAGATTTGATGATAGAGCATGCGTCACGAGTAGGCTAATACAAGCCCCTTGATACCATATGGTAATACATATAATCCCCAGTGGAAGAATCACCCTAATCTCTCTTGGAAGCCCTAAAATACACAACATGTGCCTCGGTTCCAAACAACGGTTTGGGTTCCCTCATCCTCAACCACAGCCATCACCATCCTCATCCCCTGTTGAACAAGCTATTTTAAATTTGAGCAAGGTGGTAGGTGATTTTATGGAAGAGCAAAAGGGAATCAATGTACAATTGGCTCAGAGAATAGATACTGTGGAAAGCACCCTGAACAAGAGAATAGATGGGCTTGAAAGTAGCCTTGATCAGAAAATTGATAATCTACAGTATTCCATGCGGGATTACTAATTTCTTTGATCTGAGAGAAAGGAAGATTCCCTTCGACCTTTTGCCCGATCGAAGGGTCATGAAATAGGTTCTTCCATCAACTTCGAGATGGATGAAGTAAAGGCTATCATCACTTTGAGGAGTGGAAGAAAAATTGAGCAACCAGTGCCCAAGACGGCTGAAGAAACAAAAAGGGAAAAGGAAGCTGAGCAGAGAGAATAATAATCAGAGAAGATTCAATGAAGAAAAACATGCCCCCTCCATTTCCTCAAGCACTTAGAGGCAGAAAAAATCTGAAACCAAGGCGAAATTTGGGAGGTGCTAAAGTAGTGAAGGTAAATATCCCCTCCTTGACATGATTGCGCGAGGTGACATATGCAAAAGATTTTGAAAGGACGTACGGTGAAAGAGGGTTGGGCATTGAAAAGCCTTCCTAGCAGGCAGTCAGTGCCATCATTGAGGCAGACCAGGTGAAATCTGAATCCGGGATCCCCTGATATCAGTCGACATTGGAGGGACGTGCATAGATAAAGCACTGTTGGACTTGGGGGCGAGTGTAAACCTATTGCCATACTCAGTATATAAGCGATTGGCTTTGGGGGAAACTTAAGCCTACCAACATCACTCACATCCTTAGGCGTCGATCGATAAAAATTCCTAGAACATAGTTGAGGATGTGTTGGTGAAGGTGGATAAATTCTACTATCGATGGATTTTGTAGTGCTTGATCTGACCGTCGTGGTTGGGCTAATCATGTGCCAATCATCTGGGAAGGCCATTTTGGCCACTTCCAATGCGATAATCAATTCTGCGGAATGGAGTCATGCAGCTCACATTTAGCGACATGACCACGGGAGCTGACTTTTTCACACGAGCAACAAGCCTGAGCCCCGTGAAGATGAGAGCAAGGTCAGATGAAGTTTACTTTGATTAGTCGAGTTCGAAACGAATGCTCTAAGCTAGGAAGAATTGGTGAAGAAAAGTGAAGCAGTTGATGGAGAAATTATTTTATCAGTCCTCCCTAAGAGCGTGCTTCCTGACACCACGAGTGAAGAAGCTGAAGCAAGGGAGTTAAGCATGAAGGCAAGCTGCGGCGCACAAACAACTGCGAGAATGAGGCTCCTCCTCCTTGATCCTCCATGAATGAAATTCCAGTGAGCTGGTTTGGTCTCCATTGAGACCAAACTGCAGCTTAAAATATTTTTGGTTTTCTTTTTGGTCAATTTTTGGTTAATTTTACTTTTAGTAATTTATTTTATTTTATTTTAGTTTTTAATTAAAATATTTTTATATATATATATATATATATATATATATATATATATATATATATATATATATATATATATATATATATATTTATATATATATTTTTATTTTGTTATGTTCGGTTTTATTTATTTTTTATTTTATTTTCATAATTTTTGTTTTTTATTTGCAGGTGCAGGGTTTAAATTTCACTATGATAGCGAAATTTTGGCCTGACTCTTCATACGCCTCGCTCCCCACCCCCCTTTTCATTTTTGGTCACACTTCGCTCAAGCCTCCCACAGCCATTGTCTCTGGCAGGCTTCCTTGCTCCTCTTGTCTCTCAGGCCTGGGGCGGCATGCGCCCCACTATCCGGCTCGGCGCCTGCGACAGCCTCCTGGGAGCCATCTCTGTGTTGGGGCCCGACTTAACTGAGCCTCTCTTGTTGGAGCGCCATTGCTGAGCCTCACCTGCCCCGTAGGGCCACCTTTTTGCTTGGCGAGTGCGCCCCAGCCATCAGAGGCGCCCGCACCCTTTGCCGTCTAGTCGAGGCTAGGCTGAGACATGGTTCGCACTCGCGAACTCCCGGGTTATAGGCCCGGGGTCGATTCGGTACCCACGAGAGAGGCGGTGCGAGGCATCGGGGTTGCGGTTGCTCACTCGGACCCGGGTTACGAGACACGCGCATTAGCCCACAGCCTGTTTGAGGAGGCTCAGGGCTTGCAGGCCCCGTCGAGGCGATACGGACCGGAGTGGGACCTCGGGCCGCCTCTTGTGCATCAGAGACCATCTTGGGAGGAACCTCTTCTTCCCAGGGCCGGACATCGGGCCGTGTGAATCATCGCGGTTTAGGCGGCCGTCGCCGCCATCGGTGATCAGGTTCGTCGCCCAGTTATCCACGAGCGAGGATCGGGCGCGATGTTTAGCTCACGATCCGGAGTCGGGAGCGTCGATCTTCGTGCCCGAGACTTCCATATGGAGTCATACTACGACATACCGGCATTGACAGCAGACCAGCGATTCAGAGATTCTATGCGGTTGATCCAGCGATATTCACTGCTGCCATTCATGACTCCGAGGCAGTTTTTCTATCCCCGGGTGGTGCGTGAGTTTATCATACTACGCGACATCCGGGAGCGCTGTCGAGATGGAATCGGTTCGATATCGTGACACCTGGGGTACTCGAGCTGCGAGATATTCTGTTTGCTTTGGGCGCATGGTGCGGCGAATTCCACGGACTATCGGCGGTGGCTCGATAATCATGAAGATGGTTCGCTCTCTCGCTCGAGATACCACGGCTGGGCCTATACTATTCCGCCGGTAGCTTTCCCCACAGATGCTTCTCGTGGACCATGTACTTGGACGGCCTGTTCCCGCCGACGTACAATGTAAAAGCGCAAGGCGGTATACTCGGGGCTGCGTACGGGATCAGGGATTACGGTTCGATCCTCAGGGCTCGTCATGTTGCGTTACCACACTTTGAGGAGAAGGTCCGTGGGACTGGCTCGGGCGGAGGCTTTTCCTCTATTGATCTGCAGGAGTTGCTTGGGCGGTCTTAGAGCGACCCAGGGTTCCGAGGCCACGTATAGAGCGGTAGTGAGTTGTCCTCGGGTTTTATCCATCGGCGGTCTTTATATGCAGCCTCCGTTTCTTACATAGCGACGGGAGGGAGCGGCCCGGATGATATTGCGGAGGACCTCTGGGGGTGGCGGCTGTTACAGGGTGGGTTGGGGACCTTAGTTCTAGATTCATCTCACTCCCCAGTTCCACTACTGCTTTGCCCAGCTCCTCCACAGGCTGGCCCCGTCCTCCCACATCACAGCAGTCACCAGAGCATATCCCTGTCAGTTCTAGGGTTATCTCTTTGTATGGATACGATACATTGCACTATACTACTCGGGCATCGTTGGTAGAGCGGATGGCCCTGGCAGAGGTCACTCTCACCTTGAGAATCACGCCATCTTCTTCGGATCTGAGCCACCTCGGTCTCAGCCGATCGGCGTGATAGAGCTTCTGTGACCCAGCTACTCGGTGATCAGTCCACGTATCCATTTATGCCCTCCTTGGATATGCTGGCAGCAACTACAGAAGTTTTAGATCTACTGGCGTCTACACCACCATGAGAGTGAGGTGGTCGCACTCCCTTCTCTAGCTTTCCGATCCCTACCTAGTAGAGACATAGTTATACTTTGGTTGGGGGGAAAAGTTAGAGTTGGACGTGTCATCTATCACATTTTGTTTTATTTTTGCTTTATCAACTGCCTACTTGTTTTGTATAGGATTGTTTAGGATGTATGTGTGCGATAGTAGGCGGTACTCTTTTGTTGTGATTAGTATGTATTATGTTTAGCTATATTAGCTTGTCTTAGCCACTTTGGTTATATCAAAGGCTTTATAGCGTGTTACATTTTTACACACTTTTGCAAACCATTTTTGTGCCTATATTTTTATGTTTCTGCTTTTACCTTGAGTTGAAATATTGAAACCTTGTATCTTTGCCATAATCTTTAGAATAGTTCCATGCATGATTATGTTTTTAGTTGGTTGAAATTCCAAAGTATTCAACCTTGTCCATCCGCCTTTAGCTAATCACACACAGTGCACATAAGTTTTCATCAATAAGTTGAGAAGCTATATACCTCTTTTTACTTTGCAAAACCTGACCTTAGATTAAAATTGACAACCCTGTAATAGGTTTATGTACCCTGAATGAAGACCAATGAAGTCTTCTAAATGAAAAAAGAAAAATCAAAAGAAAAGAAAGAAGAAAAAGAGAATAGAAAGCGAAGTGACACTTTACCTTGGCTTAGAACATAGTCGGGGTATATGGTGAAAGCCTTTAAAACTTAGGTGCCCCTAAACCTTCAGCGGTTGGGAGTCCAGGCTTTGTGTTCGCTACTGCGGGTGGATGGGTAGAGAGTTTAGCGAGTTGTAGGTGCTGGATTCTCGAATTCATTCGAAGTCCGGGATGAAGCTTGAAGAGTTAGTGGTCGACGGACCAGCACGACTTGATGCCGCAAGCCTTAATTGGTTGGGAGTCATCGGTGGACCCCCAGATTACGGACTTTGGTGTGATCGATTTTTCAGCATTGCACCACATTACAATCAGTAAAAATAAAATTATGGCAGATCTATTAGGTTGGTCATCGGTTTAAAGTCCTGGCAGTAGCTTGGTTGGGGAGAGATAGCAGCGACTTATTGGTTCAAGCGGTTACCTAAAAACACTTAGATTTTAGTGGAAGTTCGGGTTGACTTCCTTGGAATTAAATCTTGCCACTGAAACTTGTTCCTATATGGAAATTGTTCTCTCATGATGGTTTGTGGGAGTCGAAATTTTCATCTTGAAGGTAAAGCCTCACTTGTACACACACTTTTGAATAGAAGATCTTTTTGCAAAGCATAGCACGCATGTCCTTTTTATTGTTTTTAGCATTCTTCAAAGGTTCATGATAATCGGTTGAAGTGTGATTAGTACCCAAAAAGTGCTATTTTGAGTCCTATTTAAGATCGATTTTGAGTACTTTTTGCGTACTAATCATATTATTTAAGCCGATTGACATGTGTAGGTCCTTTAGCGCTAATGATTTTGTTTCGAGCTTGTTTTTGGTAGTTTTGCAGGTTTCGTAAACCTTTACCATCATTTTGAGCTTGGCATCGAAATTGTGCTGATTTATGCCGAGTTCGTATGAATTCTCGTCGATTTCATCAAGCCTGGGATGAAGAAATAGAAAGTTGAAAGATGCATAGTGCAGGCTGGAGGATGCAGTAGAAGATTGGCAATTTCGCAGGCATGGCGAAAATTTCGCAATGATAGCGAAATTTTCACTATAGCTGAATTTTCGCTATCATAGCGAATTTTCGCTATCATAGCGAAAATTACAATCATAGCAAAATTTTCAATTCGGTAATTCACGTGCATAACGAGAAGTGCAACTATTTGTTTTGTGATCAAACATTCAGTTTTGTTTAATTCCCCTTTTGCCCTCAATGTAATCATATTATTTAGGTTATTTTGGTATTTTTGCATGTTTGTGGGGGTATATAAGCCATGTTATGAACATTTTGTAACCTAGCTATTCATTTCACGCAGTTTCATTTACGGCCCCTGCTTTGGTTCCCATTTTCTCTCTTCTCTCTCATCTTTCTCTCATTTTCTAAGGTTGCGAACACACCCCAGAAGATGACAACTCAAAGGATGCTG
Organism: Tetrastigma voinierianum; assembly: GCA_016808115.1. Lineage (NCBI taxonomy): Eukaryota > Viridiplantae > Streptophyta > Magnoliopsida > Vitales > Vitaceae > Tetrastigma > Tetrastigma voinierianum. The sequence continues at coordinate 137,308 of JAEQBH010003193.1, read as the reverse complement.
GCTAAACCCAAAACCTTGAAGAGAGGAGGGTTGCTAGGTTGGTTGATGTGGGTTTGCGGGTGTTCTTCTGTTTTCATGAAGCAGGTGCTGCGTATTTATTGTTTCGACTTTCCAAACTAGGTTTAAATGCTATTTAATGTATTTTCTTTGGTCGATACTTGGCATGCTTTAGGGTTCGATTAATATTCTTAATGGTAGATACTGCGACATCCATTAGATGTCATTCTGAGCCAGAAAGTAGGTTAAATGCTTTATTTTCAAGCTATGTGAACATTAAATGCTCGATAAATGCTATGGTTAAAATAGGAATATTACTAAGGGTTGGTTTTAAAGTTAAACAAAGATCCGGTTTTGGAAAGCGACTATATGTCATTGCCACCAATGCGAGAAATAACTTAGGGGACACCTCTGACCCCATCTGCAAACTAGTGACTGAAAACTTGAGGTCTTCTTTTTACATCTTATTTTAAAGCGCTCGGTTAGCTTGCGAGTACCCAGCAACCACACTTTTTAATGCAAATCTGAAAATCAAATTAAGCCTCACCATTTGAATCATGAATCTAGAGTCATTTGTAAGACGAAATCCCATCCACGTGTTCGACCACAGAATCGCTATCTTTGTAGTAGCTTGACTACGGAGTAGGAGAAATTTAGGATACAAATTTTGTTGACTTCGAATCCGCCCTACTATAGCCTTGGTCAATGATGGCTTGCACATGTGGTCTTTTTGGTCCACGGGACATCTCACTTCATCTAGGCCCTTTCGGTTTTCAAGCCAAAACTTCGGCACATAGGACTCTTCCATACTTATACCATGGAATTCTTCCACTCCATGCTTTCTTCTTTGAATCACTCGGGCTCGGCGTGAGTCGATCTAAGACCCTTGCCATATCTGAAGATTTTTACCAATAGCGGTTGAAGGCATATTCATTTTATCATTAATTAGGCGGACTGAGAGAAAGATTGATCCAAAGTTAGCGCTTTTGCAGTTTCATCTGGCTTCTGAGGGTGGATCCATTCTAGACAATATACAAAACAAGGACATAGCATTAGGACAACACAATACTATGTAGGTACATCCAGCAATCTAAGACTCTTAGGAAATGCTAAAACTAGGCTACGTGCCAACTTGTCACACCCCGCCGTTTAGGCCGAGATGAAGGGGCGCGAAACTATCTTGGGACTCTTTACACCTTTTAGACATTGGTGATCCCGAGTCTTATAACTGAATCAAAAGTATCATATACAAGATACAAAAATAAAACTATCCACTTGTGAGTGGTATTTACAGTGTCAATACATCTGATCTTGAGTCCCGTTGACATATACATATACAAAAGCGTACATTTATTTTACATAATCGAGCGTAACCATAGGTGATGAACCCCTAAGTGTGTTATTGATGGGAATCTGAGAAGATCTGACGTCCTCCTCTTATGCCTACATGGATTAAAACCTGTTCTAAGCTTAACGCTTAGTGGAAAACATATGACTTATACGTATACACATGCATTAATACTCATTTACTATAAGCATATAACAATAACAGATATACAGTAGCAGATATCAGAATTTTTCATGAATTCATATAATAAACTTATACACATACTTGTACTTATAGCAAACTTATACTTGTTCAGATCGAAGTAGGAATTCTGAGCTTATCGTGGAGGTACGAAGTAGGTGCACTCTGAGGCTTATACTTGTACTTATCGTAGACTTATATTTGGTCGGATCTCGTAGGAATGCGGAGGTACCCTAAATTACTCTGAGCTTATGCACTTTGTACTTCGCATGCATATATACTTATTTAGATCTCGTAGGAGTTCTGAGCTTATACTTATCTGAGAGGTGCAGTAGGTACTACAAAGTATAATTGTCACGGAGGTGCAGTAGGTACATTCGGAAGCGGAAACGATGTACATTGCTTTACTCTTGTTGTTATTTAGATTCTTATCATATAACTTAGTTTGACTACCTAGACCGTTAATAAGAAATGAGTAGGACCTGACATAATAGAATTACTTGAAGGTCTCTGTCTGATGCAGTCACGTCCTCGCATTCCCCATGTTGCTTCCTCTTTGCCGTGATTCATCCACAACACCTTCACTAAAGTAATCACTTTGTTCCAAAGAACCTAATCCTTTTGATCAACAATCTGCACCGGTCTTTCTTCATAAGTCAAGTCTTCTTTCAATTCAACCGGTTGATCCCTTAACACATGTGAAGGATCTACCATATACTTTCGAAGCATAGAAGCTTGAAAGACGTCATGTATTCTAGCCAGCCGGTGGCAACCTCAGCCCGAATCACGCTACCTCCCCGATTCTTTCCACAATTTCTGGAGTCCCATATAAGCGGGGACTTAACTTCCCTTTCTTCCGAATTGCAACACGCACAAGGTATTATCCTCTAAAATACGATCCCCACTTGAAATTCCATATCTCTCTTTAGCTTATCAACACTAACTTTTTTGTGATCTTATCTTTATCTTTTTTTAATCCTATCGATAACATAACATTATTTGCTCGTGACTGGACAATTTACGGACTAACAATTTTCTTTTACCTACCTCATCCCAACATAATGGAGTCCTACACTTCCTTCCATAGAAGGCCTCGTAAGGCGCCATTTCAATGCTTGATTAATAACTATTATTGTAGGCAAACTCTATTAATGTTAGATGTCTATCCCAGCTTCACTAGCTCTAACACCCTGAAGCCTTGAGCATATCTTCCAATGCGTATGGTTGTTCAGTTAATGTCCGTGCGAGGATGAAGCCGTCTTGAGGAAATGTGTCCCAGTACCAGGCTCTATGTAAGTTGGGCGAATCGGAAGTAAGCGAGTGGATCTCTCTGTTTGATACTATCGTCTTTGGTGTCATAGTGAGTCTTACAATCTCTTTTACATACAACTCGACCAACTTCTCAACCGAGTCACTATTTTTTATAGGTAGGAAATGGGCTGATTTCGTCAATCTATCAACAATCATCCATATCGCGTCATAACCACTCTGGCAACGCGGAAGTCCTACCAAAAAATCCATCGTGATTCTCTTCTATTTCCACTGAGGGATCGGAAGAGACTATAAGAACTGTAGGTCAACCTTTAATGCTTTCAGTATAACACAACGGCTAAGGACATCTGGAGACAAACTGCAACCACTTTTCTTCTTACCCTTCCACGGTAGTTTTCCGCCAGGTATGATCCCACATTTAGTGCTTCCGGGATGCATCGCGCTATGTAGAAGAGTGAGCCTCTTCCATAATTTCTTTCTTTAAAATCCTCCCACGCTCAGAATTTACATACAGCACATGACCCATCATCAGTACGCCACCATCTTTGTGTAATTAAAATCCCTTGATACCCGGACAGGCTTCCTTTTCAACCCAATCCAGGTTGGATCTTGTGTTTTGGCTCCCTTATCTTTTAATCTGCTCGATCACAGGACTGAACATGAAGTGCTAGCTAGTAAAACTCTAGTATACGGTAACTCTAGTCTCACACCTAAAGACCTCAATTCCACAAGTCTGAGAGTACATCCTTTAGGTGAGATATGGAACCCGTGGGTTTCCCTCTTGAAACATCATTACCACATTAGCTTTTTCCTAGATGGTGCTCGATAGTGCACTCCTTAATCCTTGTGAGCAACCCATCTCCTCCTAACTCATATTTAACTCCTTCTATGTGAATAAATATTGCAGGCTCTTGTGATCTGTAAAATTCTACATGGAACCCCATATAAGTAATGCCTCCATAATAGTATTAGAGCAAGACTGACCTTGACTCCGTCGTGTGTCGGATAATTACGCTCATGCTTCTTGATTTCGAAGCATATGCTATCACATTTTCATGTTGCATTAACACACACCCTAAGCCTTACTGAGCGTCACAATACTGCTGTATCATCTCACCTTGACGAAGTGGCTGGGGCTGGGTCCTTCAGACAGTTGTTTCATATTTTCCAAATTCCATAGGTTTGTTGTTTATATTGATCTCCACTAAATGTAGGTATTCCATTAGCCAGATCAATCGGGTCTTTGGGCTTATGTTGGGCTTGGGTAATGGGTAGGATGGAAGGAATTTTAGGTTGATTACCTGAACCTTTTCTCTCCTCTTTTTTTTTCCTTCTTGCCCTTTCTTTCCTTAGTTTCTTTATCAAACTCCCTAAAACTTCCTCTTTGGGACATCTCATGATTGCTTCAATTCGAGGCTTGTATGCCCCCCAATTTCTAAAGCCTTAATTCAAGTTAGGAAGTTCCTTTGTTTGTCACCATTCGAGGGGGATAGTGCAATCATTTTGCACCCCAGGCTTTAACCTTTTGCTTGAACTTTGGGTTAGTGGCTCCCATACCGGATAAGCATTAGGGTACCACAGGCTGAAACACCCCTAAGAACTTAATTGTTTAGAGAGTTGGGCCAAGATAAAACTTATCCATATAAGCTTTCTTTTCTATTGCATTTACCATCTTTTGCCTTTTTCTTTTCATTTCCTTTTTCTATTTTTCTCCTTGAGTTCTCGAAAACATATACTCCCAAACTTCATTCTTTCTTCCTCCTTGAATTCTGAGTATCATGAGTTCTTTTAAAAGGATTGATTTTTAGGATGGGTTGGGAGTTTCCAGTGGCTTATTTTGAAAAATAAGCTTGTTTGAGCTCAATTTACGGAACAAGGTATATGCATCGACATATGAATAGAGATGGCTAGAATGGCTCAAACTATCTGAATGCTTTGCATCATCTCTTGTCGGGTTTATTATCCTGGATTTCGCCTCGATCAATAATCCGACAAGTTCTAGAATTTGGATTGAATAGTTGTGACTAACCATAAGGATTTCCTTGGCTCATTTTGTTGATGAGTAGTTAAATTAGTGATATTCAACGAGGTTCCTTGACTTCTTGTTCGTACCGAGCTCAAATATGTTTGTTCCTTCTATTACCATTACCTTCCCTGTTGGTTCCTCCAGTTAGACTTAAGTCACTTTTGCACTTTGTGTTTCAATTAAAGCTATATTCATTTGGCCCTTGTGCATTTTATGCGCATTTCGACTTATTCTTCAATCAGCTTTGCTTCATTCAATTGAAACAGTACATCTCGGCCGGTTTAATTCTTGAACTAATTCTACTTTTATTTTCCAACTGTAACTCTAAGCTATGCTAAAATTTAACAAACCAAAGTAACCACAAACAATTGTTCAAATTTATCATTTATTTAGTTCATTGCAAATGTTTGGATCCCTGATATGGAGCTGGAGGGGATAAGGAAGGTCGGCTTGGGAAGAAGTACATCTTTTCTTTGGAAGGCGTAAGATATTAGGGGATCAGTGCAGGGTATCGGATGAGTACCAGAGATGGAAGAACTGTTTCCCTTCTTTCCCAGCTCTCTTCTTAGTTCTGCTCAACTTGATGTGATGAGATATCATTGAAGATCCCGACCTTCTTGTTTAGCTCATCTTGTCTTGACCATTATTATGTTTTCATTTTGAGTCATTACTTCAAAATTTAGGAAAGATTGTTGTTAATCCAATCAGGTACTAGCCATTCTCTTTGTAGGATTCGAGCATCCTTTTGCTTTACATCTCATCATCCAGGTTTATTCTCAGAAATCTTTTTGTAGAGACTTGTGTAAAATTTGAATCCTTGATCTGTTCTCAGATTTGGCTTCTGATTCTACCTCCTTTTTCTTCATGATGGTTAGGAGGCGAGAATCACGCTCAAAGGCCGATTGTTATAAAAGATTCATGACTGTGAGTTTTACGTGAAGATCGCGATCTCTTTCCTTCATTTCTTTCTTGAAGTCCTCTCTTTTCTTTCTTTGAAGAACCTCTTTCATCTGTTCTTCTCTTCTTTTTGAGTTCTTCTTCCCATTCTTTGATCTCTTCTTTTAGCTATTTTCATAAATTCCTTCCACGAATTCTTGTTGCAATTCCACTCTTTTTCCTTTCTTCCATCTTCTTACATGTGGCATTGGGGACCTCGCTGTTAAATTTGTTCTCTTGTGCTCCCCTTGGGCTTTCTCCTGCTCTCTTGAATGTTACATTTTGCATAGGGGAGAACTAGCTAAGGGGATGGAGGAAATCTAAGGGGCTTCTTTCATCACGCCTTCATTGTGCAAATGTGAAAGTATTATTTTCGAGGAGGAGTTTACGGGTTCTCTTCTTCTTGGCGGCCCAACCCTCAAAGTGTCCTCTTCTTGTCTTCTGTTGCGGAGCTTTGCTTCTCTCTTGTTTATTCAACACCCTTTTTCTTTTGGTTTGGGTCCCTTGCTCCTCCTGTCGGTAGGAGTGGTGATGTCATAGAGACTTCTTGCTTCTTCCCGGACTCCTTCACCAGGAAAGCCTTTAAACATAAAACAGTTATTGTTGCTGGGTGAGGGATCACCCCTCTCTTATTTCCTTCGTGGGTACCTCGTTATAGAATTTTTCAATTACTATTCCTACATTGAGCTTGTACCCTTCGAGGAATAGCATATAGCATAATTGCTTCCTGCTCTCTCCTTTGTGCACACATGCTTGGTTGGGACGAAAACGGGGCGAGAAATAGAACCATACCTTGGCCTCCTCGGTACTTCCACAGTTGAGTTTGAATTCATCCCTTCCGCGTCTGGTTGTGCTTTTCCTTCGATTGCGACTTTTTGGCAATCTTCTTAAAATTTAGTTTTCAAGACCTTTTGAACTTGGACCCACGTGCTTGTGCCTGCCATTCCATAGGCTTCGTTAATGGCCTTGACCATATGGTACCCACACTCCTCCCGGCCCGAACACGGTGTTGTGCACCACGCCTACCAGTTGAGATAAAATTCTTTACCCGCTATTGTGCTTTGACTTTTGATGTGCGCGAAGCTTCCCGACCTCTTTGTTCGATCATCTCCTTGAAAGGGTAATAGGGTTTTGAATCTTTCTTTACGTCCCCAGACCCCTTGTTGGCATAGTGCTTCTTCGATTGGAATAAGCTTCCTCGACACAAAATCTTCTACTTCTTCTCTTGCTTTTCCACTCACTTGTCAGTTTCTTTCTTGAGCTTCTTTGGTGCCACAGTTATACAGCAGGCATCTCTTCCATGGTTCTTCCACAGCCGGTTCTTCTTTTGAACACTTTTACATATTCCTCCGCTGATCTTCGGAGTTAGGGACAAGGTTTGAGGTTCGGCCGTTTGAAGCGGAGAAAGTTCCCGAAGATTTTGAGCTAAGGTTTGAGAATTGAGAATAAGGAAGGGAGGATGACAGTTGGAAATTGGAGCGGGTGGGAAGAAGTTCTCCAACTGATTGCAATTGATCAAGTTTTTGTGGAAGCAATTCTTATTTCATTCTGTTAAACATCGCGACATCAATTTCATCCTTTATTTAAGAACATTAATTTAGGGCATTTAAGAGGGTGATGGCGGCACATGACCCTTTTATGTCGCGACATACTAAGTTTGTCGCGGCGTAATTAAATTTTAGATATTACGTTGTCAGTATCGTGACTTTTCATTTTCAGATTTTGTTTACTGTCGCGTATGCACTTAGTTTAATGATCCTAAGCTTGAATTCCTTTATTAATCATATACTCCTTTAGACATTTATTCAGGCATCTCTAAGCAGAAATTCAACAAGCAATTCACTCATATTTCACAGGTTTGGTTTAGGGAGAAAGTTACCCCCCTTTGTTCATGTCGTGACATTTTTGCAAGTTGCTGGAGGTGTCTTGGAGTTTCTTTTCTCACTCATGTCTTTCAGCCTTGCAGACGCATACTGCATGATTCAAGAAAAATTAATTAAACTACAATTAACTTCTCAAAATTAAATCTATCTTTATAAGAACTAATCAAAAAACGAAATTCTGTGAAAAAATTCAAAATCTAAGCGAAACTAAATTTTCTATAGGTTGCCTCCCATCGATTTGCTTTCGATTTGAGTCCTTATTGGACTTCTTCACATTTTAGTTCTTAACTCTTTCTAGATAACATCTTTGACTCTTCCATTCCTTCCTCCGCTTAGATAGTGCTTAGTCTTTGTCCATTGACTTTGAATTCTTCTCGATGTCAGTCCTTAATGTCACTCAGTATTGCTTGAAGCACCACTGTGTATGGCCCTCCATTTAGTTTCAACCTCTGGAAGCAATTTCGGTCACAGGAATTAAACGGTAGAACTGTTCCACATACAAACTCTTTCCTCGGGATCCTTTGATCACGCCGTTTCTTTGTCTTATCCTTGTAAGGTGCGCATTATCATAAGCTTCATTTCTCAATTGTTCTAGTTCAGACATTTGGAGCAATCTCTCTTCCCTTGCAGTTTTTAAAATTGAAGTTCAAATTCTTGATGGCCCACATTGCCTTGTATTCCAATTCCAGAGGTAGGTGACATGGTTTGTCAAAAACAATTACGTAGGGACATTCCAATGGGAGTTTTGTATGCGATCTGTAAGCTGAGTGCATCATCAAGTTTGACCAATCCTTCTGCTTGATCTCACGGTCTTTCAAGTATTCTTTTAATCTCCTGTTGGAAATTTACGCTTGTCATTGGTCACAGGGATGATAACAGCTAGACTCATTACATACTTGATCCATACACCGCTCATGAGTTTGCAAATATTTTGTTTGCAAAATGGCTTCCCCCCATCTATAATGATAGTTAAAGTTGTTCAGATACGCTTCGAAATATTTTTGCAAGAAGCTCACAAGCGTATTCAGAATCATTCCTTGGACAAGCCCACTTTGCTTCACCATTTGGAAACATATCCAAGCTTGCTAGCGGTATATACAGGTTCCCAAATGATGGTGAGAATAAATCCCCCTCAAAATCTATTCCCCATACATCAAGATTTGCTGCCATTATACCTCTTAGGGGCATTTCATTTCTCTTTTGTGATATTTCCAATCTTTTGGCATCTATCACACAATTTAACCCACTCGGCTACAATCTCACGAAGATATTAGACGATAAAATCGATTAGATCTTATGAAATTTGTTCTTTCTCTGAAAAATGCCCCCATGGTGATGCATGGCACATTCATTCAGAATTTTGCCTTGTTCATTTTAAAACATCTTCTTATTATCTATCCATTACCTCTTTAATAATAGTGGATCATCTGAATATAATACACTCTTTGGTGGATTACGAGTTTCCTCTTACATTGGTAATTTGAATTACGAAGGAACTTCTCCCTGAAGCTAAATAGTTCACAATATCGACTATACGATGGAAGTTGGAAGAAACCTTAATTACGAGTTGCTCATCTGGGAAGTTCTCATTATCTGCTTTCCTCATGCAGAGGCGGTTATTCTTTCCTCTGACAGTGATTCGCTTCTCACGTTTGTCTTTTATATTATCATGATCTCTGATAAACTCACACATGGCTTTTACCATATCAATCTGGCTTGCTTCCTTCTTTGACATCAGGTACTTGATTGCTGCATGATCAGTATGAATAACATAGGATCTAAAATATATTGCCTGAATTTTCTGGCTTAAAATACTATGGCTAGCATCTCCCTTTTCAGTTGTTGGAAAGATTTTCTTGTGCTTCATTGAAGGTTCTACTATAGTATGGTCCTGAATATTTCTCCTTTCACCCTAGGACCGCTCCCATTGCAAAATCACTGGCATCACACATTTTTCCGTCCACAGTCCCATTCTGGTGCAGCCATTATAGGTGCTTGAACCAATTTGATCTTGATTTCATCAAAAGCAGCCTTGCAGGAGTCATCAAAATTAAACCTTGTATCCTTCTCCAGTAATCTGCATAGAGGTCTGGCTATTTTTGAGAAGTCTTTGATGAATCTCCGATAAAATCCACCATGCCCCAAGAAGCTTCTTACTCCTTTTACTGTGGTAGGTGGTGCAAGAGTTTTGATAATGGATACATAGTTAGTGCACTTCCGATCCGATGTGAAATTTTATGCCCAGAACAATACCTTTGTTACCATAAAATGGCAATTTTCCCAATTGATGCTAATTTGTTTGTCTTGGCATCTTTGAAACCTTTGTTCCGGTTCTTGAGTATGATCAAAGCGGATCCATACAGTGAAGTCATCCGCAAAAAATTTCCATAACCTGTGACCAGTCTAAGAACATTGACATCATACACCTGCGGAATGTAAGCGGGGCATTACACAGCAAATGGCATCCTTACGAGCGAAGGTACCATAGGGGCATATAGATGTGGTCTTCTCTTGGTCCTCGGGTCTTTTGGTGTGTGATTGTATCTGAATCACATCAAAAACAAAAATGAGGGTGTCCTGCTAATATTAACATCGATCCAATGAAGGCGAAGAAATGATCTTTTCTAGTGGGTGTTCGACTTCCGCATAATCAGTGCATACCCTCCATCCACCATCGCGTTCTTTGTTGGGATGATTCATTTTCTCATTGCGGATCGATAAGCCCACCCTTCTTTAGGACCACATGAATTTGGGCTCACCGAGATTATAAATTGCATAGATAAACCGGCATTCGTGATTTGGAGTACCTCCTTCACGACTACTTCCTTCATCTTGGATTAGTCTCCTTTGATGTTCTCTGAGGATGGCTTTGAAGTTTCTTCTAAGCGGAATTTTGTGCATACCAAATTGTGGTGATACCCTTCAACTCTTTAATGGACCAAGCTATAGACTCTTTATGCTTTTTAAGATTTTGACAACCTCTGTTCCTCGGCATCTTTGAGTCTAAGCGAGATAATCTTAGTTTTTCTCTTTGGTGAGTTCTAAGTAAGCATACTTCAAATGACTTGGCAACTCTTTCAACAGCCCTCTTCTTGGTTTCTTGATGAATTTCCCGCTTTTTCATTATTTTCCCCTTTGTCATTTTTACGTTTCTTGGGCTCGGCCACCAGGTTTCTATAGAATGAAAGCTGTTGTATGAATGATCAATTAGTCATCTTCAATATCTTGAGATTTATCTCTTTTCATTGATAAAAAATTTAGGCATTCTGACCATTGTGAACATCGGGGTTGTAGTATAGACATCATCAACTTCATTGCAATTTTCTCTGTCCCATGTCTATATTACGCATGCTTTGATGGTTGACATGACTTCCTCGACCCTCGATCGAGCGATCAGTGGCCCCAGGAATGGTCTCCCGATAAATGAAATTCTTGTGAATCTTAACATGTCGAATGATGAAGTCTTTGGGAAAACAAATTTCCCCACTTGGTGTGGCCAGCCTTCCAAGACTCTTAGGTTTTACCATCAGTCATGCGCCATTTGAAGAGTAATAGTGGTGGGGAATAACCTCCCCCGAACTTAATTGCTTAGCGTGAAAGAGGCATCAAGTTTATACTGGCTCCACGAGTCACGGAAGGCTTTACGGAATTCAACTCCTCAATGATGCAAGGGTGTAAAACTCCTGGATCCTTCATATTTTTAAAGCGATTCTTTCTTTATCACGGCTAACGCAAGTAGCGGTGAGATTCCACGATCAACAACACATCTTTCTTTTCTTGCTCGGCATGTCCTTCGGGAATTTTGCATAGAGTGTCTGAGTCACCATACGTAAAGGGCATACGATCTCTAGCAAGAAAGGTTTTCAAAACCTTGCAAGTTGCTCCTCATCTTTGATTCTGCCCGAGTCTACGTGGAAGTGATTATGGTCACGAGCCTTGGATGTCCTTCCTGTCATCATGCTTTCTTTTTTCTCGATCTTCTACCTTTTTGTTTGCTGCTTTGCTGCTGTCCGTTTTTCTTTGTCTTTCTAACTCCTTCCCACTCTAAGGCGCACGACCGTACAGTCTTTTTAGTTCTTCTTTGTGTGCCAGGAGGCATCTTTCCTCTGGCTGCGGGGTTAGGGCCAGCTGCCTACTTGTGTCTCCGGGTTCTTAGGTGCATTGGTGGTGTTAGAAAAATTTGAGGTGGTAGCCGGTTGCTGGTCTGGCTTTTTGTTCATGGAGGTTCAACGGCTTCTTATTATCCCCATGAGCTATGATAATTCTTGAATTAGACCTCGCCGATACGATATTCATTTAAATGTTCAAAAACTTTACTTCTTCTTTATTCTTTATATCTGATAGCTTGTGTATTATTAATGTGAGGTCACATCATACTGGGATATCACTTACATATGAGAACCTCATGGTTCCTCGATCTTTGAGTGATAATGTCTTGGCGAGGTTAGTATTAGGTTTGAAATGGTAGTTTCGCTCGCGGATACTTAACCTCTTGACATCATAAATTGTTCTTGTTAGCTCTCTCGCCACTTCCCTTCAATAACTCTCTTTCAAGCGCTCCTATCTCATGGGCGTGTGTCTTCTTTCTTGCTTGTGCATCCGTGCATAATGGCATCAACTTGGCCTCCACGTAGTTTGTCATCTTACTCGGCTCCATGAATCCCACTTTCCTCTGCTTTGTTTCCTCTTGAAAACTTCCGGAAGGAGTTCATATTACATTTAGCAGGTCTTATTCATTTCTTTTTCCTCTTGACACTTTTCTTTTTGAATGCTCCACAACATGAAGCATCGATGATCCCCCTTTGATATAATTCCAGGGCATGATATACAATGTCCGTCGAGGTCTTGAGATCTATCCCATGCGTGGACATCTTCTCGACAACCGTTTGAATCTTTCCCCGAGCTAAATCTGAGGCTTTCATCTTACCTCTTTGGCTCCTGATGATTTCCACTCCTTCTCTCACGAGGGGTGAGGCGGAAAGAATCTACCTAAGTGAGCCTCCTACTAACTCCTCCCAGTATCGAAGAACCATATGGTAAAGATTCATACCATGTAATTTGCTTTGTATCTCTTAGAGAATGGGAATAGATGCGGTTTGATGACTCAAGTCACCCATTCAACTTCCTTGTAGCCATCTGAAATCTTCCAGTGCTCGTTTGGAGTCCTCAGTGGGATGACCCGATGAAGCGTCTTTCTTTGGACCATTGTAATTAGTCTTTAGTTTTAAGTTGAAATTATTTGCATCCAATAATTTGTTTTTGATTCTGATACTCATCTTGAATAATAGGCTTCCAGTCCTCCGTAGTATCGGTGATTGGAGGCCTTCTATTTTGCTTCTCATGTACTTCGATACGATCACGTCTTTCATCTTTGCCATGGTTGGGTTTTACGCCTTCTTTATCTTTCTTAAGCTACGAGTGTTCTCTCCCCAGTGTGTCTGTGGAATCGGTCAGTGTTAATTTCCTATCATTAAGATTTTGTCCACTGAAATCAAAACACTTACATTAATAGGATTAATTACGGTCAATGAATATTTTTTCAATATGGTTTGTTGTTAAGGTTAGTGGCTAAAAATAACCACTACTTGAAAAGCTATTTTTGTTCTTTTTCTTCAAAATGTCCAAATTAGCATTTCCTTATTTAGTCTGAATATTGATTTACTAAATTCTTCGATCCGACGCGGTGCCATAAACAGTAGCACTTAGTCATGCATGCAAGGTTGCGACACTGTACCAAGGACTATTAACTAATCCTCGGCAGCGGCGCCATAAAACTTGTTAGCCTTGATCATGCATGCAAGGTTATGACACTATTACCAAGGGCTATTAACTAATCCGTAGCGCTCATAAAACTTGTTGACTTTCTCTTATATAGATTAAAGAATCTCTCGAGTAAATCATTTTCAATTTGGTTTTGGCCTAATATCTGCAAGTGCCTGGTCGACAAGTAATAAATGGATATAAGTCAGGATATCGATCCGAGATCTCAGAAAGTGCAGATCAACTATCCACATTGCTCGAGCTCCATACTATTTGGACTATAACATGACATTGTGATCCGACAGAAGAGTAGCAAAAAATATATACAAGTATAAGGAAAAGAATGACAATCAAATAATTTGGAATCTAAAGAATAAAAGATAGTGAATAGTTAAGAAAATAAATGAAGCCCGAATAGTTATCTTTAGAGGACACATCGAGGACCTTCACATTGTGAAGCCCTTGATTCACGTAGTTAAGTCTTGATAAAATTGCTTGTGTATTTCGGGTTTAAAATCTGTCCAGGCGTTTAGATCTGTTTGGATCTCTCCACACTCCACAGTTCATTATCTAATTTTCTACGATTCTTTGACAGAATTAGATGACTACTTTAATAAAGATTTCCCTTAATCTGGGTATTTTTCTTTGCAATACTTCATACCCATTTTATGAATGTAAACCTTGGCTCCGAGTTATCGATTCGACAAGGATATACAACTACGGTTACTCTTCTTCTAAATTGAATAGATCACCCTCTCCTTGATTAGATCTCGGCTAACAAGGGATTGGCTTCCTTGCCGAATTAAGGTGAACTCTCACCTTGTTGATCGATAACTCATTTCAACTCTTTCTTGATTTCAAGTGAAGTTTATCTAAGTAAACTTACAAAGCTCATTAGATCTCTAATAGCGAGGTTAATATACCTTCAAGGAAATGTTCACGCTTTCTGGGAATGCCTTCTCTGTGTCACTCAGAGGACCTCCTTGAAATCAGAGCAATGAAACAAATCTTAAAACGGGTATAAGAAACTGATATTCAGATCAAAAACATTAAACCCATAACCAGAAGTAAATTCATAAGCCCGATTCACAAGGCTGCTGGAAACTTGACTACGGGAAGATAAATTCGGCTATAGCATTCACTTAATGGGTTGGGTTTCTCAATTCTTGAATTACACACTACAGGTATTCCTCGATCGTAGAACAAGCTATGATTTAGTGGAAAATTAAATTCCATAAATTTTACGAACTTCAAACATTCGGGTAGTAATTTGAAAAGAATGGAATTACGCGTTAAACTTGCTCAAAATGATAACATCCGAGATCGAGGAAAATGAAACAAAATAAAAAGAAAGATGAAAATAATCTAATCTATATCGGCCCGAGCTTGAAAAAGAAAATAAAAGAAAAGAAAAGAAAAACCAAAATGAAGCCTTTGGCTACCAGATCCTTAGTTACCTTACTTGGCTGCCTTCTCTTTTTCTCTGAGTAGCTTCTTATTTATAGGGTTTCTCAGTTGGGCCCCTAATTCAATGCATTCTTTTGTGGATTTCAAGTGGGTGGCCCATTATTCTTTGACCGGTCGCGACCTCAAATCCACTAATAGCGACATTAGTTAGTTTTACGGCACTTGTTGCGGCGTTTATCAATAAATCGCGGCATTCCTTTGTTTTCTGAAGGCATCTTATGTCAGCGACAAAGGAATCTATGTGACATCATCATGTCAGCGACATGATCTCTTTAGCGACATCAACTTAGAAGTCTCTGCGACTTTGAAGCGAATTGTCTTCTTATCCATGACATCAATCCTTTATCGCGTGTATCACTTTATCTCTGCGAGGTTTCAAACATTCGTTTCACGATGTAGCGACATCGAAATCCCTTGTCTTGACATAAGCTCATGTCTTTCTGACTTTGGTAGTGTCTTCTTATGTCGCGACATCAATCCTTTGTCGCGACATCACTTTATGCTGCGGTTTTTCAAGCGACCGTTTCTACGATATCCGCGACGTAATCCCTTGTCGCGACATCAGCTCATGTTTTTGCAGCTTTCAACTGATGTCTTCTTATGTCGCGACATCAATCCCTTGTCGCGACATCGATATGTCTTTGCGAGGTTTCAGCCATTCGTTCACGATGTCGCGACGCCGGCCTATGTCTTTGCGGGTTCAAGCGTTCGTTCACGATGTCGCGACATCAATCTCTTCATCGCGACATCAACTTAGGAAGCTACTGACCTTGGCCCGAGCCGCGTCTTATGTCGCGACATTAATCTCTTGTCGCGACGTAACTTGCATCTCTGGAGGCTGTAGTTGCTTTTGGTGTCGCGACATCAGTCCTCTGTCCCGACAACAACTTAAGTCACAAACAGTTTCATCTTTTCAAATTTGTCATAGCTTCAAGGCGCTTCTCTTGTCGCGACCTCCATCCCTTGTCGCGACATCAACCTTTGTCGCGACATCCGCGATGTTGTCAGCGACATCATTCCTTAAGTCAAAGTTTAGTCCTCAATTTGCCTAACTTGTGATCCACAGCCATGACGCATCAATTTCCTTGATTTTCACGATCTTCAGCGACATCATAAACGAATTTGTGCAAGCCCAGCGCAGCATTAGTTAGCAGTTGCTTTCATTTCCTGCCTGCCATTTTTGCATTTTTACTCACCAATTTGCTGCATTTTCACGCTTTTCTTCTTTCTTTCACCTCCTACTAATAACAAATTGGTGAGTTTCTTCATATTTCTGCATATTAATTGTTCCTTTTCAGATGACAATCAAACAGAAAAATGGATTAAAAATAGATGACTTTTAAGCTCATCAATATCCATCCTACCTTGACAGAAGCGTAAGAACTGGGGCTAAGGTTAATTTCCGTTTTAGTTCATCGAAGCTTTGTTGACATGCCTCTGACCATATAAGCGTTTCCTCTTTCCTTGTCAATTTAGTTAAAGGAGCCGCTAACTTTGAAAACCCCTAAACAAACTTTCGATAGTACCTTGCTAAACCCAGAAAACTCCGTATATCTGTCACATTTGTAGGTGGTTTCCAGTTCTAGTGCCCTCGATCTTTTGAGGATCAACGAAACTCCCTCCTACGAAATCACATGTCTGAAAGCTGACAACGTATTAGGCGGCATTTGCAGTTTAGAATACAATTGATTCCCTCAGGTGTAAAACAACTCTCGAGATGCTCCTCATGATCTTCATACTGCACAGATAGATCAAAATGTCATCAATGAATACTATAACAAAGCTGATCAAATAAAATTTGAAAGATCCACATTCACCTTAAGATCCATGCAAGAGCAATTGGGGCATTAGTTGAATCGGAAATGGCATGGTAGAACTTCGTAATGCCCGTATAAGGTGTTCACGAAAGAACATCTTCAGGAAAATCCTATGGCCAGGATCTTTAATTCATGAGTAACTGACCTCAAATCAATTTTAGAAAATACCTTTGCTCCACAATAATTGATAAAAAGATCGCTGATCCGTGGGCGGGTATTAGTATTAATATTGTCCTTTATTAAACTCTACGTAATCAATTCACAATCTCGGACTTCGTCATTCTCTTCACACCTGAGAATCAGCTCCCGAGGAGAAGTACTCGGCCTGACAAAACCCTTACTCACAAGCTCCTCCATACGTACTTTGATTCTTTGATTTTGAAGGGCCGTCACGCCGCGTGCCTTAGAGATTGGATTACGCGGAGCCAATTCAATGAAAATCAATCTCTCTATACGGAGTATTACGGAAGATCCTGCGGAAATACATCTAAAATTCTTTGACTCTTGCAGGATATTTCCGATCGACTACCTTATCCCTCACCTCAATGGCATAAGCTAGGTACCCCTGATATGAGTTTCGGAGCATCTTACTAGCCCTCATATCTGTCATAGTACTGGTAGGTAGTATCTTCCGTAACCCACAGAAAACAATGTCTGTCTCCCTTGGTCTACAAAACCTAACCTCTTTCCTATAACAATCCCCTATAGCATGATGTCTAGATAGCGATCCATACTGTCTCTTTTATCAAGTCATGGATATCTAATAACATCAAGTCTTCCAGAAACTCCTAGCCTCTAATAATCACCTTGCTATCCATATAATCACTCTCTACTATCCGTGAATCCCCTGTAGGAAGAGATACCACTATGCTGCAGTCTATAGGCTGGGACTCCCCATTAACATTTGAAATAAACCCCATTAGAAATAAAAGAATGTGTAGCTCCAGGGTCTATGAGAATATGAGCATCACGGCCAAAGACTGAAATTATACCTTTCATAACATCGGGAACAGTATCAACATCCTGTTGGGTAACCGTAAATACCCTGTCCTTGGGTTATAGGTTGACCTGGAAGTCCTCTAGGTGGTTGACCTTTGCCTGCTGGTACACTAGGTCTACTAGAAGGAGTAGAACCTCTTCCGGGTGCCCTACTCTAATCCTGACCTCTACTAACTGAAAATGGCCTCTGTGTGGTGCCTTTGGGTGACCCTCTTGGAGGCTAAGCGTGAACACATTCGCTGCAAATGTCTTGACTTTCCACATTGTAACAAACATCGATGCCGATTGCATTCCCTACATGAAACCTCTCACACTTGCGCATTCTTTGTCTCGGGGTTGAAGAAGTTCCAATCGGTGGTTTCTTGAACTCGACTAGGCTATGCCATGGTGGTTTCCTCCCTTCTTTGACTTTCTTGGATCCACCACGGAGTCAAGTAGTTTCCATCTCTTTGGCCCATACCAAAACCTTGTGAAATCTGAGGGCTAATCCCAGGCTCCTCTACATCTGATCAAGTGGCCTTAACCACATGTCCATGGTACTAGAAAGGAAACTAACGCCCGCAAATACTCTTGATCTCTTTTCTTAGGCCGCTGCAAACCTCTGCTTTTCACGAACCTCGTGGTCACGAAATAGAGGAACATGTCGCACTAGTTAAAGAACTTCTTTCCGTGTCTATCGACATGGTCCCTTGCTCGAGCTTGAAAAATTCTTGATTTCTAATCTTTATAAGCGTAGGGTAAATTTCTCTAGAAAATCCTCTTTAAATTGTGTAAGGCCTTTGCTTTAACTGTAGTCTCTGTCTTGCCTTCCATCAGTCAAGTGCTCTGTCTCTCAACAGGAAAGCAGAATATGTCACCATATGCTCATCGGAGCATCCCATGACACTGAACACCCTCTCATGACCCTCTAGTCACGACCATGCTTTTTCAGGATCCCCTATTCTGTCATAGTTTCTTGCCCCTAATTTCTTTGCCCTCTCAATGGAGACTATCGGCTCATAGGGCTGACGAAATGCTGTGGCTAAAATCTGAGCCATCTTATCAAGCGGTATATTAACTCCCGTTGGCTATGGAGGAAGTGATGGTCACACTTTTATGAAGACTCAGGAAGAGCAGGAGGTGGAGATATAGACATTGCAGACTCATCCATATGTTCCTCGGTTGGAGACGGAGACAACTCTCACGGGAACCCTCCTCTTGTTTGGGCCCGGCCTCGACGACACATTTTCTGTAACATTTAAACATATCATATGTTATAAAGTTCATATGACATTTAAATTGTCAAAATAACTCATGCACCTTTAAATAAAACATTAAATAATTTCAAGACGTGGAGATTTTTCAAACCACCATAACATTTTCAAAACCTTGGGCTCTGATACCAGTTTGAAGGGACCCAACCTGGATTTCCTCTTCCTAACCTCGAGGGACCCTCTCGGCACTCCAACGGATTTAAGAAAACATTTCTTTTAAACCCTTTTTAAAAGTGAATCCATGGAGCGAACCTATTTATACAATTATGCTTTCCATTAAAACCTTATTAAACATGGTGAGAAAATTTTTTTTTCTTTTAAATATTAAACCCTTTTTATACGATTAAACATTTTGCAGAAAATCGGGCAGAGTTTCCTCGTTTTTCGGACATTTCCCAATTCTACAACACCTGTAATAAAACATTTTATACTCCTAAAAATGTTCATTTACTCCACATCCAACTACGGGACATCAAGTCCACCACAAGCAATTTCAAATAAAAATTTAAAACCATTTTCTGAACACCATAGAAATATAAACAATATTTTTATAACCGTTGGGTTCAAGTCGGGGATTACACCCAACCGCCTACGTACCTCTACCACACAGAGGATCAGAGCTCTCGTAGTTCATTTCTTTAAAACATATATACATTACAAAATAAAGGCGCACAAGTAGTTATTTACAATAAGGTCTATACATTTTCAAAAAGTGGTTGTTGCATGAGGCGGAAGTGTCACTGGGCTTGAGAATGCTAGAACTGCTCGTTAGTCTCTGCCCCTAAAAACATTTTATAAAACATTTGGAAAGAGTGTGAGCTAAAGGAGCTCAATGAGAGTACAGTTCATAGGAAAATAATGTTTCTAGATATAGTTCAAATACAATGTGTAAAACAGTTGTATAAATATCTCATTTCAATAAACATTTACTTTACTTTCTTTTCCTTTTTGAATCCGTCATATCCAATGGAATCCGCCTACCATTAACCACCATTGGCCCATGAAAGAACCTCTGATGAAACAGTCTTAAGATCACCGATGGCCCAAAAGGAATCTCCGATAAATCGTGCCTTTCTTTTAAATACCATTGCACTATGGAATAAATCACATCGTGCGTTGGTAACCTTTTCGTACTTTTCACGTGCATGGCGATATGCATCACTCTTCCTTTCCCTCTATAAAAATCCTATCCCTTTCCCATGTACCATGAACGCTTAAAGCACTTTAGTCGACTTTCCTTTAAACTTTATCTTTGTAACATAGGGTAACCATGGATTCATAAACATTTTTATATAAACATATATATATATATATATATATATATTCATAAACATTTCATTTAATATTGAAACCATAAATCATGCTTTATAAAACTATGGAAACCATAATCATTTCATATTTTCTCAACATAAGTTAAGTAAAGAAAACCACATTTTTTTCATTTAAACATTTATAACATAGATATGAAACCATATATATTTGTGAACATTAATATATACATTTCCATAAACATTTACATTTTCCATCACCTTAGTTATTTAAGCCCTTTTTCCTCCTTTAAAAACTTTCCACCCTCACCTTTTGTCCTTAATCACCTTCCTCCTACAAGTCACATTATCTATAAAATCTATTAACATTCATATATTAACAATATTCAATTAAACCATTAACTGTAATATACTTTCTATTAAATTAGAAAGCAACCCTTAAGCATTTTCTTATTCGACTTAATCTCAACTTATCAATTCACTTCAAATTAAATCAAGGCTCATGACAACATCATTACAAGCTTTAAATCAAAATACATTAGCATGCTTAAAGTGAAAAACCCATAATGCCCTTCACCTTAGCAAAAATTACATTTATACCTTAATTAATTCTTTTTCTTAAAACTTTAATTCTAATACATTCCATTAGGCATTTAATCACTTCCAATTGATTAAAATCAATTGAAACTCAACTTTTCCATACTTTTCCTATGGTGGCCAAATCCTACATGTCACACATTCATCATTATTTCTTCAATTTATTTCATTTTCTTTCAACAATTACATTTAACAATTCCTCAAATGCCATTGATTCAATGAAACTAAATCAAACCAATGCATTTCCAATTAAATCCTCTCTTGGCCAAAATTTACCACCCTTATAATCTAACTCTTTCTTTTCAATTTCTTAGCAAAATCAACCTAGAATCATGTCAATTTATTAGCTAAAGCCTTAACATAACTCAATTGAAGGTTTAGATAAATAAATCCATAAAACCCTAATTGCTTACCTTAATAGTTTTGAATTGTCTTGAGTGTTAGCAATTTCAATGAAATCTCTTGTTCAAATCTACATAAAGACATGCCAAGAAACTCATTTACACCATCATATAACCATTTCCTCCATTAACCTTCAAATTCACATAGACTAGTAAGTCATCTCACCTTAAAAACTTAATTTTTCACTTAGGCTTTGATCTAGGGTCCTTCATGGACATGATGAACACTTGAAATGGCATGAGAATCACTTGAATCTCTTGGAAAGGGGCTGCAGAATTTTCTCCCTTGCTTTGCTTCCTTTTTGCTCCACTTTTGCCTCAAATTGGTTTCACCGTATGCACCCCCAAAGACAAGTCAATTCAGCTGTGTTTTTCATGCCTAATTTGCCCTCTAATTGTCCTTAAATTAACAACATGCCATTGGTTAGCATCCTTGCATTCTAATTGGTCCATATGTAACCGTATAGTCCAAAAGCAACCAAGACAACTTTATGCTCCATAAAATCCCACTAACTTAAACCATAGTTAGCCTTAACTAACTCTCATGGTTAGTTAACTGATTAGTGCCCAAAAAGTGCTATTTTGAATCCTATTTTTAATAGGTTTTGAGCGCTTTTTGTGTTCTAATTGTTATAATTAACCCAATTGACATGTTCGGGTCCCTATTGTACTTTTGATCGCATTCCGGGGCTGTTTTTGTAGTTTTTGCAGGAATTGGAAGCCAAATCGTCGTGTCAATCCAATCATAACAAAGTCGGGTTGATTTCCATCAATTTCATATGGTTTTCTATCAATTTCAGCAAGCCGGGAATGAAGAATATCAAACGAAGAAATGGAATAGTGCAGGCGTGAATAGTAGCAATGAGGGGCTTGATAGAGCAGTATGCTTGATGATGAACGATTACCGTGCGAATTTTTCTCCTGCAGTGAAAATTCTAGCTCTTCAAACGGCCCCGTTTTTGGTTTTTTCTCCTTTCTACCCTCATTGCTTAATAGTTTAGTTAAGGTTAGTTTTGGTAATTCACTTTGATTGTAAGGTTATATAAGCCGCTGTAATACCTTTGATTGACCTAAGTTTGGACGGAAGCAAATACGGGTGCTTTGTTTTCTTCCCAATTTTCTCTCTTCTATTTTTCATTTTCTCGCTTTCTGAAACCAAACACTCCTTTGGGGATGACAGCTCAAAGGATGTTTATTCGATCTCGTATCCTTGAAGAAGAGGGTTGTTAGGCTTGGGAAGTAAGGTTTGCATTTTGTTCCCCTGTTTTTCACGCAAAAGGTTTTGACATTTTGGTTCTCAAATTTGCAACTCTAGGTTTAAAGCTCTTTAATGTACTTTCTTTGACGATACTTAGCAAGCTTTTGAGGGTTCGGTGTATTCTTATCTTTAGATACCCTTTGATATCCGATGTAGTTGCTATTTACGAACCATTGGAAGTAGGTTAGAGGCTTATATTTTCCTTGTAGATGCATGTCATTGATCAATACTTGGTAATCTTTTAGGGTTCAGTGGATGCTTATTATTAGATCCACTGAGATTCATTAGTTGCCCTTTACGAATCATTGTAGGATGGGTCAAGGTGATAGATTTTCACTGTAGGAAACATAAATGCTAAATAAATGCTTTCTATCAAAAGGAAAATTATTAGGGTTTAGTTTTTAAAGTTAAATAAAGATCCGGTTCGGGAATTGACTATAGGTCATCCTCCCCAACGCGAGGAAATGAACCCGAGGACCTCTTTGTAACCCTTTCAACCCAACCTAGCAGCCTAACACTTCAAGGATTTCTTTTTTACACTTTATTTTAGTTTATTTCGTTTTATTATCAATTTCCACAACATCAACTCCACACACTTTTTACACCAAAACCCCAAAATCCAAACCAAATTCACCATTTTGGACTTCACTGCAAATGGTTTGTACGAAGAAAACCTATCCCTGTGTTCGACCCTAGACCACTATACTACAGTAGCTTTGCTACGACAGTAGGAGGAATTTAGGATACAAATTTTGTTGATTTCGGATCACCCTATTGTGGCACGAATCACTAACACAAATCTCTCTTTAACTTTAGTTAACTTTAACTCATCAACTAACCAAAGTTAAGTTAACCACTTTAGGACAAATGCTCATAGGTCCATTCTTGATCACATGGATCACCAAGCTTACATGGCACCATTCTATTGGTTCTTGCTTTGCTTACTTAGATTAGGGTTACTCATTAAATGACTTAAATGCCCTCCTTGAAAATAATACCCTTATACCGATAAAACTTCGAAAATATTCCATGATCGTCCAATCATAAAATTGACCATGGAATACTCTAATTAAACTTATTTCCTATCTTGAACATGCTTTAGAAAAAATTCTAGGGTTACAAGTATTTTTAAAATTATTTCGTAAAAAGGGCATTTTCGTCATAAATCGTCGGACGCTTCAAAAACCTCTTAAACAAATTACGTTTTAATCCGTTTCAGTTTCTTTAAACTCATTACATTATTTTGAACATTTTCAATTTTTGGGTCTCGTTTTCCAAAAATTACTATTCATTTGACCGTTTCCAGTCAAATACATAACTTATTGAAAACGAAATTTACTATTCATGGAAACAGTAAATTCAGGGTCTTATAGGTTTAGCATGAAGCAGTCTGAGAGAGGATACTTTCTTATGTTTAGTGGGATCACCCTCTCGAAATCCGTAATCCCGAACCACAGATAAGGACACACCATGACTATGATTCCATAATAAGCCGGCTATAAGACAATCATGTATGCTATGTAATGTACTAGACCCGACGTATCATATGCTCTGAGAGTCTCAAGTAGATACCAATTGGACTTAGATGATAGTCATTAGGTGGTTGTTGAGAATATCCTCAAGTACTTGAGAAGGACTAGGGATGTATTCTTGATTAATGGAGATAGGGATCTTATGGTAAGATGCCAACTAATAATCTGATAGAGATGACTCCAAATCTTAATCAAGATAAATGTTCACATTAAATGGTGGCACATTCAGTTGGAAAAGTTCCAAATAGGAGATGACTGTGGATTCTATGACTAAATCAAAGTACATCGTTGCTTTCGATGGCAACTTAGAAAGCGGTTTGGACAAGGTAGTTCCTTTATGAACTAAGAGTGGTCCTTAGAATTGTTGATATGATACTGTAGTATTGGTATGACAATGGAGCCATTGCAGCT
Source organism: Tetrastigma voinierianum (assembly GCA_016808115.1). NCBI lineage: Eukaryota > Viridiplantae > Streptophyta > Magnoliopsida > Vitales > Vitaceae > Tetrastigma > Tetrastigma voinierianum. Next base: position 112,903 of record JAEQBH010003193.1, on the reverse strand, counting down.
CAAAAGGAACAGTCTGTTGAATTGAAACTAATTACTCCAAGGTGATGCCATTTGATTTGAGAAATCTTTAGTGATCATGATGTTAAGATAGAGAAATGGCCACTGGTTAGAATATGTTTGATCTCTAAGCGAAGCCTTTTTCCTCGAAGAAGTATGATTCACATCTACTTGCCAAAGGTATGAGATAGAAAGGAAATTGGCTTTAGTGCAAGTGGGAGTTTGTTAGAGAAGTGCTCTAAAGGCAATCGCCCTTAGCACTTATTGTACATCTTATGTTATTATTAAAGACATCTTCATTAATTTGATATTCATACGTTGAATTGATAAAGATCTTTAATCGAATTAATGGAGTCCATGACACATAACATAGCATGAAGGAAATCATGATTAGATCATGATAATAAGATTCCTATCATGTGCAATTATGTTAAAATCTATCCTAAATTATCCTAGTCATAGGATCCAACGAGGCTAGACATTGTGATCTAGCAGGACTGGCATGTTATACTCCTTGATTAGGTCAAGTAGTGGATCTTATAAACGGTGATCATGAGTTGAAATGTGGATGCTTACTAAAGTAGCTAAGTTAGTCAAAGACCTGCCATGAAACAATCATATGGATTATCTATTTAAGTGTAGATGATTGTCTCATTATAGCAATGGTGCATGTATCCTTAGACTTGAAGTGCTCAAGGATATCTTGGATGTTGATTATGTACTTTGACCTCGATCCATGTTGCCACTTGGAGGTCGCTCTTTGGGTGATAGTTAGGTATAGCTTGAGGTATTTGAAGGTAATTGGGTAGCCAACAAAGGATTCGTCACTCCCAATAGAGGAAGAGTATACCTATGGCCCCTTATTGGGATCGTTACTCGGAAATCTCTGGCCATAGTGGAAATGTCATGAAGATTGTCTTCGGTGCATAAGCCGATAGTGTGGATCCGGGGAATGAATCTAATATCACTTGGGCTAAATGTGGCGTAGACAGTCTAGTAGGAGCTACACTTTGCCCATGCTCTGAACCAAATGGTCTATAGATTAGTGAAAGGATGAATTGAGCGGTATTTGTCTATGGAAGGGTTAAAAGTCAAACCATTGGCTCTTTGGTCAATTGGGGTCATGATGTGTTACTAGACGCCGCTCATGACTTGCTTGATTCAATAGTTGAATCAAGTGGCCAACTATAGTAAGGCTTACAATGGGGTGCACACTTAGAAAATTAACCAGGGTTGATATAAAGCAGTTTAGATGTGATACAAATATGAGGGAGATCAATCTTGAGAATGTAATGTCACGGGATTAGTGGAATTCTAGGTTCAAAGGCCCTTACTAAGAGAGAGTGTAGGCTTGGGCTTTTTCATGGGCTTAAGGCCCATGAGGAAACACGTCATAACGCATAGGGATATGTGTAGCCTATCATTTCTTAAAGAGAGGGGCACTTTAGACATTTCATGTGAAACCCCGAGAAAATCTAATTTTCTGAAAAAGGGTAAAATGGTAATTTTAGTCAAAATTCGAAATTTTCTAGATCTTGGATAGTAAACAAACTTCACTTGGTTAGGTCGTCTCATGAGAAATCTAGTTACCCGCGTCGAATTTCGTCGAATTCGAGAGCGATCTGAATTTGCGTTTTTCGAGACGAGTGTAATGCAGATTACTTGGCATATTTTTGAGGTGGCTCACGGTGTGCACATGTCAGTGCGAGAATGAGTCAACTTGAGCTCGAGTGTGGGGCCGCGATGGATACATGGCATGATGCCATTGGAGGAAAACTCATGGTAGATGGATAAGTGGATAAGAAATCGAATAAACCTGATGATAGACGACATGTGTGATGGGGGGACAAAAGACATCTCTTCTCCATTTCTTTGAAATTCGCGGTGGGAGAGAGAGAGCAGATTTTGAAAAGGGTTTTAGAGAGAGAAAGTCAGAAACACTCTCTAGATTTCCCAGTGTTCGGACCGTCGGTTCTCGTCGGGCCAATAAGCAAAGTTGTTCTACGCGGCAAGGGCTACGCGTGGGTACCGGTTTTTGGGGAGTTTCGACAAACTCCGGGAGGTAGGGGTTTTCTCCTACTTGATTTAATCCATTTTTAAGAGCTTTGTAAATGCTTTGGTTGATATGAGACCGTGAGGGGCCGTTTGATCAGTCTCGAAACTTGGGACTGAATTGCTGGAAATTTGGGACACGTTTTGGACAGTCCATGGACTATTTGTGTGGCTTGTGTTATAATTTATACAATAAATTATGGTTTGGGTGTTGTTAGGCCAAAATGGCCATGGATTTCGGTTCCACAAAGTGGAGCCAATGCTTGGTGAGAGGCGCCTGAGACCATTGCATTACGGATGTGGGATTTATTAAAAACTTTGATCCGGTTCTGTTGGGCCAGAAAATGGTCCATATGTGTGTAGCTGAAAATCTTGCTTAAAGATGAATGGCTTGGAGTGTTGTTGACTGGACCATTTGATGTACACAAATTTATTGACGTTATCACCAAAGGACTATTGTGCAATCCTAGCGATGGCGCGATAAACTTGTTGAGATCGGAGTATGTTCCCAAGTTCATAACCTGATGCAAGGACCTTATCTAATCTTTGGAAAAAGCGCGCCATAAAACTTGTTGTCACTTCTATGAATTGATATGGATCAAAACACCTATTCAAATTTATGACTTATTACCCGAGGATTATTATCTAGTCCTCGATGACCAAAACCATTAGCAAACTTGATGTGAGTTTCTTTAGCTATAGTGTTGATTAAAGATATTTGTAAAGTAAACCATTTTCTTTGTGGTTTTTAGGTGATATCACTATGAGTGCACATATCGAACAAGTAGTAAATTGGATTTAAGTCGAGATATCTATCCATGGAGATCCTCGAGAATTTTGCGATCAATTACCCCCGACTACTTAAGCTCCATACTTATTTGGACGATAATATGATATTAGGATTTTCCTTAAAAGCTTCGAAAATAATGAAATCGTGAAAAATGAATGAATAACAAATGAATTTAATATTGAAATATTAAAATATGAAATTTAGATTGAACAATTATCTCTAAGGAAAACATTGAATAATCAGCTATTGTGAAGAATCGATTCCTACGGCTTATCTTGTAACTTTTACTTTATGAACTTGATTTTAAAACTAGTCGAGGAATAAGATGGTGTATTGGATACCAAACCCCGCCATTCATCATCTCACATGTGTTCTCTCGAACACAGTGGGTTAGATAACTACTTTTAAATCTGGTAGCCTTGTTATGGGTATTTTTCTTTCTCGATAAGTATTACCCATGACATGAATTATGAGCTTTGAGCACCTTAAATTAGTCATTGCGGAGGTTTGCCTTTGTCTTTCAGTTCCTGACCTCAAAATTAGAACAACACTCCATTCCTTGGACCAGATCTTTGCTAACACGGGATCGAGATTCACTTTATTGAATTGAAATTGAACTCTCGGCATGTAAATTAATAACTCACTCAGCTCATTCTAGAGTTACAGAGTGAGGAAGAGGATGTATTGATTTAAGTGTACGAACACATTAGATCAACAATATCGAGGTTCATATACCTTCACGAAATTGTTCCTTACTCTCGGGAATGCCTTCTACGTGTCACTTTCGGAGGGCCTGAAATCAATTTGGAAAAAATCTCGTTATGGGTATAGGAGGCGACGTTGGGGATCAGTTCCGAGGAAACAAATGAAACCCGACAAGTCGATTTAATATCGAAGTTCAGCCATAATGTATAAAATCTTGCGGAAAGATAATTTCGACAATAACGTTGAATTGATAGGCTGGGTTTCTAAAGTGCGGATATACCATACATTGGCTTCAATGATCAAAGAAAACCATTGTAAATCGGCAACTAGGTGTTCGAAATCCCAAAATTTATGCGGAATTCAAACAACGGACAATAATTTTAGAAATATAGATGCATTCGAAATTGCATTTCATTCGCGTTAGTCAAATTAGAATGAAAATACAAACTAATCTAATCTAAAATAAAATGGAAAGAAGAAAACGAAAGAAAAGAAAAGAAAAGAAAAGAAAAATAAAAATACAGGAGCCTTAAACCGCCAGTCTCTCTTTCAAGTCGCCCCATGGCTCCGTTTCTTCTTTTCTTATTTCCCCGCATATTATAGGTTTCTGAAGTTGATTTTAATTTAGATGCATTTCTCTTTTGGACTTTAGTTAAGCGCTGATGGCGTCTTGTCATGACGTCGAGCCACAAATCGCGACCTCACATTCTTCATCGCGATCCTTGTCGCGGGAGCCTCTATGGTTCGCGACATGTCTTAAGTGAAGGCGGTGTCGCGGCGGCGATCTTGTCGCGACCTGTCTCAGTTGAAACTCACGTCGCAGCTTCTCGGCGTCGCGACCTTACAGTCCTTGCGGTGATGTCTTCACGGCTGGTGTTATCGCGACTTCCATTCATCCTGATTGTTATGTAATGACCTTATGTTATTGCGACACGAGTCTTACGTGGAAATTGTTATCGCGACAACTTTCTCGCACAAGCGATGTCGCGACTACTTACGATGCGATGTTGATATGTGACGCATCGAACGTTGCGACATTGTGTCTTCTTCTTCTTGATTCTGGTTGTTTAACTTTGAGTTTCTTTCACTCGGCTCACTTTGTTTCAATTAAGCTTCATTTGCGATTGGAGTTTCTTGATGTAACTGAATCACGCATTTTGATTCTTTGTCAAAGCCGCGACATCACGGTCCTTTCATCTTTATGCTTCGTTCTTCTTTGCCACACAGCCCATCCCATTATACCCGAGTTCTGCTCGGCCACATTACCTCCTTTTCTGCTATGATTTACTTTCTTTTGAATTCCACTGGCGCCGCAGAAAATTGGTGAGTTTATTCCAGATTCACACGCCTCATCAGTCTTTTATATAAAATTAATCGAAAAATGGGTGAAAATAGATGACTTTTAAGCTCGTCAAACTCCCGAACAAAATTTTGCTTGTCCCCCAGCGAAAAGAAAAGATTTGTTTGTCCTCGAGCAAAAGGACATTTTAAGTGCATTTTGCGGTTGCAACCAATTTAATTGAAAGCTATGCTAGAAATTGCATTCTTTTACGTATTCGACTTGATCGGTCGAGATTAATTTCTACTGTCGGGTGTTCATAACGAAATTGTTGAAATTGTTTTATAGCGATGAAGTCGATTGATCCTGCTAAAGAAATAAGTTAGTTTCCTTTCTCATTTCATTTCATGTGGTCGATTAATCCTTAGAGGATGTTAGCGTTTTGATCTTTCTGATTTTCCAAATTCCATGAAGCATTGTTCATATTGATCTCCACTAATATAGAGTTATTCTGACCGGGATCAATCAGGTCTTTTTGGGCTTGTAATGTTAGGCTTGGGTAAGGGGTAGGATGGATGGGATTTTAAGGTTAAGATTACCAATACTCCTTTTTCCTTTTCACTCACATACTGCCCTTTTTCTCCTTGTAGTTTCTTGAATAAACTTCCCTAAACTTCATGTTTGGGATACCACATTGATTTTCTTCTATTGAATCGTATAGTTCCAATTTCATTCATAATTCAAATTGGGAATTTTTTTTTCTTTTTCTATCGCTATTCGTAATATAGTGCAATGTTTTGTCTTCTTAAAGCTTCTAACACTCTTAGCAAACTTTGCCAGTAACCCCATACCAAATGACATTAGGGTACTAGGTGTTGAAACACCCCTAAGAACTTAATTGTTCAAGAGAGTTAGGCCACAAGACAAAACCTATTCCTTTAAGCTTTCTTTTCAGCTGTATTTTCTGATGTAGATCTTTTTCTCTTCTTTCCCTTTTTCGTATTTTTTCTTCAGTTCTAAAAATATTTACACTCCCCAAACTTTATTCCTTCTATTCTTTTTGGAGTTCTTTTGCAATCATAGGTTATTTGAAGATTGATTCTTTGGAATGGTCAGTAGGCCCCCATTGGCTTATTTTGGAATAAGGCTTGCTTTTGGCTCAATTTCGAACTAAAGTTTATGCATTATATTATGAATCAGGATGGCTAGAATGGCTCGTAAACTTTCCAAGGATGGCCTATCATTTCTTGTTGGTTGTATCACCTAGGATTTCGCCTTGATCAATAATCTAACAAGTTCTAGAATTAGCTGATTAATCGTGACTAACCCCGAGGATTTTCGACTCATCAATCGATGAGAATTTTATGATGTTATTTCCACAGTCTCCTTGACTCACTCAAGCATTACTACAAACTCAAAAAATTTGTTTTGTTCCTTCAATTATATAACCTTTCTTATCCTGGACTTATCAACAAAATTCAAACTAAATCGCAATTTATGTTTCAATTAAATTGCCTGTCATTTGGCTCTTATTCTTCACTGTACTTTTGCTTCATCCTTTTATCTAATCAATCACCTCAACTGGCTCATATTATGATATGTCAGTATTTTTATTCTTGAGCTAAATTCTACTGTTATTCTTCTAACAATTAAAGCAAAAAGTAAACACACAGTTTAAATTCAAACACATCAAACAAATTTATGGTTTTATTCATAAGAATGTGCAACTGTTGAGAACAAAAGGACTATTTATTATCTCACTTAAATTCGCTTGTCGTGACTTCAATGTAAAGTTGAAAATTTGTGTGCTGTTATTAAATTTAGGCAAATTCAGGGAACCGCCCCACCGGGTAAATTTCATCTTTGTCGCGACAACTTACTGTTTGTCATGACAAAGAAGAACTCGTCGAGGACAAGTAATCCTCCGTCTGCGAATTTGCTGCAGTTTTTACTTAAGATGTCGCGACCACATCACTCTTCTTTGAAGGAATTGCTCTTGTTGCGACATAAGTAAGTTTTTTGTCGCACATCTCGAATTCCTAATTTTCTTCCTTCAATTTTACTAAGTCACGACATCAACTCGCTATGCAACCGCCTGTAGCCATTAAGTTTTGTCGCAGTCCGTTTGCCTCGAAATTAATGAGCAAGAGAGCTTTTCATTCTTTATTAATTTCAAATTCCCAAGAGATCAACTAAATCAATTCCACACAATTCAAACATATATTCTATCTTACCTTTTCGCGAATTTGTATAGGAAAAGAATGCTCCCTTCAAAAGCTATCTCGTGAATTGTCGGAGTTGTCCTCGAATTGTCTCCTCTCTCCTTCCTTTGCATTTTTGTCACATTCGCAACATTTACAAAAAGGATGAATTTAACAAAAAATTAACTTCCATATTACTAACTAATCACTATAAAAAACTAAAGAAAACAAAATCTAGGTGAATTCTAAAAATTTCAAAGTCTAAAAACAGAAATTAAAAGTCTTTATGGGTTGCCTCCCATCAGCTGCTCAGTTTTGAGTCCTTAGTTGGACTTGCTGTTTTGATTCTTTCTTTCTCCTTAACAACCAAATTTGTAACTCTTTCTTTTCGTTCTTCCCGCCTTGATAATGCTTCGCCTTGTCCATTGACTTTAAATTCTTCTCAAAGATCGCCTTTAATGTTATCAAGTTCCAAATGTAGTGCTTGACATCATCAGATATGGTCTACTCCCACCTTGATTTCAACTTTCCTGGGAACAAATTTTATTCTCTGGAGTTAAATAGCGTAACTTCATCCCCTTCGTTGAACTCTTTCCTCGTAACTTTCGACTTCATGCCATTTCTTTGTCTTGTCTTTTGTATATCCTAGCATTATCATAGGCTTCATTTCTCGCTCTTCCAGCTCATTCAGCTTGAAGTAATATTTCTTTCCCTTGCTATTTTGAAATCGAATTCAGCTTCGATGGCCCACATAGCTTTGTATTCCAATTCAAGAGGTAGGATGACATGGTTTGCCAAACACAACTCAGATGGGACATTCCAATGGAGTTTTGAAATGTGTACTCTATAAGCCCAAAGTGCATCATCAAGTTTGAAGACCTTCAATCCTTCCCGGGTCAACTTACAAGCCTTTTCCAAGATTTTCGACTCGTTGGAAATCTCTCGCTTTGTCCATCGGGTCCGGGATGATAAGCTAGACTCTTTATATGCTTGATCCCATATCTGCTCATGAGTTTTGAGAATATTTTGTTTGCAAAATGGCTTCCCCCATCACTAATGATAGTTCTGGGTGTTCCAAATCTGCTCAAAATATTCTTTTGTAAGAAACTCACAACTGTATTAGTATCATTCCTTGGACAAGCCACTGCTTCCACCCATTTGGAAACATAATCCACTGCTAGCAGTATAAACAGGTTTCCAAATGATTGTGGAAAGGGTCCCATAAAATCTATCCCCCATACATCGAAAATTTGCACCACCATTATGCCTCGTAGGGGCATTTCATTTATGCTGCTGATATTTCCAATCTTTTGGCATCTATCACATACTCAATCTTATCTCAAGCACATTCCCGAAAATAGTTGGCCAATAAAACTCGATTGGAGTATCTTGTGAGTCGCTCTTCTCCGTAAAATGCCCCATATGGTGATGCATGGCATTCATTCATAATTCGCTTGTTCACCCGCACACATCTTCTTATAATCATATCGCACCCTCTTAAACAATAAAGGTCATCCTAAATATAATACCCGCCGTCACCCCGAGCTTTCTTTTTTCGCTGGTGGTCGAATTCTGTAAGGAACTACTCCACAAGCCAATTCACAATATCAAGATACCATGGCATTTGGAATGACACCTTTAAACAACCGTTCATCCGGGAAGGCTCCCTTAATTTCGTTTCCTTTTCTCGTTTCATTCTGTTTACCGATGTCGATCAGAACTATCACATTGTCACAACCTTTATCCTTAATTTCCGTGATCAAACTTCAGTAGTAGCACCCATCTTATCGCCTTGGCTTAGCTCCTTTGACATCGATATTTGATGGCCGCATGGTCGGAGATGAACTATAACATGGGATCCCGTATCGTATGGTCAATTTCTCTTAAGCAAACACTACATAGCATTCTTTTTCGCTTGTCAATAGTTTTCTGCGGCTTCATTGAAGGTTATGCTAGCATAATATATGGCTCAATATTTTCCTTTCTTGCCCCAATACAAAACTCTATCATAAGTCACTGCATCACATTACTCGAATCCTCGATCCCATTCTTGCAATGCATGATAGTGCGAACCAACTGGATCTTGATTTCTTCAGCAAATTTCTGCAGAATCATCAAAAATTAAACTTTTGTGTCCTTCTACAAGAATCGTATAGTGGTCCGCTAATTTTGAGAAGTCTTGATGAATCTCCTATAAAACTGCACGTCCCAAGAAACTACTTATACCTTCACTGCTTCAGGAGGTGTGCTAAGGTTTTGATAATGGAAATCTTGGATTGGTCCACTTCTAGCCCCGTAGCGTAAATTTATGACCAAGAACACAATTTCGTTACCATGAAATGGCATTTTTCCCAATTTAGTGCTAGTCAGTTTGTCCCAGATTCAAGCAATCGCCTTTGATTTGCTCGTATTACTGTTCAAAACTGACCCATACAATCGTGAAGTCATCCATAAAAATTTTACAACTTCTTCTACCAAGTCCGAGAACATCGACATCACATCTCTCGAAAGTAGTAGGAGCATTTATTAGCCCAAATGGCATCCTTCGAAAGCAAAGCGTACCATAGGCATGTGTAAATGTAGTATTTTCTTGGTCCTCGGGTGCAATTGCAATCTGGTTGTAGCCTGAATATCCATCCAGAAAACAAAAATGATGATGTCCTGCTAACCTGTCTAGCATCTGATCAATGAAAGGTAATGGAAAATGATCTTTCCTGGTTGCTGTGTTCAACTTCCTGTAATCAATGCATATTCTCCATCCTGTCACTGTTCTTGTTGGAATCAATTCATTTATGTCATTGCGATTACAGAATCCACCTTTCTTTGGGAACTACGGACCGGGCTAACCTAAGACTATCCAAATCGTATAGATAAAAACCAAAGATTTAACCATTCGAGTACCTCCTTCCGACTACCTCCTTCATGACTGGATTCAATCTCCTCGATGTTCAACTGGTCTCAGACTATCTTCTGTAAGTATTTTGTGCATGCATATCATGGACTGATACCTTTAAATCTTCAATATACCGCGGCTATAGACTCTTTTATGCTTCCTTGTACCTCCAAAGAAACTTTGTTCCTCGAAGATCACTAAGTCCGCGAAATTATTACTCGGGTTTGCTCTTCAAGTAACCTGTAAGCATACTTTAAATGACTTGGCAACTCTTTAAAACTAGCCCTTCTTCACTGGTTTCTTTGATGAACTTCTTTCTTTGATTTTGTCTCTTTGTTTTATCCCATTTTTTGTTCAAGACTCATCACCTTTTCAAGAATGTAAATTGATGCGCAGAAAATTCAATCAAACCTTCTTCGTGATACTGGAAATTCATCTCTTTTTCATTGATTGAAAGTTGGTCATTACAATCATAGTAAAATTCAGAGTTGTTGACATATACATCTTCTATCGACCTTACATCTGCCCTCTCTATGTCTAAACTCCTCAAACTTTTGATTAAATCAAGTCAATCGTCTCTTCTCCAACTCGAGCTTGAGAATCCCTCTTCTCGCATATCGATTAAAGTCGTTCACTTGCTAGGAATGGCCTTCCCAAAGAATAGAGGGACTCAGAATCTTCTTCCATATCCAAAGACGATGCATTTAAGCTCCATCGGAAAATAAAGTTCCCCACCTTTACCAAAGACATTACTCCTATGATGCCCTGTGTTTCGCTGTGGTTCTATCCGCCTATTCGATGGTGACAAGAGGAGCACTCCGTAAAACTTAACTTCTTGGCAACAGAATAAGGCATTAAATTTATACTGGCACCTGAGTCACAAAGAGCTGAACTCCAACCATGGTACTGGATTGTAGGCCCTCGATCCTTCATCTTTTCTCGGTAAGCCTCTTCTTGATCACAAAGACTGCAAGTTGCATTCACAATTCTTCTTCAACAATCTTCCTTGCCGCATGTCTCAAAATTTTGCATAAAGTGGCATCCGAGTAACCACCTCGTGAAAGGCATGTCGATCTCCAAATTTTCCAAAGTGTCTTAAGAACCTTGCAAACTGCTCTCTATCTTTGATTTCTCGCAAATTCTCTGTGGAAATGGGACTGGCTGTGTCGATTGCTCGGTCTTCTTCTGCTTCCTTCTTCCCGACAAATGCTCCTTCTTTCTTTCTTTTCTCCAAGAGCCGCATTGTCCGGGCCTTCATCTCCCTACGCTTTCATCTTTTCTTTCTTTCCTCCAAGCTCCTTCCCACTTCGAGTTGCATGTTCATACGCCTTTTGGATTCTTCTTCGTGTCACCGGAAATGCATCCGGGTTTTGCGTGTTTAGAGCCAATGTCTATTTGTGTTTCTAGGTCTCTCGAGGGAGGCATTAATGGGTCTTCAAAATTCTCCGAGAATTGGCATTTCGAGGCTTCCAATTCGCAAACTTTTGTCTGTTGAGGTTTAGTGCCTTCTTGTTGTCCCTCATGAATTGCATTTGCTCTTCAAAATGGTCGGGCCTCCTCCGACCCCGCACCTGCTTCTCATTTTCACCTCCTCACACGGCGTAGGAACCTGTGTGGCGATATCCTTGTCAGGATTTTGGCTCCATGCCTTGGGCCTTGTGAGGCCCCTCCACCATATGAAAAATTTTCATGGTTCCTCAGCCGATGATAGTGGGTCATAGTATTAGATTTGGCTCTGAAGAGAACTCGCCTCCCAAGTACTTAACCTCCTCAGCATCATAAAACAGTTCTTCAGTGGGTACCTCAGCACTTCCTCTCAATAGTTCCCTCTCAACTGCTCCTATTTCATGAACAAAGGTGCATCTTCTCCTCTTGCTTCGTCTTACTTCTCCTATGCATGATGGCATCTAGCTTTGCCTCCATGGTCAGCCATTATTATCTTGCTCGCCTCCATGACTCCTCTTCCTCCAATTACCTTGAAACTCTAATGGAGCTCATATTGCATTTTGCCAGTCCTCGACGACACTTCTTTCTTCTTCAAGACTTTTATCGCTTGAATGCTCCACAAAGATGAAGCATCAATAATTTAGATGTATCATTCAGAGCATGATACACTATGTCCATCCGGGTCTTCGATCTATTCCATGGAACTGACACCTCTTCAACAACCTTTGAATCTTCCTGTGCTACGAGCTTCATCTTCCCATTGAACACACCATCTCCCTCCTTCTGCAGGTGAGTGAAGGTGGAAAGAATCTGACCTGTAGGCTTCGCAATTCTCCTAAGCATCAACAGAGCCATATGGCGTAGATTCATACCATGTATCACAGATTCTTAGGAGAAATGGGAATAAATGCAATTTTATGACCTCCGGTCTCACCCTATCTACTTCACCATGTTTGCTTACCCAGAAACCTCCTGCATGCTCATTTGGGTCTTCAAGGATGACCAAGAAACCGGTTGTTGCCGAACCATTGTAATCGTGGCCGGGCTTCAGCTTAAAATTATTTGCATCAATCGCAGTCATTCTGATCACAGAAGACCTTATCCCGAATAATAGGTCTCTAAAAGTCCTCCAATAAATGATTGGAGGCCTTCTCGGGGTCATTGCCTCGTTGTCCTTCGCTCCGTCCGCCTTCATCCGCCATAGCCGAAGCTCTCGACCTTTCGCCTTCTCAAGTTTCCTTCGAGTGTTCTTTCTAGTTCCAAGATTCATTGAATCGCACGTTGTTCTGCTTCCTATGCATTAAAATTTTCTCCTTAAATCAAAACACACTTACATTAATAGGATTAGTCAGCCCAACAAATATTTTCAATTATGGCTTGTTAAAAATTAGTGGCTAAAAATAACCACGCTTGAAAACTATTTTTGTTCTTTTTCTTTAAATGTCCAAACTAGCATTTCCCTTCTTTCGCCGTAATATTGATCTATTAAAACTTTCGATCCCGCAACGGCGCCTACAAAACTGCTGACTGGACCATTTGATGTACAAATTTATTGACGCATCACCAAAGGACTATTGTCTAATCCCTAGCAATGGCGCCAATAAACTTGTTGACCGGATCAGAGTATGTTCACAAGTTCATAACACAATTACCCAAGGACTATTATCTAATCTTTGGAAAAACTGCGCCATAAAACTTGTTGACCACTTCTATGAATTGATATGGATCAAAACACCTATTCAAATTTATGACTTATTACCCAAGGATTATTATCTAGTCCTCAGTAATAAAACCATTAAACTTTGTTGAGTTTTTAGCTATAAGTATGATTAAAAGATATTTTGTAAAGAGTAAACCATTTTCTTTGTGGTTTTCGACCAAAGATAATTGCAAGTGCACATATCGAACAAGTAGTACCTGGATTTATCATTATACTATCCCATAGAGTCTGTGACTCATCAATTGACCCATCAATCTCATTATATCTATGATCTACTGACAATATATTGATTCCCAACTAAATACGAAGTGAACTGAAATATTTAATAACAAATGAATTTAATATTGAAATATTAAAATAGCAAATTTAGATTGAACAATTATCTCTAAGGAAAACATTGAATAATCGCTATTAGAAGAATCAATTCCTACAAACAGATCAGAATCCTTTTGCTTTCATGAACTCGTGATTTTAAAACTAGTCCAAGGAATAAGATAGTGTGGACTAGATCTCTCCAAACCCACCATTCATCATCTCACCTAACTGTTTCAACACAGCGGTTGGGGATAACTACTTTTAAATTCGGGTAGCCTTGTTCGTATTTTTCTTTCTCAATACTTCATACCCATTGGGACATGGATCGCAAACCCGAGCTCCTTAAATTAGTCATTGCGCAGGTTTGCACTGCATCGTTCCTCAACCTCAAAATTAGAACAACTTACTCATTCCTTGATTAGATCTTTGCTAACACGGATCGACCACTATTCGACCGAGGTGAACTTCCTGCATACTTAAATTAATAACTCACTCAACTCATTCCTAAGCATAAGTGAGAAGAGGGGATGTATTGATTTAAGTGTACAGAGCACATTAGGATCAGCAAATGTAATATCATGTTTATATACCTTCCCGAAATTGTTCTCTTTTACTTCTCGTGAATGCCTTCTCTCAGGTCACCCGAGGGCCCTCAGAAACGTAGAAATGGAAAATCTCTCAAGCATGGGTATGTGAGACCGACATCGATCAATCTCAGAAACAAGCAAAACCAAAGAAGTTTCCATTTAATATCCAAGTTCAGCCATAATGTATAAAATATGCGTGAAGATAATTTCATACAGCGCCAATTCACGGGAGCTGGTTTAAATTAATGATTATACCATACATTGGCTTGCTAATCAAGAAACCATCAGAATTTAAGAATCATGTTTGGGAATCTCCAAAATTTGTTTGGAATTCAAACAACCAGACAATAATTTTAAGAAATATAGATCTGCATTCAGCTAAACCCTTTACAGCTAACGTTCGAATCCAAATTAGAATGAAAATACAAACTAATCTAATCTAAAATAAATGGAAAGAAGAAAACTAAAGAAAAGAAGAAAAGAAAAGAAAATAAAAATACAGGAGCCTTCAAAGAACCTGCATCTCTTTCAAGCGCCCAGCCTTCAAGTTTCTTCTTGCAACCTGCATATTTATAGGGTTCCGAAGTTGGGCCCCACTTCATGCATTTCTTCGACTTTAGTTAACCGCCCAAGAGGATTGATATCAAGCCGCGACATCGAGCCCTCGCCGCGACCTCTCCGCCTCTTGTCGCAAATTCTGTCGCAGAGCCTCTATGTGGTTGCGATACGTCTTATGAAGCCGGTGTCGCTGACAGCTTGATTTTTTGTCGCGAATTTTCTCATTGAAACTCACGCCGCGAAGCTTATCGACGTCACAATCTTCCGGTCCTTGCAGCGATGTCGCGACAAATGCGTTGCCGCGAATTTCCATTCATCATGAATTGTTGTCGCGACAACTTTCTCCCTTGCAACCGATCGTGGATCGCCGATGTGCAAAGGTTGATGCTATGATCGCATCCGCACGTCACATATCAGGTCTTTCTTCAATTCCCCGGTTGTTTAACTTTGAGTTTCATTCACTCCCCGTACCACTTTGTTTTCACTAAGCTTCATTTGGCGCATCGGAGTTTCACTGATGTAACTTGAATACGCATTTTGATTGTCACAAAGCCGACATCCGGTCCTTCATCTTTATGCTTCGCTCTTGCCGCCACCGCTTCATCCCATTATATCGCTTGCGCTCGGCCACATTCTCGCTCCCTTAATGCGCAATTTATGCTTTCTTTTGAATTCCCCCGCCGCACGTAAAATTGGTGAAGCTTATTCCGCATTCCCGTGATATAAATCGCCTTTTATATAAAAATTAATCGTAAAATGGATCGAAAAATAAGATGACTTTAAGCTCATCAAGTGTGTATGGAAAGAAATTGTTAATGCATGAAAATTTAGTGTGTTAACATGAGAGTTTGAATTATATAAAATATAATTGTGTGAGAGCCATTGAAATTAAATTGGATTGTTGATTAGCCCATGTGATCTAATTTAGATGTTATTGATATGAATAAATAACATGATGTTGTGAGTTAAAATTTGGTTAGTATATGCATAATTTATATATTAACATGAATTGTTTGGAAATGACATAATGCATTCCATATGCACCGGGGCACCCTAGAACGATAGGTGGAGGCATGACATTTAAAGAAAATAAAAAGGAAAATGGTTGTGAAAGGAATTTCAATGGAAGATTTTCCGGAGAATTGGGTTGGGAGATTGTCCAACAATTCATGTCGGAGGAGCCCATGCGAATCGCTTCTCGAGTTATCCAACAAATTCGCCTAGGGCTGTCCAATATATTTAATAAACTCGCATGTTGAGAACAAAAACCTTTTGTTTTGAAAACAATGTTTTTCTCACTCTTGGCTTAGGCATGCGTGAGGGAGTCAGTGAGGACTCGAGACATGGAAGTGGGTGGGTCATATTCTCATCCATATCATGTAGATATTTGAGTAGGGACTTGCATGTTTTACTTGAATGTGTTTGTGTTGAACCATTACATATGCACTTAGGTGGGGAGTAACCCATGTAGGAGGTTATCACTAATGGGCATTGCTCACCCCCGTCGAGGAACATTATTTCGTGAATTATAAGTACTGAAGACAACGCTCATTAGAGGTCGCTTGAGAAGAAAGCCGATATGTGCTTTGATCAATATCTTTGTAAAACATGTATTAGAATTCTAAATTTTAATATATGTTTGTATTAAGAGTGATGTAATTAACTCTTGAACTATTGTAATATAGTTGGTTAGATTTTTTGGTGAGTATTGATGTATGGGCCCAAGTGACTATTTTTACTCATGTATGGGTCTCATGATATGAGACACACAGGTTTTCCGTGATGGTCGACGGGCTGTCACTGACCCCTGGATTCGGGGCTACATTTCATGAGCTGTGTGGTTTTCATAAATGATCACCAATGATCGGCTTCATTTGCCTCACTCATTTATTGAAGGGTGTTCAAGAGAGTTAGAGAGGGAAGTTCTCTCGAACCTCTCGGGTGAGACTCTGCTGGCTTCTCGTCGTATCAAGACTACTAACACCAAGACTCTTTCGAGATCGCTTCCTCGAGGTTATCGTCTCACTCTTCGTGTGGATACTGTTAGAGGCAAACCTAGGACTTCGATCACTTCGATCATCATTGGCCCGACCGTTATATCGGTTTTTGAAACTGATACAAGGTAATCCAGCACCATTCTCTTGTGTTTTGAATCGGATTTGATGCCCTAAGGGATACTTGGGAGGGTTTTTGTTGAATTATTTTTTCTACTGCTTTAGCATGAGATGCCACCTTTAAAAACCCAACATAGTATGTTGATGACATGATGTTAGTGTATAATAGTTTTTTTC
Source organism: Tetrastigma voinierianum (assembly GCA_016808115.1). Classification (NCBI taxonomy): domain Eukaryota; kingdom Viridiplantae; phylum Streptophyta; class Magnoliopsida; order Vitales; family Vitaceae; genus Tetrastigma; species Tetrastigma voinierianum. The sequence goes on along the minus strand of JAEQBH010003193.1, from coordinate 96,069 downwards.
CTTCACCCAAGTTTTGTCCCACTGGGTTTTACTAGCAAGGTTTCTAAGGTGGCAGTCCTACTAGACTAAAAGCAACCTATAACATCATAAAAATATTATACTCTTTTTTCTTGCCTAGGTTTTATCCCATTAACTTTTATTAGCAATGTTTTAATGAGGCATATTCTTAACAATGGTCATTCAAGGGGGAGTGTTGTAAATGAGGAATTAATGCATTAGGTAAATGACCATATGCATTGTGGTGAATGACCACATTCATCCCATCACCATCAAGGCTTCATTACTCTTCCATTAAGGCGAGTAATGAAAGGCCACTTTGTAAGCCTAAAAAAGGCTCTCATTCCTCTGTGAAATAGCATCCCATAGTGAGAAGTTCCCTTTCTCTTTCTTTCTTTCTTTCATTTACATCAATTTTGCTTTGCATTTTATAATATATTTCACAAGAGAATACAATTTATACTTAGGGTTTTTTTATTTGTCAAAATACTTTTCTACCCCTCTTAATTACTTAAGCTAATAAAAAAAATATTTATTTTCTTATTTTACCCCTTGATAAAATTCACGGTGTTATAGATAATTTATTTATTTATTTACTTTCAGTTTTAGCTTAGTTGTCTATTTATCTATTTTTGTTTTAGTCTCCATATTTCAATAATATCAGTCTATCTATTTAATGAAATTGTCTTTAATCTTAATTTTTCATTTGATTGGGTTGAATCTTATCTTGTACACTTGTTTGTAATTGGTTTGACGAATATGTTGTAGGATAATATTTGATTGGAATATTAGTTAACTCAAATTTCGATTTGGATAATTTGAAATAAATTGTATACGCAATTCTTCTCCTTTGAGTTCATATGTGTTTAGTTCAAAGTGTTATTTATTAAGAATTCAAATTTGTATTTATTTTGGTTTACTCACATTTATTTGTACATAATTTGATTGATTAGTTAGTTTGGACGAATCGATTTAATGAATTTTATTTACTTTATATATTTTAATATTTGTTTTTAATAATATTATTGATGGCGTGATTAATTCTATTTGTAAATGTGTAAATGCATAGTTTTGTTTTTAGGTTTTTGACTAAGTTAAATTAAATGTTTTCTTTAAAGAGCTAGCTTTAGATAATTTTTTCCTAAATAAAAATATATCTTTTGTATTTATTCTTTGAAAATTAGTTTTGATAATTGTTTAATATTTAAAAAAATATCACTTTTTAAAATATAGTATTGAATAATGGTTTATTAGTTCAATTTTAAATCACATCTAACATCAAAAGATTCCATTTTTTTCAGTTTATTTATTTATTTATTTTTATTATCACTTTATTTTAAGCAAAATCTTCTTTGTTTATGTTAACTTATTTCATGTTTTTTTGGTTTTTTTTTTAAATTTACTTTTTTAAGCAAATTTATTTTTGAATGAGTACTGTCTCTAATTCTAGTTTATTTTCAACGTACTGACATTCTAGATTAGTTTAGCATGCTTTAATGGGCCATAGTTTACCTTCATGGAAATATGTGATAATTCATGTTCTTGTGAACTCTAATTTATTTTTGTGATTTGCTTTTGATTTATTTCTCTAATTCGTTTCCTGCCATGTATGATTTTATTTCCATTGAAATGTAAGATAATTTATTCTTCAGTCAATTCTAATTTATTAGCTAGCAAATGCATGAATTTTTTTGTACATATTTTCTAATTCTAATTTACTTTGAATTATTTTCATGTTGATAATTTACTTATATTATTTTTCTAATTCATCTTCTACTCAATAATTAATTTATACTATAATTTTTTCAATCTTTAATTTATCTCCCCACAGTATGATTTTTTTTTACCAATACCAATTTATTTCTAAATTTGTTTTTCTAATGGTTTATTTTCTTATCAGAGGAATTGTAACTTTATTTTTTTTAAGATAGATTAGTTTGAAGATACTAAACTGTCCCCGTTAGAACTCGAACTTAGGACCCCCCTCCCTATGCCCCATTTTAACGGTGAATGTTCTACCACTTAAGTTAGACATGATGGACAAAAGTTACAAATAGGAATTGTAACTAACTCTATTTGTCTCCTTATCAATGTTATTTTCATAGATATTTAATTATTTGTCTTATATGATTTTCCTATTTCTCTAATTTTCATTTTTATCTAATTCTAATTCTAATTATTTATTTTCTTCCTAATAAATTGTAAAACCAAGAAAAAATTTCAATTTTTTCTAAAAATGGTAAACGATACTCAAGCCAGAAACCATAAATTTTCTAGATCTCTGATGATAAAACAGACATCGCTGAATTCGCTTTCAAATCTAGTTACCTAGCCGACTTTGCCTGATTCGAGACATCACTTCACATTTTCGGCACCAGTGACACCCTCATCCGGGGTCCTGCTGACAACCCGTCAACCTCATGGAATGGTGGGGTGTCTGCAACCCGACGCCACCATCATGTCCCATTTGATCGGATCCATAATTTCCAATCCAAAAATCGCATAAAGTCTCTTCAGACGGAAGCTCTATCCAAAATACAACCTGTATAACAATATATCACATGACCCATCCGGGCTCAATATACCACACCGGGTCATTTATTAGTCATAGCGACCACTCGGTCCCATTCAACCATACCCTAAATACTATATATGCAATCACAAGATACATTGAAGGACCTAACTCAATTTCCTCTTCCTAATCTGAGGACCCTCCGACAATCTCTTACTTACCGAGAAAACATTTCTTTAAACCCTTTTCAAAAGTGAATCAATAAGCTAACTCCATTTATATAGTTATGTCACTGTAAAATCTTATTAAACATGGAAGGGAGAATTTTTTTCTTAAATATTAAACCTTTTATACGATTAAATATTTTGAAGAAAATCAAGAAAAGTTTCTATTTTTCGGACATCTCCCAATTTACAACACTTGTAATAAAACATTTTACACTACCAAAAATATTCATTTACTCCACATCCAATACGGGACATCAAGTCCACCACAAGAAATTTCAAATCAAAATTTAAAATCATTTTCTAAACACCATAGAAATATAAACAATATTTTAAAGCATATATACATTACAAAATAAATGTGCACAAGTAGTTATTTAAAATAAGGTCTATATATTTTCAAAAAATGGTCGTTGCATGAGGCAGAAGTGCCACTTAGCTTGAGGATGCTTGTAAGACCCGAAATCCACTGAAAAGGGCAACCTGTAATTCGACATAAAGTTGTTAATTTCGGTTAAAAATCCATAATTTATTCTCTAGATCTCAGATGATGAAACGGATTTCACCGTTGGAATCGTCTCAAAACCTAGTTAGCACGCAAATTCGTAGAGAATTCAGACAAATTTCTTGAATTTACACATTTTTTCGAGGCATCGCGTGCGTCAGAAAAACGATTTTGATGCGACGAAGTCACATATAACAGCATCATATGCCATAGCGGCATGAGTAGAAACGATTTAAACCCGACAGCCGAGATAGCGCCGAATCGCCAAAACTCGAAGCAAAGGACATAAAAGTCATTTTTTGAATTGTTTAAATGACATAAGAGACAAAACACTAAATAGTGTTGTCTCCTACAAAAATTAAAAAGAGGAAAACGTGAAAAGGAGAGCAGGGGAGATGCGAAAAGAAAATGGCGATTTTTTTAGTGTGAGAAGGTCTGGCTTCTCTCTAAAAATACGGGCGATCCGACCGCTCTAGCCTTCGACAAGAAGGAGAACCGCTTCACGGAGAGGGCTACGCGTGACACCGGATTTGTGAGTTTTTGACAAACTCCGAGAGGTAGGGCTTCTCCTACTTGAGTTTTATTCCCATTTAAGTGTTTTAATAATGCTCGAAATGAATCGAGGCCGTTAGGTTATTTAATCTTTTCCAAACTCGGGACCAATTGATACAAATTTTTGAAAATCAAATGGAGCAGCCGCGGGCTGCTCCACGGCTGATTTTGGTGGAAAAATTACATTTGTGTGTTGATGCGTGTATTGATTGGATTTTTTGAGGTGGAAATGGTCGTGGAAACCCGGTTCACTCTTATGAACCGGATGATTGATTTTTCGTGAATAAGAATCCGAGGGCTCTACTATTCTCGAAACAAAGGTTCTCAAAATATATTTTTGAAAATATATGCTGGTTCAGTAATCTTCAAGTAGAATTGTCAGGTTTGATCATTAAATGCAAAGTGAGCTAATTTTGATGTGAAGAATTAATTAATTTATATGACATGATTGTGTGAATTAAATTCCTGTAAATATATGATGTTTATATATATTTACCGTGAATGGGGATCGTATTGGAATTGGCATACATGTATTCCATATGCACTGAACACCCTAGGACAGAGTGAGCATGATATCTAGAGAAAATCTGCCGAGGGTCTAAAAATATTAATTATCTGAGGGTAGTCCAATAAAAAAATATCAATCAGCCGGAGCGCCCAATTGATATTCATCGGAGGGTAGTCTCATGAACAAATAACATATATCAATCGGGTCGGAGCGTCTAAAATTGATATATATACACACGGAGGGTTGTCCATAAACAAACAAAATAATAATTTTCATAATGAGTTTGTGTGAGTGTGAAGGAGTCTAGTGGAGGACTCCTGATCCGAGTTGGTCATGCAGACATTCAAGTAGGATCATGCATTCGTTGAACGTGTTTTTTACTGGAGCATTGCACTGTACTTAGGGTGGTGAGTAGCCCACTTAGGCGATTCCACATCGGTACAGCTCACTCCCGTCGAGGGATATTATTTCATGTGCAATGAGCGTATGAGGGGACGGCCTGCCCCAGAGACCGAGGATTAGAAGAAAAGCCGGGTTGTGGCTTTGATGTATACATGTATTAGAACTTTTAAGTTTAATGTATGTATCAGATAAGAGTAAAACATATTGACCTTTGTAATATTAGTATAGTTGATTCATAGTTGGCATGTATATTGAGTATTGTTTATGGGCCCAAATGTAATGCTTAAATCATTAACTGCTATATTGGATTGTCTGGGACAAGTTTATGCAGTGTTCTCAGACTAGTAGAGCCCCGTACAAAGGAGACTCGCCTCGATTTTCGTGAAATGCCTGGTCACCCGATGACTCACAGCACACCGCGGTTGACTGGGAAATAACGGACTCCTGAATTCGGGCGCTCACAATGCTCAAACTCGTCACAATCTCTCGCGCCTCAAAATATTTCTTATTAAACATTTGGAAAGAAGGTGAGCTAAAGGAGCTCAGTGAGAATACAGTTCATACGAAAAAAAATGTTTCCAGATATAGTTTAAATACAATGTGTAAAACACCAGGCAAAGATTCACTTAATAAACACTTACTTTACTTTCTTTTCCTTCTAGATAATGTTCAAATACAATATGTAAAACAATTGTATAAATATCTCATTTCAATAAACATTTACTTTACTTTCTTTTCCTTTTTGAATCCGTCATAGCCAATGGAACGCGCCTACCGTTAACTACCGTTGGCCCATGGAAGAACCTCCGATGAAACAATCTTACGATCATCGATGGCCCAAAAGGAACCTCCGATAAATCGTTCCTTTCTTTTAGATACTATGGCACTATGGAATAAATCACATCGTGCGTTGGTAACCTTTTCGTGCTTTTCACGTGCATGACAATATGCATTACTCTTCCTTTCCCTCTATAAAAATTCTATCCCTTTCATAAGTCATGCACGCAGAAGTAATCTTTAGCCGACTTTCCTTTAAACTTTATCTTTAAAATATAGGGTAACCATGGATTCAATCACAAACATTTTCATATAAACATATATATATATATATATATATATATATATATATATATATATATATATATATATATATATATATATATATATGTAGAATATATGTTCATAAACATTTTCTGCTAATATGGAAACCATAAATCATGCTTTATAAAACTATGGAAACTATAAACATTTGTATTTTATCAATGTATCTAAAGAAACCACATTTCCTTTTTCATTTAATATGGAAACCATAAATCATGTTTTATAAAACTGTGGAAACCATAATCATTTCATATTTTCTCAACATAAGTAAAGTCAAGAAAACCATATTTCCTTTTTCATTTAAACATTTATAACATAGATATGAAAACATATACATTTGTAACATTAATATATATATATATATATATATATATATATATTTTGTAAACATTTACATTTTCCTTCACCTTAGTTATTTAAGCCCTTTTTCCTCCTTTGAAAACTTTCCACCTCCACCTTTGTCCTTAATTACTTTCCTCCTACAAGTTACATTATCCATAAAATCCATTAACATCATACCTTAACAATATTCAATTAAACCCTTAACTATAACATACTTTCTATTAAATTTGAAAGCAACCCTTAAGCATTTCCTTATTCAACTTAATCTCAACTTATCCAATTCACTTCCAATTAAATCAAGGCTCATGGAAACATTATTACAAGCCTTAAATCAAGCCATTAACATGCTTAAACTAAAAAACCCATAATGCCCTTCACCTTATCAAAAATTACATTTATACCTTAATCAATTCTTCTTCTTAAAACTTTAATTCTAACACCTTCCATTAGGCATTTAATCACTTCCAATTGATTAAAATCAATGGAAACTCAACTTTTTCATACTTTTCCTAGGGTGGCCTAATCCTACATGTCACCCATTCATCATTATTTCTTCAATTTCTTCCAACAATTACATTTAGCAATTCATCCAATGCCATTGATTCAATTACACTAATCAAACCAATGCATTTCCAATTAAACCCTCTCTTGGCCTAACCCTCTCCATGCTATATCTCATTTTCATCCAACTTTTAATTCCATTAATTCCTTCAAGTGGTTCAAGCAAATGCCATTAAATCAATTAAAACCAATCAAACAACAATTTACTTCCATTAACATCCAAGGTTGACCTAAATTTAGAATCCTCATTATCTCATTCTTTCTTTCAATTTCTTAACAAAATCAACCTATAATCATGTCAATTTAATAGCTAAAGCCTTAATATAACTCAATAGAAGGTTTAAATAAATAATCCATAAAACCCTAATTGCTCACCTTAAGAGTTTTGGTGTCTTGATGTTAACTTGAATTCCAATAAAATCTCTTGTTCAAATCTACATAAAGACTGCCAAGAAACCCATTTACAACATCACATAACCATTTCCTCCATTAACCTTCAAATTCACATAGACTAGTAAGTGATCTCACCTTAAAAACTTGATTCTTCACATAGGACTTGATCTAGGGCAATTATGGACATGATGCACACTTGAAATTGACTTGAAATGGAATGAGAATTACTTGAATAACTTGGAAAGAGCTGCAGAATTTTTGTCTCCTCGTCTCTTTTTTTTTCTCCCTTTGCTCTTTGTCTTTTCAAATTTTTTTCTACCCGTATGCACCCAAGAAGCCAAGACAAATGCACTTAAATGATATTTTTTCATGCCTAATTTTCCCTCCAATTATCCTTAAATTAACCCCATGCCATTGGTTGGCATCCTTGCATTCTCATTGGTCCATATGTAATCATATATAGTCCAAAAAGCAAACTAGTTCCACTTTTGGTCCATAAAATCCCACTAACTTTAAACCATAGTTAGCTTAACTAATCCTCATGATTTGCTAACACAAATATCCTTTTAACCTTAGTTAACTTTAACTAACCAAAGTTAAGTTTGACTTTAGTTAACGTTAACTCATCCACTAACCATAGTTAAGTTAACTAATTCACGATAAATATCAAAATTTTTGGAAAACTCTTATAGGTCAATTTTTAATCACATGGATCACCAAGCTTACATGGCACCATTCTATTGGTTCTTGCTTTGCTTACTTAGATTAGGCTTACTCATTAAATATCTTAAATGCCCTCCTTGAAAATAATTCCTATACCTAAAAACTCTCGTTGAAATATTCCATGATCGTCCAATCATAAAATTGACCATGGAATACTCTAATTAAACTTATTTCCTATCATGAACATGTTTTAGAAAAAGAATTCTAGGGGTACAAGATATATTTTTAAAACTATTTTGTAAAAAGGACGTTGCAAATCGCCTGGACGCTTCAAAACCCCCTTAAACGACTCGCTTTTAACTGCTTTCTGTAGCTTCCTTAAACTCAATACATTATTCTGAACATTTTCAATTTTCTAGGCTTGTTTTTCGAAAATTACTATTTACTATTCATGAAAACAGTAAATTCAGGGTCTTACATATGTTTACAAGAGTTTAATTATACACTCTTATACAAAATGATATATTAAAACGATCGTTCTAATATACATATACAAAATATGGTCCAAAGCCAAGCATCCCGACTCTTTCTTCATGTTAAGTCCCAAATGCGAGTCAACTACAAGGTCTCCGACTCCATACCAAAGGGTGGTCCCACGACTAGGTGAGCAAAGCCCGTATGATAATCTCTACAAGCGGTTACTCCACCTAAGTGCTCATAATGATCAAACCAACCCATACACATCCAAGGAAAATGCTCAAGGAATGTCATATGTCATGCATGGAATGTCTTCATGCCCATATCTCGAGTCCCTCACTGACTCCCTCACACACGCCTATGCCAAGTTTGACAACCGTCATTGGTAGTACCAATGACACACATATACCAAGCCCTTACCGGCTCACTAGTACCCAATGCAAGTTAATGGGCACCATCTCAACACGCTCAATCCTGTCGACCCGACATGATCCGAACCGAGCTCCGAGGTGCGAGACTTGTGGATCGACTCTTAATCGATTTTTTTTTTTTTTTTTAGCCAATTATACCTGTAAAAGGGCCTACAACTTATACACCAAAATCATCTCAAAAGAATTCACACCGGAGTGGTGTCCATCAAAATCTAGGACACATATAATCGAGTCCCATTTACTATATAAAATCAACTTACATTTACAAATCGAAAGCACGGAACCTACATGTAGTGAACTCTACAAGTGTGTTGGCCCAAATGTGACGCTTAATGCTCACGATGTCTTCCCGTACCTACACGGATTAAAACCCGTATGCTTCTACGCTTTAGTGGGAAGCATATTCTTATAACTTATACTGATACACATGCATTTAAACTGAATCATGATAAACTTATAACAGAAACAGATATCAAAATCATCATGAATCATATAAACCAATATATAACAGGTCAGATCATATTTAGAGCAAACTTAGACATATGCAATGGCAAGGCATCCACTCATCTCTTTACATAACCTTGGCGATTTTCTCGTGATTTCAAAAGCCCTGCTCCTATTTGTGTCATCAAAACAATTCACAACTTGTACCCTGTGACTTTTAACAGCACGTGCTTATGTCTCCCATAGATCCATATTTTTATGCTTATTCAGACTTTCTATAAACTATGACTCTAACTTATACTTATAAATCTTATACTACTCAGTGAATTACTAATTCTATGGCAAACTTATCCTTATTGGATCTTATACTCATGACAAACTTATTCTTATCCGTGTCTTATACTTATAAATTGGTTTGATCTTATTCTTATTCGCATTTCTCGTGATACCGTATTCAGCTTATATCTCCCGATCTCCCGTAGGGAGTTTACGTAACTTATACTTATCCTACTCTGAAGCCATAATTTGTTCGGGGTTCCCGTAGGTATCACGTAGACATGTAACGTATAATCGGATTTGCAGAACTTAATCTTATACTGAGTACCCTGTAGGTGCCTACGGAGTTTATCCCATCCTGAGCTATACTCTGAGATACCCGTAGGTACTACGTAAACTAATCGTATATAGGAGTACCTGTGAGGTACTTCAGAACTTATTAGTACTGGTGATCTTATACTTGTGCTCACGTAACCTAATCCTGTCTTACTTGATCTTCTACATGTATTACAGAGTTTATTCTGGTATTTCGGATCTTATCCTGGTATTACGGAGCATATACATGTATTTCGGATTTTATACATGTACTTCAGAACTTATACATGTATTTCGGATTTTATACATGTATTACTCGAGTATATACTTGTCTTACGGAACTTATACTGGTCTTACTGAACTTATACTGGTATTTCGGATCTTATACGTAGTAAAGTTACGTAACTTATACATGTATTTCGCATCTTTACATGTATATTACGAACTTATATTTATCTTACTTAACTTATAGTTGTGTACATGACTTATTCTTTATCTTACGCATCTTATACTTTCTGTGTTACGTAACTCATTCTTGTATTTCTAGATCTTATACGTGTAGCATGTAACTTATACATGTATTTCGTGATCTTGCTATGTATATTACTTTAACTTATATTTATCTTTTACTAACTTAGTTGTGTATGTGACTTATTCTTATCTTACAGATCTTATACTTGTGTTACGTAAACCGATTCTCAGATTTCGGATCTTATTCTTTTAATGGCTGGGTACCCGTAGGGTACAATAAGCCCGAATGCATCGTGATCATAGCACGTACAAGGCCTGACGACTTAAGGCGATACTGACATTAGTCTTTCGTAGGAACAACATCACATTCATTAGACGGAAGCAGATTCGTGAGGTACGACTGGATTTATACTTATTTTACAGAACTTATACTTATTTTCCGATACGAGAGTACCCTTAGGTACTACAGAACTTATACTTATTTTATTGATACGAGAGTACCCTTAGGTACTACTGGACTTATACTTATTCGGACCTCCCGTAGGAGTTATAGAGTTTCTTCAAATACAGGAGTACCCGTAGGTACGACAGAACTTAAACAGATACAGGAGTTAATCAGAAACGGAACTTATTCAGATACTGGAGTACCCGTAGGTACTACATAACTTATACAGAGACAGGAGTACCCATAGGTACTACATAGCAAATACAGAGGTACCCGTAGGTACTACAGAACATATACGTGAGAAAATTCAGAGGTACATTCGCATCTTTACCATATTCATTTCTTTATTCTATTCAGAATCTTATCATATAATTGCTAATACCTAGACCAAGAATACGTAATGAGTAGACACAAAGACAATAAGTACCCGGCTGCACAAGACAGACGTAGAGTGCCGTCACACTCAATCAGAGTACCGGCAATTAGTGCTGAAGCACGGCCGAGAGTGTCGTAGAGACTAATCGTAGAGCACCAAGTACTAATGTGTCAAGACCTGGCCGAGTGCCGTCAGACTAATCGTAGGAGCACCGAAGTACTAATGTGCCGGGCACGGCCGAGTGCCACGCACTAATCGAGAGTACCTAAGTACATGTGCCAGGCCACCCACGTATCATCATCCAACAACCGGTCCAGCACCTACACCATACGAGTCCAACAACTCACCATCCTGCTAGTGAGCATTATTAGCCACATTATACGTCTACGACAGATCGTATTCCAAATATCGTAAGGTATGATGAGTATGTAATCACACCTTAATCATGTATTCTTATTCTTCTATGAATCTACGCTACCCAGGAATTGGAATCAATCCAATCGGATCGCCCAAATCCTTCAAGTTATGGCATTTTCATGCCAACTAGCCTACATCGATTTTACCTGGACTGTTTAGGTTACTCATTTTTCTCCAAGTCTTGAATTCATATTTTGACACTATGTCCTATACTCATTTAAAGATAAGGTGCTAGGGTTCTATTCCAATTGAATCACCCAATCTGAGCACCTGAACTCGAATTACGTCCGAAACATCCCTGACTTCTATGATCAATCGATGCAGAAATGGGCTTGCACATACCTAACTTTGAGTGAATTTTTAAGCTATCTAGAGGCAGAATTTGGAGACACCTATAAAATAGGTTTTGTTCTTCTTGAAGACTAGTTTACGTAGCCACTTGAATCACTCAAATCGGATAAGAAATGAGCAAGTTATGGCTAAATTACGAAAACTGGTCGAAACTGGGAACAGAGTAGCAATTGTACCGGTAGAACCCTAAGTTCTACCAGTAGAACTTGGCCAAAAATGACCAGAACCGAAGTTCTACCAGACTTAACTTCTACCGGTAGAAGACACTGTGAGAATGCCTGCACGGGTGTTTTCACATTTTTCTATATGTTTCAACCCCAATCAACTCTATACCTCATAATCACTCAAGATCACTTCCAAATTCATCTTATAATCACTTTTCTACTCAATCTCTTTCACTTTGTCTTTTTTCAAAACTTTCCATTAATCTCTCCCAATATCATTCTAATATGGGTTACCACCCATATAATACAATTCAAGTAATAAGATTTGTTGGGGTTTGATCAAACCCTAACTCAATTTCCTTTCATTTAAATATGTATCCAGTTCAAAAGTGGAGGATTCCTATACCTACCTGCTCCATATGGGGTTTACCAACCCTACTCTTTAAGAGATCCAAGGTTAGAATGAATTCTAACAAAACCCTAGCTTTTGGAGACAAGCCATTAACTAAACCAAGCCTTAGAATTCCATAAATCCATACTTAATCTCGCTTCCATACAAAACTTAAAGTTCCATACTCAAAGTCACATCCATACCTCGCTTGCTTCGATCTCCTCCTTCTTCTTCTTCTTCCTTCTTCTCTCTCTTTTCCCTTCTCTCTCTTCTCTCCCTTCACGATTTGCTCCCACAAATGAGACCAATTTGCCCTTATAATCTAGATTTTCTAGGGCCTTGTTTGGCCTTCCAAATAAACCCATTTTGGGGTTAAGTTGTTTACGAGCTTTAAGCCCTATAACCTTCTATTTATGAATACACTTTCCTTTATTTCATTTTGGCCTCAAATCTTTTCACATTAGGACTTTAAGCCCTTTTTGGACCAATTACAAAATTGTCCTTAAATTTTGTAACTTTCCAGTCTTCACTCTGTTTCGTGATTAACTCACGAAACAATCAAATTATGCTTACAAAATACCCTAAACATGTCGAAAACGACTAGGGTATATTTCGGGGTGTTACAATTCTCCCCCCCTTATAAGAATTTCGTCCTCGAAATTCACACTCTAGCATGTGCTTGCTCTATATCAGATCCTTTCTTTTCATATCTTTTACAGAAGCTGGAGCGTGACTCTCACTTGAGCCAACAAGACTCCACGCTACACTTTGTCTTAATCTTTCAAAGCTGGATTGATACTTATTCATTCTAGTCGATATACAGGACAGGACATCCGCATTAGGCCAACACATTACTATGTAGGTGCATCCTTAATCGAAGACTCTTCCAGAAACGCCTAAACCTAGGCTCGATAATACTATTACGCCACGAATCCCCTGCTCTCGAATTCGATCGCTGATCCGAACCGAAGCCCGAGGTGCGAGACTTAGGACTGGGACTCTTTACCTGATTTTTTTTTTTTTTTAAAAGCCAAATTATACCTGTGGGTATGGCCCACAACTTATAATAATTCAAAATCATCTCAAAAGAACTACCACCGGAGTGGTGTCCATCAAAATCTAGACACATATAACTGAGTCCCATTTACTTATACAAAACTGAACCTTTACATTTACAAATCAGAGCACGGAACCTACATGTAGTGAACTCTTACAAGTGTGTTGGCCCACCGTATTTAATGTTTGCCGATGTCTTCTCCTCGTACCTACACCGACATTAAAACCCGCATGTTTTTACGCTTAGCGGGAAGCATATTCTTATAACTTATACCGATACATGCATTTAAACTAATCATGATAAACTTATAAATGCAATGTGATATCAAAAATCCATCATGAATCATATAAACCAATATATACCAAAAGTCGATCATATCTCGGGAGCAAACTTAGACATGGTAATGGCAAGGCATCCAATTCATCTCTTTTACATAACTCATGATTTTCAGATTTCGTAGTCGGGTTCCTATTCAGGTCATCAAAAATAATTCTCTAACTTGTACCTTGTGACTTTTAATTAATGCTTATGTCTCCCATAGGATCCATATTTATGCTATTCAGACTCCTTAAGTAAACGGCATCAACTTATACTTATAAATAATCTTATACTTAACAGAATTACACTTATGGCAAACTTATCCTTACTGGATCTTATACTCAAGGACAAACTTTATTCTATCCGTGTCTTATACTTATAGTCATTTGATCTTATTCTTATTCGTATTTCGATAACGCATCGACCTTATATCTCCGATCTCCCAGGAGCTTACAGAACTTATACTTATCCTAATGGAGTTTACACTTTGCTCGGTTCCCCAGAGGTATCACAGAAATTACGAAACGTATACTGGATTAGCGGAACTTAATCTTATACGGAGTACCCGTGAGGTACTACTGGAGTTTATCCTTTATCCGGAGCTTATACTGAGATACCCGAGGTACTACGTAAAACTAATCGATATAGGAGTACCCAGAGGTTTCTAACTTATATTAGTACCTCGGGATTATACTTGTACTACAGAACCTATCCTTGTCTTACGGATCTTCTACATGTATTGCGTGAGTTTATTCCGCATTTCGACTATCCCGGTATTACTTTCGAGCATATACATGTATTTCGGATTTTATACATGTATTTCAGAACTTATACATGTATTTCAAATTTTATACATGTATTACCGAGTATATACTTCTTGTCTTACGTAACTTATACCGGTCTAATTTAATCCTATAGCACTCGGGTATTTCGATCTTACGTGTGTTACGTAACTTATACATGTATTTCAAGATTCTAAGCATGTATATTACGGAACTTATATTTATCTACTGAACTTATAGTTGTGTACATGACTTATTCTTATCTTGGCGCATCTTATACTTGTGTTACGTAACCGATTCTTGTATTTCTCGGATCTTATAATGTTGTGTTATAACTTATACATGTATTTCAGATTTTACATGTATATTACGGAACTTATATTTATCTTAATGGAACTTATAGCTGTGTACAGGACTTATTCTTATCTTACGTATCTTATACTGTTACGTAACCGATTCTCAGATTTCGATCTTATTCTTTAATGGCAAACCAGGTACAATAAGTCGGAACAGATCAGGATTATAGCGCGTACAAGGTCGGATCGTGACTTATACGCATACTTTATACATTAGTCTCTTTCGTGAGGAACATCACAGATTCATTAGACTAAGCATCGTAGTACGACCGGATTTATACTTATTTTACGTAACTTATACTTATTTTCCGATACGAGTACCCTCTTTAGGTACTACGTAACTTATACTTATTTTATTGATATGAGAGTACCCTTAGGTACTACTGGACTTATACTTATTCGGACCTCCCGTAGGGAGTTATAGAGTTTCTTCTAAATACAAAGAAAAATCGTAGGTACGATGTAACTTAAACAGACATGTGAGTTAATCAAATGGAACTTATTCAGATAATGGAGGACCCGTAGGTACTACATAACTTATACAGAGACAGGAGTACCCATAGGTACTACATAGCAAATACAGAGGTACCCGTAGGTACTGGCGTAACATATACAAGAGGTACCCGCCAGAGGTACACATCTCGGCATCTTTACCATATTCAGCCTATTCTTATTCAGAATCTTATCATATAATTGTTAGATTACCTAGACCAAGAATATTAATGAGTAAAAACACAGCACAATGGCACCCGAAGGTACAAGACAGACGTAGAGTGCCGCCGCGACTAATCGCAGAGTACCGAAGTACTAGTGTGCCGAAGACACACAGAGAGCCACAGAGTTAATTAATCGTGAGACCGGGTTACTAATGTGCCAAGCACCTGGCCAGAGTGCCGTCGCACTAATCGAGTACCGCTACAATGTGCCGAAGCATGATCGAGTGCCGTGTCATTCAATAACTGTCTTAGGCAATTTTACAATTATATGAGTTCAATAACTTACTATCTTATAGTAGAGCATTATTAGCCACATTATAAGTTCATGACAGATCGTATTCCAAATACTGGTAAGGTATGATATACGTAATTACACCTTTAATCATGTATTCTTATTCTTTCTATGAATCTACGTTACCCAGAATTGGAATCAATCCAGTTCTGACGTCTAAACTTCAAGTTATGGCATTTTCATGCCAACTAGTCGGTTTACCGATTTTACTCAAGGGACTGCTTGTATTACTTATTTTCCGGGGTCTCTGACTTGCTATTTGACACTATGTCCTTATACTCATTTAAAGTTAAGGTGCTAAGGTTCTATCTCCACTGGAATCACCCAATTCGGAGCATCTAACTCGAATTACGTCCAAACATCCCGGACTTCTATGATCAATCGATGCAGGAAATGGGCTGCACATAGCCCCACTTTGAGTGAATTTTTAAGCTATCTAGAGGCAGAATTTGGAGATACCTATAAAATAGGTTTTGTTCTCCTTGAAGTCTAGTTTACGTAGCCACTTGAATCACTCAAATCGGATAAGAAATGAGCAAGTTATGGCTAAATTACGAAAACTGGTCGAAACTGGGAACAGAGTAGCAGTTGTACCGGTAGAACCCTAAGTTCTACCGGTAGAACTTGGCCAAAAATGACCAGAACCGAAGTTCTACCGGTAGGACTTAACTTCTACCGGTAGAAGACACCCGAGAATGCCCAGAATGGGTGTTTTCTCACATTTTTCTATATGTTTCAACCCCAATCAACTCTATACCTCATAATCACTTCAAGATCACTTCAAATTCATCTTATAATCACTTTTCTACTCAATTCCTCTTTCACTTTCGTCTTTTTCAAAAAACTTTCCATTAATCTCTCCCAATAATATTCTAATATGGGTTACCACCCATATACACACTAAGTAATTAAGATTTGTTAGGGTTTGATCAAAACCTCTAACTCAATTTCCTTTCATTTAACATGTATCCAAACCAAAAGTGGAGGATTCTATAATTACCTTGTTCCATACGGGTTTTACCAACCCTAATTTCAAGAGATCCAAGGTTAGAATGAATTCTAACAAAACCCTAGATTTGGAGACAAGCTATTAACTAAACCAAGCCTTAGAATTCCATAAATCTATACTTGAATTCAGTTTCCATACAAAAACTAAAGTTCCATACCAAAGTCAAGCATCCATACCTTGGCTTGCTTGATCTCCTCCTTCTTCTTCTTCTTCCTCTTCTTCTCTCTTTTCTCCTTCTCTTCTCTCCCTTCACGATTTGCTCCCCCCACAAATGAGACCAATTTGGTCTTTATAATCTAGATTTTCTTAGGCCTTGTTTGGCCTTCCAAATAAAACCCATTTTTGGGTTAAGTTGCTTTATTTGTTTTTAAGCCCCATAACTCCTTCTATTTATGAATACACTTTCCTTTATTTCATTTTGGCCTCAAATCTTTTCACATTAGGACTTTTAAGCCCCTTTTTGGACCAATTACAAATTGTCCTTAAGTTTTGTAACTTTCCCGGTCTCAGTTCCTGCTCTCGTGATTTAACTCACTAAATAGCTTCAAATAGTGCTTACAAAATACCCTAAATGATGTCGAAACGACTAGGTATATTTCAAGTGTTACATAATCCCGAGTCAATCTCGACTTCTATCACACAACTCAAAGTTTATGTGCTAACCATGACCGTGTGCCTTCTTTGGGTAACATAACTTTTCGGCTTACGATGCGGGATTTCTTACACCCATACAGAACTTTTCGGATCACACCGCAGGTCTCTTACACCCATGTTCCAGGCTTTTCACCTGAGAGAATTAACGGCCCCCTTCTTTCTCTTCCCAACACACATTAATTATATTTCACTTTATGATTTGAACCATGAGTCATTTATTGGATGTTGTCCAAAGTACGAGCTCACTACCCATTCATCAACACTGATGATGGATGACCATACCCATGCACATACACCCATGTCATTCGATGATCGTGCATATGAAATGCAATCATGCCATTATGTGCTATGTCATGTTACATGCAACATTTATAAATTCCGGATAATTATATTTCCTACATATAATTTCCATTTATCACAATTTCCATGTTAATACATCACAAAAGCACATATTAACATGATTTTGATACACAATCGCATATTATTTATTTTTCTAACAATACACATAAAATGGCCAAATCTCGGATCCAAATAAAACAAGGCACCTCTTGGTCCTTTCACAGTTCGTCACCGAATTACTGTGATACCAAAACACACCAAAAAAAACCCGAAGACATCAATCCCGGGATCGAAACCAAATCTTAACACAGTCCCAGACTACCCGAAAATAGTCCCGGTGGCCTGTCTCGGATCGTCTCAAAACAATCCCAAAATTTAGCTCGACCGTTGAAAACAGTCCCGGTGGTTTCAGGCTCGACCGTCTGGTAATAGTTCTCAAATTCTAAAATTCCACATCTCCCGCTCCCATGACTAAATTGCTGGTCTCTCTCACTGGGCCTCTAAGAAACCCCAAGCCATTAAACGACCTTTAGTTCAGAAATACCAAAGTAGGAAAATCTCACTCCCTGTGGAGTTTGACCTAAACTCCAAGATTTTGGTACTCTCACGTGTAGCTCGATGCGTTTGGACCAACTTTTTCCTTTGTTCCGCCTTGAAAACCCACCCATCCTACCCGTGAGATCTTGTATATACAAAACCTCATTTTCCCTCTCCTCCCTCCTCTCCTTCCGTCCCTCCTCATGCTCCCTCCTCCCGTCTCCTCCTTTCTCCTTTTTGACTTTGCTTTTACGTTTTATCTTTTTTTTTTTTTAAATTTTGATACATGGCACAATGTCCATCTCTCATTTGGGTCCGTTTCTGCCCCGAAACAATTTATTTCTCTTCGTTCAATTTAGTTTAAATGAACTTAGCTCAAACCATTTCCCCCGACTTCCGATATTGCAAAATCTCATCCTTAGAGTCATCAAGTAACTTATTACCAAGAAAATCATAAAAATTATGGATTGTCTCACTTGACGGAATTTTCTAGGTCACTAGGATTTCATGAGACAAATTTAATGTACCACTTTCTATTTCTCGTCATCCGAGATCTAGAGAATTTTTTAGGCTTCCCTGAACCGTTTTGGCAATTTATTATTATTATTATTATTATTATCATTTTTCCATTTTTAAAAATTTCGAATTTTCTCGGGTTTTACATTCTTCCCCCTTAATAGAATTTTGTCCCCGAAATTCATTCATACTAGCACACACAAGCACATGCATATGCAATAGTCATTCTAGTTCTAATATTAGATAATGCACCTTCATCCTCAAATAGGAGCGATAGGTGACTCGGTGATCGTGGTCCTCTCACCCCGTGTTGCTCCTCTACTCCTCGGTGTTGCCACAACACTTTCACTAGCCTCACGGTCTTGTGTCGCAAAACCTGATCCCGACTATCCAAGATATGCGCTAGTCCCTCCTCGAAGGTCCCATCTGTATCAACAATAATCTCTCCCCACTCCACTACATGAGTTGGATCTGGAGTATACTTTCAGAGCATGGAAATGTGGAACACCTCATGGACACCTGATAAACCGATATGCAATTGTGCCCACCCTCTCGAGTATCTCAAAGGGCCCGATATACCTCGGCACTAGCATCCCCCGCTTGGCGAACCTGACCACTCCTCTCTTAGGCATCACCTTCAAGAAGACGTGATCACCCACCTCAAACTCTAGAGGTCGAAACCGCCTGGGGTTTGCAGCTTTCGTCACTTTGAGCCGCGGTAGTTAAGACGCTTTCTCTATCGTTCCACCTTCTCCGAGGTGTCTCTAATCAACCAACCCGTGATACCTCCCACCTCGCCAAACAAATTGAGATTGACATGCCTCCCATACAAAGTCTCATAGGTGCCATCTCGTATACTGTTCGATAATCATTGCCAGGTGTGAACCCACCAAGGGCAAAATGCTCATCCCACAATTTTTAGGATCCAAGACGATGTTTGGCAAAGATGTCCTCTAAAACTTGTATGGTCCTCTCCGACTGACCATTTGTCTAAGGATGAAATGTCAGGCTCATCACATCCATGTTCTAGCGCCCTTGGAAACTCTTCCAAAAGTGTGTCGTAAGTCTGAGATTCCTATCCGATATGATAGAGACTGGCACTCCATGTAGTCGGACAATCTCACGAATATATAACCGGCATAATTTCTCCAGTGCGAAGGTCATCCACACCGCTAGAAAGTGTGCCGACTTAGTGAGTCGGTCCACTATAACCCATACGACATCATGCCTTTTCTGTGTCCGTGGCAAGTGGGTCATAAAATCCATTGTGACATGCTCCCACTTCCACTCTGTTACCTCCAAAGGCTGGAGTAGCCCTGCTGGCTTCTGGTGCTCACCTTTTACTTGTTGACACGTGAGACACCATTGAACAAATCCCCAACGTGTCACTTCTTTTCGCTCTAATAATACTGGCAATGAAGATCACGGTACATCTTCATGCTATCTAGATGTATAGCGAATCGAGAGCAGTGGAACTCTCGGAGGATCTCCTATCTCAGATCGATCAACTGGGGAACCACAACCCATCCCTTATAACAAAGACTACCATCTGTGTGGATGGCCTAGGCCTTCACACCCGCACTCCACTGCAGACTGGCCCTTGATGGATAACACTCGCCCTACCCCTAGACTCGATCAATCCCGCCCTGCATGATGTCATAGCTACTAAACTCCTTAGTGCTCCTTGAGCCTGATCACTGTACTGTAGCTTAAACTGTCCCACAGTCTCGAGCATCTTCCACTCCCGGGAAGCTACACTAACCAGTTGTAATGCACCGTACCAAAAGGGTGTATGGTATGTGTAACCGTAGGGTCGCATATGTACACCAAGGGCTTCCTTAATTATTTGAGTGCCATAGTAGTATTTTTGAAAGTTGTTTTTAAGGATTAAATTGTAAATTTTTAAAGAATTGTGGCACTTGTGCACTATGAGCTGAGGCGGAAGTATAAATTATGAAAAATTTCAAAAGGATAATAATAATAAATTACCAAAATGGTTTAGAAGTTTAGAAAATTTTCAGATCTCGATGACGAAACGGATCACAAATAAGTAAACTGGCTTTGAGAAATCTAGTGACCCGTAAAAGTTTCGGCCCACTCGAGACAAATGGAATATTTTACGAATTTCGACAGATAAATCGCAGGATTTCAGTACTAGATTTTTACGAAAATCTCGAAGTAAAAATGGTTTGAGTTAAAGTTCATTTAAAAGAATTGAATCGAAAAGAAATAAAATTTTCTCGACAGAATGATCCGAATGAGGTAATATAAGTTATGTATCCAAATACACACACACAATTAAAAAAAGATAAAAATCATAAAGGGGGCGGACGGTGCGTGAGGACGGAGAGAGAAGATTTTTAATTTTTTTGTCTCTCCGTTTCTTTCTCAGATTTACGGAAATGGAACCGTAGATTTTTATTGGAGCAGAAGACAAAGTTGGTCTACGCGACGAGAGCTACGCGTAGATACCAATATGTTAGCGTTTCGTCAAACTTCAAGAGGTAGGAAATTTCCTTACTTGTGTTATTTCAGGCCTCAAGGCTATGTAATGGCTTGGAATTTTCTTACTGTGCCATGATGCCAAATTTCAGTCCCATAATTTAGACTGAGTTTAGGAATTTTTAGAATCTCTGGGGACTTCTTTTCTGAGACAAATCCATTAAATTTGACTGTTTAATACCAAGTGAAATTTCAGGATTTTATTCGCATACTGACATAATTTCGAAATGTTTCGTAGCATGCAGACTCTACAAAGTCCTCGAGTTCCGTAAGGCTTGGGCCATATGCCCGTGAATAGTACTTTCAGCTCCATTACATTTCCGGGGTAATTTTAATTGTAGCACCAAGTGTGCAACCATTATTGGCCGGGACGTGTGTGATCTAATACATCGAATGTGTAGGGTAAAAGCGGAGGCCGGAGAAAGTTATGGAGTCGTGCTCAAGTTTTGGGTAAACAAAAAGGTGAGTGTTCTAAACCTATTTTTTCAAATACTAGTGTATTATTATTATAAACTGTTTTACACTGGTATTTAAATGGGTTTGATTGTAAACCATGTTTGAAAAGCAAGCAATGAGTTTAGTAAGCAAGCAATGGTTTTGAATTATCAAACCATATTCAAAGCAAACAATGGTTTTGAATTATTAAACCATGTTTCAAGCAAGCAAGCAAGCAAAAGAATATTTTCGAAAACAGGCCTAACTAAAATCCCTAGTTTTAAGCAAGCATACCGGTCAGAGGTATTCCGTACGTGCATGGTGGTGTTAGGATATCATTCATGCATTTTAGATTTGCCTGGTCGGCAAACTTAGGTCATGCATCATGGCATTTAAAGGAGACCGTGGCACGTACTGGAGCATATAAAGTTAACACGTTAACTAAATTATGGTGATGGAGACACAGGTCAATTCCACCATATTTACCGGAAAAGGTCAAGTGAAGTGTGCCTAGGGCCTTTCACCTAGGTGAGCGAACCCAGGTTTAGCCACCGGCACGATCAATGCCCAGGCTCTCGTGTTCACTAGGGTACAGCAAGCAGGAAAGGCCTCCAGTGGTTGATGATTTATACATGCTTTATACGCTTTGAAAATCAACCATCAGGAACTATTGGAGCCCAGTTCCGCTTTTAGTTTTAAGCAAAAGGTTTGAACCTGTGCCCCGCTTTTATTTCAAAACGAGGTTGAGCCCAGGCTCCTGGTGATTTTAAGCCAACCCGCTGGAGCCCAAGCTCCTGCTTTTATTTTAAAGCATGCGGTCGAGCCCAGTTCCCTTGTGTTTATAAAAAGTTTTATAAACTTTTAAAGTAATAGATTTGAGAAAAGTTTTATAAACTTTTAAAGCAAGAGATTTATGAAAAGTTTTATAAACTTTTAAAGCAAGCAAGGTAAAGCAAGTAAGCAACAGAATTGAGAAAAGTTTTAGAAACTTTTAAAGTAAAGCAAAGCAAGTAAGCAAGCAAGGCTTCTGGAAAATATATTGTAAAAGAGAGTTTTACAGTTTTGAGATATTTTCCGAAAAAGCAAAACATTTTATAAAGCATACACTCAATGGTGCCTGTTAGCCATTATTTTGTTGTTTTAAAAACTATTTTCCAGGTACAAGCACGCCGGACGCTGGAGCATATTAGGATTCTCCTGACTTTTAAAAGATAAGGTTATATTAAATAACTTATGTAAGGAAATACTTTGGAATTCAGATAGCTGAACATATGTAGGTACATAGTTTTGTTTTTGTGAAATGATGAGCCCGAGGCTCTTGAAAGATTGTGTTGGTTGCCATATTTTGAAAAGTGTAAACCGTATATAGTGTTTTAGGATATGTCTCAGAGTGCAAAATAAGTATGTCGAAATTCTGCAAAATCACAAGTTTAGAAAAGAAAATTTTATACGGGTTTTCAGCAAGCAACACGCTTCGCTTCGTTGAAAGTAACGGCCGGGGTTTCGTGCGGCCGCACACCCGCCGCTAGTAGGGTGGGGTGTGACAAGGTGGTATCGGGAGCATGGGCATAATGGATAACCATATTGAATATGATACCAAATACGTTGGCATCGTATAAAATCTTAGGAAACCTATGTTATTAAGCATCATAGTTTTCGTATACACTATTTTACACTACTGGCAACCATGCATTTTCAAATTCAAAGTACATACATATGAGGTGATTCAAAGTATTAAATGAAGACTTTTGCAAATACACCGCACTATGTCAGCAGAAGGCCATATCACCTAGGAGAGTCATTCCGCAGGTTTCGAAAGGCCTTGCAGTACCCGAGAGATGAGCACGTAGTTGGTTCCACTACCGCCTCCATGAATCATCCTCCAGCAGGGTCGCCGGATCCATCCGAGCCACCCGGTGAGGAGCTCAAGTTCCGTAGATTGTTTATGGCGCAGCAGGCATAGATTGCCTCGGGATAAAGGCCATAGCGACGCTGGTCATCAGTCATGTTCCTCCATCGCCACCTAGAGAGGTTCCTGAAGAACCCGGGAGGCTCGATAGAGAGTACGTGCTGGGCGCCAAGCCATATGACGATAAAGTGGGCGATCCGCAGGCAGCTGGGTTATGGCTGGACGCAGTAAACAAAGCCAAGTTATGGGTCACACTGGGATGATCAAAGAGTCTTGTTTTCCAAAGCTCACGGTAGATGCGGCTAAGGACAGGATGTTTGATAGAGGTATCTGATGGTATATCATGGGACCAATTTCAAGAGTTCACTGATAGATTCTTTCCTCGTGAGTCATAAGGACTAAGATTGAGGAGTTCTTCAGACAGCGTAAGAACATGTCACTATCGTAATATGTGAGAAGAGGTTCTTTAATCCAAGTTAGATTGGTTCCATATATGCTGTGGATGATGAAGTCCCACAAAAGGTTTTTTGGCAGGATTACAAGACCGATCCCGGTGCATTTGTCTCAGGGTTCCTCGTAATAGACTGGGGGACTTAGTTTGGTGGGCCACACTTTGAGTTAAGCAAATACTACAATCCATGCATCGAGCAGTGTGGAAAGCAAGAGGAGTGCACCGGTGCACTTCCCATCAGCTTTGTCTGCATAACAGAAAGAAAAAGCAAGGGTAGAGGTTACAGAGGTCGAGAGCAGTTGGGGAGCTATCTCTAGTTAGGATCGCTGAGGCCCCCGCTGCCAGCAAAGTGGCACTCGCAGTATTCCTCCCATATGTGATATGTGTCGGAGGCGACATTTTGGGGAGTGTAAGAGATATAGTACAGAGAGTCTGACTGTGGTTGAAGGCCATTTCATTAGGGAGGCCTCTACTGATTGGTGTGACATTAGTAGCCGCCCAATCATCCCAAAGACCAGAGATGAGCACTCAAGTCTTGGGAGTAGGTTTCTAAGTAGGCTTAGGCCAGCAAGCAGTAGAGGCGGCCTTGTAGAGGCAAGTGCAGGTAGTGCCCTGTGGATGCGTATAGGAGGCCCTGACTCAAAGCCGTAGTTTGCGTCGTGACTCAAGAAGATGCGTATGCACCCAGATGTGTCATCGGTATTATTTCTATCCTTTGATCATGGATGCATATACATTAGTGTAATCTAGAGCCACGCATTCATTTACATCCAGGCCTTTCTTAGATAGCTTCCAGATAGAGGCCCATCCATTAGAGGGTCGTATGAGAGTTTCCCTTCCAGTTGGAGATCCGTTAGTCTCAGAAAGAGTAGTCAGAGATAGTAGAGTTCTGATTAGGGGATAGGAGTTCCCAATGGATCTCGGCCCTGTGATACGGTGGATTTTGATGTGGTTCTCGGTAATGATTGGCTTATCTCGCCCATGTAGCCACCGTAGAGACTCTATAAAAGGAAGCAAAGGTATAGGCTAGGAATGGAGGTTAAGTTCAGGGAATACATAGAGAAATATCTTCCAAGATGATCTCTATCATGACACAGCATGCCATAAGGGTCATGGTTATCTAGCTTATGTGGTGGAGACAGAAAGGAGGAATTCTGTGGATGAGATTCCTATTTGTTAGAGAGTTCCCATGTGTTCCCTGTGATGATACGGGTGTTTACCTCCGCATAGAGAGGTGGAGTCTAAACGGCTTGATTTGATCATGTGGATCGAGCCCATTTCCATTCCTCCAGGATGGCTCTCGCAGAGTTAAGGAGCTTAAGGCTCTAGAAGAATTGCTTATAAGGGATTCATTCGCCAAGCATATCTTCATGGGGAGCTCTAGTTCTCTTCGTGAAAAGAAAGATGGAGTTTAAGGCTGTGTATAGATTGGCGTAAAATTGAACAAAGTTGGGCTCATCCGCGCAATCGCATCCACTTCCTAGGATCGATGAGTTATTCTATCAACCCAAGGGTCTCGAGTATACCCAAGATAGACTTGAGGCCTGGGTATCACTTCGCCTGAGGGCGTAGGAGAGTACACCCAAGACTCCAGATTCGTGACACGCTACGCATTAGTGAGTTTCCGGTGATGCCAAGCTATTTCGATCACGCTTCGACAAATATTTATGGATTTAATGAACCGAGTATTCCAACTGTATTTGGATAGGTTCATCATAGTTTTTATCGATGATATACTAGTGTATTCAGGTAGTTCAGAGGAACATTCAAAGCACCTGAGGATTGTGTTGCAGACCCTAAGGGAGCGACAGTTGTATGCCAAGTTGAGCAAGTGCTAGTTTTGGCTTGATAGGGTATTACAGGAAGTTTGTTGAGGGGTTCTCCAAGATAACAACCCCACTGACCAAGCTGACAAGGAAATATGTCAAGTATGATTGGGTGGATGTCACAAGAGTTTCGAGGAGTCAAGGGTAGATTGACTCACCCAGCCTAGCTTACCCAATGGGAGAGATGGTTCAGGGTTTACAGTGATGCTTTCGGCAAGGCCTTGGCTGTGTTTTGATGCACGATAGGGTGATTGCATATGCCTCAGACGCTTGAAGAAGCATTAGGAGAATTACCCTACACATGACTTAGAGCTATAAAGCAAATGTGGTTTGCTTCAAGATATGGAGACATTACTTATATGGTGTTCCTTGTAGGATCTTTATAGATCATAAGAGTCTTCAATATATTTTCACCTAGAAAGAGTTAAACTTGAGGCAAAGAAGATGGCTTGAGTTGATTAAGGACTACGACTGTACTATTGAGTACCATCCAGGAAAAGCTAATGTCGTAGCAGATGCCTTGAGTAGGCGACCAGAGAGTTCTTTGTCTCATATGAGATCAGGTTATCTTCCACTGTTGGTGGATCTAAGAGCTTTAGGGGTGATATTGGAGGCTGAGGATTCAGGAGCATTGTTAGCCACATTTCATGTTAGACCTCTCCTAGTGGATCAGATTCTAGCAGGGCAGTCGCAGGATCCACAGATGATTAAGCTTAAGGAAGAGAGATAAAAGGAAAGAAAGCAGAGTTTCAAATTAGAGATGACGACATGATAGTGAAAGGACAGAAAATGTGAGTGCCAGAGTATGGCGAGATAAGAGAGAGACATTATGGAAGAAGTACATTCATCTCACAGATGCTATGCATCCAGGTACTACCAAGATGTACAGACTTTGAAAGAACATTACCGGGTGGAATGGGATGAAGAAAGAGATTTGCAAGTCTGCTCTAGATGCCTAACTCAAGAAGGTACGCAGAGCATCAAAGCGTCCGTGGGGAAGATACAAAGCATTCACTATTCTAGTATGGAAATGGGAGAAGATCACTATGGATTTTGTGACAGGTCTTCCATGGACTCAGAGGCAGCATGATGCTATATGGGTGATAGTTGATTGATTAACAAAGTTTGCTCATTTTCTGACAGTTAATGTTGAGGATTCTCTGGAAAAGTTGGCCCAGTTATATGTGGATGAGATAGTGAGACTTCATGGGGTTCCGGGGTCATAGTTTTAGATCGCAGACCCCGCCACATCCGTGTTTTGGCCCAGCTTTGCAAGTGCCTTTAGGTACTTCGCTATATTTCAAAGACAAAGATTTCATCATCGACGGACACAAATGTAAAGGACCATTTAGACGTTAGAGGATATAGCCGAGCTTGTGTATGGAATCTAAGGGGAGTTGGGATACCATTTAAGAATTAATGGAGTTCGCCTACAACAACCCATCGTGACAGATAGATGGCTCCATTTGAGGCGTTGTATGGCAGGAAATGCAGACTCCAACAGGCCGGGATGAGGTTGGTGAGAGGAGACTCCGTAGGCCCCGACTAGTGCATCACTTCGCAGAAAGAAAGTTGTTCATGATAACTTAAAGATAGCAAGAGATAGACAGAAAAGTTATATGACAATCGTCGCAGAGACTTGCAATTCGAGACAGGTGACCGGGTCTTTTTGAAAATTTCCCCTTGGAAGGGTGTTTTAAGATTCGGGAAGTGAGGCAAGCTTAGTCCGAGATATATAGGACCCTAAAGATTGTGAGCAAGGTGGGACCAGTAGCTTACAGATTGAAGTTACCCCCAGAGTTATCAAGGATTCATGACACATTCCATGTGTCGATATTAAGGAAATACATCCCAGATCCTTCACATGTGTTGAGAGAGCAGCCAGTGCAGCTAAAGGAGAACCTGACTTATGAGGAAACACCTGTGCAGATTGTAGATCGCAAGGAACGAGTGTTGAGGAGTAAGGTGATTCCTTTAATTAAAGTCATGTGGAAGAATCATGAGAGGGAAGCAGCTACTTGGGAGCCAGAGGCTCAGATGCCCCGTCAGTACCCTCAATTATTTTCCGAATGAGGTATTTTCCTTCCTTTGACTTTAGTTTATTCATTTCGAGGACGAAATGTTTTAAAGGAGGGAGGATTTGTAACGCACCGTACCAAGAGGGTGTACAGTATGTGTAACCGTAGGGTCGCATATATGCACCAAGGGCTTCCTTAATTATTTGAGTGCCATAGTAGTATTTTTTAAAGTTGTTTTTAAGGATGAAATTGTAAAGTTTTGAAAGAATTGTGGCACTTGTGCAATTGAGGAAAGTGGAGGGGTGGAAGTATAAATTATGGAAATTTCAAAAGGATAATAATAATAATAAATTCAGGGAAGCTTAGAAAATTCTCTAGATCTCGGATGACGAAACGGATCGCGCCTGCTAAATCTGCCTCACGAAATCTAGTGACCCAAAAGTTTCCGTCAATTCGAGACAAATGGAATATTTTACTTAATTTCGGGTGATAAATCGCTAGTGACTTCAGGGACGAGATTTTTATGAAAATCTAGGAAGTCAAAAAATGGCTTGAGTTAAAGTTCATTTAAAAGAATTGAACTGAAAAGAAATAAAATTTTTTGGGATAGAAACGGATCCGAATGAGGTAATATAAGTTATGTATCCAAATAATAATAATTAAAAAAAAAGATAAAAATCATAAAGGGGGCGGACGGTGCGTGAGGACGGAGAGGAGAGAGATGATTTTTAATTTTTTTCTCTCTTCGTTTCTTTCTCAGATTTACGAAAATCGGAGCGTAGATTTTTTTCGGAGCAGAAGGCAAAGTTGGTCTACGCGACGAGAGTTACGCGTAGATACCAATATCTTAACGTTTCATCAAACTTCAAGAGGTAGGAAATTTCCCTACTTGTGTTATTTCGGGCCTAAAGGCTATGTAATTGCTTGGAATTTTCTTAGAGGCCATGAGATGCCGTAAATTTCAGTCCCATAATTTTTAGACTAAGTTTAGGAATTTTTAGGAATTTTTGGGATTCTTTCTTGACAATCCAAGCACTGACTGCTGACAATGGGGTTGAAATTTCAGATTTTATTCAAACAATCTCGACATAATTTTCGAAATGTTTTTAAGTGTTTTTAGACTCTATGGAAAGTCCCTTGAGTCTGTAGTTAGCCATATGCCCGGGAATAGCATTCCTCGGCTCACATATTTTCCGTAAATTTTAATCAGAGCACCGCGTGCAAATCGCTTGGTCATCGGGACGTGTGTGATCTAATACATCGAATGTATAGGGTAAAAGCGGAGGCCGGAGAAAGTTGTGGAGTCGTGCTCAAGTTTTGGGTAAACAAAAAGGTGAGTGTTCTAAACCTATTTTTTCAAATACTAGTGTATTATTATTATAAACTGTTTTACACTGGTATTTAAATGGTTTTGATTGTAAACCATGTTTGAAAAGCAAACAATGAGTTTAGTAAGCAAGTAATGGTTTTGAATTATCAAACCATATTCAGAGCAAACAATGGTTTTGAATTATTAAACCATGTTTCAAGCAAGCAAGCAAAAAGAATATTTTTGAAAACAGGCCTAACTAAAATCCCTAGTTTTAAGTAAGCATACCGGTCATAGGTATTCCGTACGTGCACGGTGGTGTTAGGATATCATTCATGCATTTTAGATTTGCCTGGTTGGCAAACTTAGGTCATGCATCATGGCATTTAAAGGAGACCATGGCACGTACTGGAGTATATATGGTTTAAAGCGTTAACTAAATTATGGTGATGGAGACCCAGGTCATTTCCACCATATTTACCGGAAAAAGTGAAGTGAAGTGTGCACAGGCCCTTTCACCTAGGTGAGCGGACTGTGTCCGGGCCACCGCACGGTCGATGCCCGTGCTCCCGCGGTTCACCAGTATACGCCAGCGTGGAAAGGCCCCAAAGTATTGATGACGAGGCTACGTTTATACAGCTTTGAAAATCAACCACTTATACGCCGAGCCCAGCTCCCGTGTTTGTTTTGGCAAACGGTTGGTTTTAGCCCGCTACTTCGGGGGCCGAGCGGTCGAGCCCAAAGCCCCGTGGTGATTTTAGCAAACGGTTGAGCTCAGTCCCATTTTTATTTTAGCATGTCGAGCCTGTGTCTTCTGTTATAAAAGTTTTATAAACTTTTAAAGCAAGAGATTTGAGAAAAGTTTTATAAACTTTTAAAGCAAGAGATTTATGAAAATTTTTATAAACTTTTAAAGCAAGCAAGGTAAAACAAGCAAGCAAGAGAATTGAGAAAGGTTTTAGAAACTTTTAAAGCAAAGCAAAGCAAAGTAAGCAAACAAGGCTTCTGGAAAATATATTGTAAAAGAGAGTTTTACAGTTTTGAGATATTTTCCGAAAAAGCAAAACATTTTATAAAGCATACACTCGAGCCTGCTTAGCTCATTATTTTGTTGTTTTAAAACTATTTTCCGTGCATGTGCACGCTGACGCCGGGAGCATATTGTGATTCTCCTTACTCTTAAAGATAGTGCTATATTAAATAAATTATGTAAGGAAATACTTTGGAATTTCTACAATTGAGCATATGTATGTACATAGTTTTGTTTTGTGAAAATGTGATGAGCCTGAGGCTCTTTGAAAGATTGTGTTGGTTGCCATATTTTGAAAAACGTGAAATCAGATATACTGTGTTTTCTTGGGATATGTCCTCAGATGCTTTTATGTCAATTCTTATAAAATCATAAGTTTAGTAAAGAAAATTTTATACGGGTTTTCGAGAAGGAACACCGCTTCGCTTCACAGATTCTCTAGTCGCTGGAAGTAACGATTGGGGGTTTATGTGGGGTGGCCAGCACACCTGCCGCTAGTAGGGTTGGGAGTGTGACACCAGTACTCCCTGTGACTTCCGACTGAGTGCATCAACCACTACATTTGCCTTACCCTGAGGGTAGTGCAAAGTGAAGTCATAATCTTCCAGATAGTGGCGCCCAATCTTTAAGGCAAAGACAATGGCCGCCAACTCCAGATCAAGTGT
Source organism: Tetrastigma voinierianum (assembly GCA_016808115.1). NCBI lineage: Eukaryota > Viridiplantae > Streptophyta > Magnoliopsida > Vitales > Vitaceae > Tetrastigma > Tetrastigma voinierianum. The sequence goes on along the minus strand of JAEQBH010003193.1, from coordinate 65,030 downwards.
AGGGTAATTCTACTACGAATCTGCCGTTTAATTCCAGCTACAACCTCCCGAACCGTATTAAGACATCCTAACTTCCTGGGGAGGTATCATAGCACACGTACCTCTTATCCTTGTTCCAATACTATCGAATAAGAGTCAAGTAAGCTCCTTTTCAACTCTTGGAATGCCTTCTTACACAAGTCATCCCACTCTTGTCATAGGTGAGAAATCCTCAATAAACCTCCTGTAATACCCTGCCAATCGCAAGAAACTACGTATCTCGAAGACTGACTTCAGCCTCTCCCAACTCATAAGAGCCTCTACCTTCTCAGGGTCTACTGACACACCTAAAGCCGACATGATGTGTCCCAATAATCTCACCTTAGTAAGCAAAAACTTGTGACTTCATCAGAACTCGCATACAACCGATGAGTCCTTGAGTGCTTGAGAACAATCCATAAAATGATCCTCATGCTCCTCCTCGTGACCGAGTAGATCAAGATGTCATCAACAAAGACCACAACAAATTGATCCAAATAGGGCTGGAATACCCTATGCATGAGATCCATGAATGCCGCTGGCGCATTCGTCAACTCGAAAGGCATCATTGTGAACTCGAAATGCCCATACCGCATCCTAAACTCTATCTTAGGGATATCATTATCCCTAACTCTCAACCGATGATAACCGGTGTGAAGGTCTATCTTGGAGTAGACTAACGCCCCATTTAGTTGATCAAACAAATCATCAATCCTCGGTATTGGATACCGATTCTTGACCGTAACCCTGTTCAATTGTCTGTAATCTATGCACAGTCGAAGGGTCTTGTCCTTATTATTCGCAAACAAAACCAGAGCGCCCCATGTTGAAGTGCTCGATCTAATAAAACCCTTGTCTAACAATTCCTGCAGTTAGACCTTGAATTCCTACAACTCAACCGGTGCCATCCTATGAGGAGTCATAGAAATGGGCGATGTACCAGGGTGTAACTCAATGATAAAGTCCACATCCCTGTGCGGAGGTAATCCCGGTAGCTCATCCTGAAAAACATCCTCATACTCGTAAACTACCCGAGGTAGATCCAATTCCTGTCTCACATCGTCCTCCAGGTTAAGGGTTGCTAGCCAACCCATCAACTGTCCACTTCATCTGGAGTCATGCACTGTCTGGAGTAAAGCATCATGCTTCTCCCCTTGAAAAGTCACATGGATACCTTCCCCATGTGTAGGTGGTAACCCACCTAAGATCACAATTAATGACGACTCTATGGGCCGTCAACCAATCCATGCCAAGAATGACATCAAAATATGATATGTTCATTACCCGAAGGTCCACCGTGAGCAAAATCCTTGAGATCTCTAACTCACCATCCCGATATATCTGATTGACACTCACCTTAGTTCCTAGGGGAGAATTCACATACAACGTCCTTTCTAAGGTCTCCACCTCCAAGCCCAAAACATCCACACTAGATGCAGTAACATAAGAATGTGATGCACCATAATCAAACAATATCTTTACCCATAGGCAAGATAACAGAAACATACCCCGTATCACCGATCGATCAACTCAGCCTGGCCAGGTGATGGCGTAGACACGCCCCCGTCCTGGCCTCTGGCCCGTGAGTTATGTCCTCAACCTCGACCAAATGCTCTAGCCCATATGGCCCGATAGCCAGTAGGTGCTTCAGGCAGCACCCTAGGATCATATATCCGGTTCTCGGCCCATGCCGGTAAGAAGGAACAAATTGTGTCTGTGCCTCATCCAAATGATGCTGACCGGGACTACGATTGCCTCATAATTCCGGATCCCGCCTCTTCCCGCCGGATAATCCCGGCCTCATGTGCCTAGGCTGATGGCAATGGTAGCATGTCATTTGCTTCGTTTGGCTAGAAGCCCCAACTCGGCCTTGGCCCTAATAGCCGTTATCCAGTCTCTAAAATCCCCATGGAATAGAAGTCTTCTGCTTCTTTCCCGAATTAGAAGAAGAATGATTCTCCTTCTTCTTAGCACCAACACCCATGTCCCGGATGCTCTCTATGTCATCTACTTCTCTTTCAATGGCCAAGGATGTCTTAACCATCGAGTCCCCTCCTCCCATGTATGTCGGAGGATGATGTACCTGAAATCCCTGGAGGTTACTCGTCCCTCCCTGGCCCACCGTTGCACTAGTCCGTCCAGTGGTAGCAGCCACGACGCTCGCTTGCACAATGATGGCAATCGCACCGTAACGCCTCATGAACATCATGAACTACACCGTTCATCCCTTTTTCCTTAGTGGTGCATAATGCTAAACACAAATACCCATCAGTTCCCGAACTATCATGTTCATTTTGTTTTCCGAACCCCTAAGGTTATGTTTTCTAACCTAGTGTTCCATATACAATCTACCATGTATATTATACAAATCATCACACATATCACATAACATGTTAAGCACAAAACATGCAACACACAATAATGCATGATCTAGACCCATGCCCATCAGCCCTCGGTACTTGTGTACCTAAACTCTTGATACCTAGCTGGGACGAGATAGTATCAAGACCACACTTGTGGATACTCACATTCGAGCTCCCTAGGTAATCATTTACCTAAGCCCTGATACCAAGCTGTGACACCCCTATCCCGAGGGTCCCATTGACAACTCTCATTAATCCTATGAAACCGGTGAAGCCAGTAACCTGACGCCACACCATCATGTCCCATTTATCATGATCCATAATTTAACAAAAAAATTCTGACAAAGTTTCCTCTCAGATGCTGAAGCTCTATCCAAAATACAACTTGTATAACAATACATCATATGACCCATACGCTCAATATACCACACCGTCATTCATGAGTCATAGCAACCACTGCCCTATCTAACCATACCCCCGAATACTACATGCAACTATGGTGTGATATGTTTACAAGAGTTTAATTATACACTCTTATACAAAATGATATATTAAAATGATCATTCTAATATACATATATGTAATATGGTCCAAAGCCACATCCAACTTTCATGTGCGTCCTGCAATATGGGTTATTCGCCGCACCTGACCTCAGACTGAAAAGGCTCTGATCAGCAGCACATCCCAAGATCCATCCCCACAAGGGTTACTCCCCACCTAAGTGTTCATACAATGATCAAACCAGCCCATACACATCCAAGTGAAAATATCTACATGAATGTCGTATGTCATGCATGGAATGTCTTCATGCCCATATCCCGAGTCACTCACTCGACCGACACGCCATGCTAAGGTGACAATCCACACAGTACCAATGACACACATATACCGAGCCCTTACCAGCTCACTAGCACCCAATGCAAGTGCCAATGGACAACTAATCTTGAGTCAATCCCGACTCCTATCACACAACTGGAAGTCTATGTGATAACCATGACCGTTTGTCTTCTTTGGGCAACAGAACTTTTCGGCTTACGCTGTGGGTCTCTTACACCCATACAAAACTTTTCAGATCACACTGTCTCTTACACCCATGTTCCAAGCTTTTCACCTGAGGGGATTAATGGCCCCCTTCTTGCTCCGCCCAACACACATTAATTATATTTCACTTTATGATTTGAACCATGAGTCATTTATTAGACGTCGTCCAAAGTACGAGCTCACTACCCATTCATCAACACCGGCGATGGACACTATAATCTCATGTCATGATGTCGTAGATATGAATGCAATCATGCTTATTTCATGTTATGTCATGTTACTATGTAACATTTTATAAATTTGATAATTATATTTTCTTTACATATAATTTTCATTCATCACAGTTTCATAAAGCAATACATCAGCATAAACACATACAACATGATTTTGACATATTAAGCGCATATTATTTGTTTTTCTAACACACATAAATGGCCAAATCTGCACTATTAGTAAATTGCGGCATTTCGTCCCTTCACGGTGTTCGTCACTGGCTCCTCTGCTGCGGATAGCACAAAACACACACAAACCCGGCCACATCAATCCCGGATCGGCCGTCCAAACCTCAACATACCCGAGACTCCTTAGAAAACAATCTTAAAATCATGTCCGGGACTCATTCAGTCAGCCCTGAAAATTCAGCCTCGACTGTTCCCGAAAATGTTCAAAATTTCTGAAATTTCACACCTGGCCCTAAAATTTCGACGAAATTTATGACCTCTCATGACCTCTAAAGCTTCGTTACAATGAAATTTTAGGTTAGAATGGCTTAAGCAGGTACTCCCTACCTTGTGGAGTTTAACGAAACTCTATGATTTTGGTATCCACGCGTAGCTCTTGATGCTTGGACCGACTTTGCCTTTTGCTCCGACGAAAACCTACGGTCCGATTTCCGTAGATCTTAGAGAGAAGCAAAAACTCATTTTTCCCTTTCTCTCTCTCTTCTCTATCTTCTCACACTCCCTCCTCCCGTCTCCTCCTTTCTCCTTTTTGACTTTGCTTTTTCATTTTATCTTTTTTTTTTTTTAATTTTTTGATACATGGTGCAATGTCCATATCTCATTCGGGTCCATTTTTGCCCCGAAACAATTTATTTTTTTTCAGTTCAATTTAGTTTAAATGATCCATGTGGTACACTTGTGTGAATGGTTCACATTGAACCATGTGTCAAAAGAGGGAAATACAAGGAAAAGAGTTGTGCAAATCAAGAAAATTATGGCAGGACATTATGGCATGTGGATGAGAGAGGAAGGGGAGGAAGCTCCCACTCGACTATTTGGTGGATAAAGGAAAAAAAAAAGGAAAAGCCAAACAATAGGAAAAGAGAAAAGGAAATAAGGAGGACAGATAAAATAAAATAAAAAAGAAAAAGAAAAAGAAAAATGAAAAGAATAAAAGGAGAGTAGGAGCAAACAAGGAGAAAATTTGACAAGAATGGAGAGAGAGAAAGAAAAACTAAGTGGAGAGAGAGGAAGAAATGGATATAAAAGGATTTTCCGCATTCCGATTAGCTAGCTCGACGGTCCGAGAAGAAAAAGTTTGATCCACGAACGCCGTAGCTACGCGTGGTACTAAAATCTTTGAAAGCCACAACCTACGAGGTAGAGAATTTTCATTGAATTATTTTAGCCTAAAGGCCATTTAATGCCTGGGGTTTTATTTGAGGCATGAGTCAGGAATTTTAGTTCCAAAATTGACCTAGGTAGAAATTTTTAGGAATTCTCGGGACTATTTTCTGATGAAGTTGGGCTAAATTGGACTGTTTTGATGGCTTCGTGATAAGATTTGAAACCGTCGAGCGCCTTGGATTGTGTTGAGGTTTGAGCTTTGATCCCAAGACCGATGTCTTCGTGTCTTGTCAGGTGTTTTGGTATCACAAGAATTTGTTGATGAACGAACCAAAATTTCTGCCATACGTGAAGGGACCAAGAGGAGCTTTGTTTATATGGGTCCAAGATTTGGGGGCCAATGGTGTGTATTATTGGAAAAATAAATAATATGCGGTTGTGTAAAATCATGCTGATATGTGTTTAGAATAATAACATGGAAATTGTGATGAATTGAAATTATATGTAGGAAATATAATTATCCAAAATTTACAAATGTTGCATGTAGCATGACATAGCATGAAATGACATGACTGCATTTCATATGCATGGTCACTTCGCATTGAGTCGGGTGTGGGTGCATGGTATTGGTTATTCACCATTCTTGGTGAATGTGTACTGGCTCAAATTCTGATAACATCCAAATCGAGACTCACGGTGCATAAAACAATAATAACAAATGTGTGTGTTCGTGAAGCAAGACAGTAAGGGCATCACCCCTAGGTGAAAGATCCAAATTTTATTCTTGGCCGACATATAATCCAGCTGGATGAAAGTTCGCGAAGTACTGAAAGGCGTGCGGTTTGCGGATGAGACCCTTAAATTACAACCTAAATAAAATAAACAAGATTTGGTAAAATTGAATAAACATTGAGTGGTTGACTATCGGGTTGAGTCATTGGGTGAAATACCAATGACTGGTTTTCACACTTGGCATTCGCTGTGAGGAGTCTCCACAGACTCGTGCTTATGGGCATGAAGAGCTTCATCTCACGTATGATACGTGTAATATTCCATATAGAATTGTATTATTATGGAATTTGATCGACGCCATGGTTGCTAGCTTGTATGTATTTTAGGTGGGTAGCCCTTGTAGGAGAATTTTTCATCGGGCATTGCTCACTCCCATCGTGGACCCTCTCTGTACTGTGGAGTGTATAGGAGACTACTTCCATCAGCTACATTGCGGCGAGGCCCACATGTCGCCTTGATTAACATTTCGGTAAAGTGGTTTTATAAAGAATTTTATAAATTTTTGTTCATTGTATAAATAGCTTCAGTATGTAATTATGGTAGAGGGTCGGATCGACCCCTACATCGTAATTATTCATTTTCTTCATTTTAGATTTAAATATGATTGAACGTCCCAATGGCGGACATATGGAAGTGGTGCCAGTAATCCTGTCCATGACGGATCTGAAGACAAATTCGAGGGTTGACAGTTGTCAAGGGGACCCCGAAATTGGGGCGCTGGTAGCTTGGTGACAAAGCTTAGGTGCTATGAATACCTAGGACCTACGACACGGGGTTTAGATCATGCATTGTTATGTGTTGCTTGTTTCAGGCTTTAACAGCGCTTTCGCGTTATTTTAAGGATTGTTTGTTATAAATCATGGAGTTATATACTATGGAAGAATGTATATAGGTAAAGATGAACACTAGGTTAGAAAACATAACCTTAGGAGTTCGAAGAATAAAATGAACGGATAGTTCTGATGGGGGGCTCATTAGCAGTGGCACATACACTAATAGTTAGATCGAGAAAAGAAATCTCATCATAGTTTGACTTGTGTAGATGGCAAATTGAGGAAGAGGATGTAGAGGTCGTCCCCGGGACAATAGTTAGCCACCACCTGTGTTTGACCCACATGCCTTTATGGAGGATATGGAGACTACATCCGATGCTACGAGGATTAGGCTAGCCACATTTCGGCTGCAGGCGAATCCCAGATATGGGCGGGATCAGCTTGAAAGTCTCAGTGGATCCGGAGACGATGACATGGGAGGGTTCCAGAGTTTCATGACAAGTTTTCCCTCGTATTGCAGACATGCAAATCTTGGAGTTCTGAGTTGAAGCAAGGAAACATGACTGTGCTCGAATATGTAGCCAAGTTCACCGACCTCAGTGTTTCGAGATGATTATATGGCTATTATACTTACTCAAGGTGAGGAAGTTTGAGAATAGCCTGAAGTTGTCCATCCGGGGCAAGACTGTAGGATTCCTCCTACACACATGGATTCGGCGGTCAAGACGACTATATTAGTGAAAGAGAGATAGAGATGCACGGAGCATCCGTGATTCGCCAAGGGTGTTATGAAGGAGGATCAACATTCTTCTAGTCCGGGAAAGAAGCAGAAGACTTCTATCCCACGAGGATTTCTGGGATGGGGCCATGGCTATCAGGGCCAAGGCCAAACTAGGGTTTCCAGTCAGTTAGAACCGATGACATGTTTCCATTGCCACGTACCGTACATGTGAGGCGTGATCGTCAGAGGTAAGGATCCTGTTTTGGACAACACAAATCCCAAATAAGAAGGGACGTTGACACCGTCATTCCTTCTTACCCCAGCAAGATGGGCTAGAGAGACCAACAACACCAGCCCCTGTGGTGCGTCAGACAGAGCCTTTTACACAAATAGCTGTAGAGGCTGTGGTATGGGCCGAGGTCGATGGCCAAAGGCTCACGAGCCGAGAGACTTCCGGGGGGGACCCGGCATGGGCCATGCTATGGTACCATAGACTCCACGGCGCATAAGTCCGATATACAGTGGTAACGCTTCCACTCCTCATAAGAGTGTCGTTTAAATTCGGATGCATCATATTCATGCTTATTGTTGCATCTAGTGTGGATGTTTTAGGTTTAGAGGTGGAAACCTTGGAAAAGCAGTTGTATGTGAGTTTTTCCCTAGGAATTAGGGTGAGGATTGATCAGATATGTCGGGATTGTGAGTTAGAGATCTCAAGGATTCTGCTCATGGTGGACCTTCTGCAAAGGACATATCGATTTGATGCCATTTTGTTTTGATTGGTCAATAATACTCGAGCCGGTCATCGACGGATAGTGTGAGATCATCGCTCTACACACTCCGGATGGTGACTGTGTGACCTTCGTGGGAGAAGCATGATGCTTGGCCCTAGACCGGTGCACGACTGTGGGAGTGGATGGGCTGAAGGGGTTGGCTAGTAAGCCTTACCCTAGAGGATGAGGGGAGACAGGATTTGAGTCTACCTCGGGTGGTTTACGAGTATGAAGAATGTTTTTTTGGATGAGCTACCGAGATTACATTGGTGCATGTGGATAGACTTTTGTCATTGAGTTACACCTCGTGTGTCGCCATTTTGCGACTATAAGATGGCATCGTCGAAGCAGTGTGAACTAAGGTCCAACTGTAGGAATTATTAGACAAGGGCTTTATTAAACTGAGCACTTCAATTTGGAGCGCTCCGGTTCTGTTTCCTAAGAAGAATGACAAGATCCTTCGACTGTGCATTGATTATCGACAGTTGAACAGGGTTACGATCAAGAATTGGTATCCAGTACCGAGGATTGATGACTTGTTTGATCAGCTGAGAGGGGCGTGAGTCTACTCTAAGATAGACCTTCATACCGGTTACCATCAGTTGAGAGTTAGTGAGACTGATATCCTTAAGACAACGTTTAGGACTTGGTATGGGCATTTTGAGTTCACAGTGATGTCCTTCGGGTTGATGAATGCGCCGGAAGCATTCATGGATCTCATGCATAGGGTATTCCAACCATACTTTTATAAGTTTGTTGTGGTCTTTGTTGACGACATTTTATCTACTCCCGCCTTGGAGGATCTAGCATGAGGATAATTTACTGATTGTTCTCAGGCACTCAAGGACCACTGGCCAGTATACCAAGCTTAGAAAAATGTGAATTTTGGCTTACTGAGGTGGAATTCCTAGATTGTGTCATTTCGGTTTCACATGTGTCGTAGACCCCGAGAAGGGAAGGCTGTTATGAGCTGGGGAGAGGCCAAAGCCACTGAGATACGTAGTTTTTCGATCGTGGCATACATGAAGGTTTATTGAGGGATTTCTCCAATGAAGACCTATGATTAGATTGACCTAGAAGAGGGTCAAGTTTGAGTGGGATGATCGGCGAGGTTATTCAAGAGTTGGAAAAGGAGGCTTATCACCTCCTATTCTCATAGTCCCTGAATGTGGACAAGAGGTAATACTGTGGCCAGGATGTTCTAGGGACGAACTGGATGTGTCTTGGATGCGCCGAGAGGAATAGCTGGCGGTTCTAGAGGCTAAAGAATCATGCACTACTCCTACACATGATCTCTCGGAGTTGGTGGCCATTGTCTTTACCTAGTGACTTGGCTTCACTACTGTATGGTGAGTAATTTGAGGTATTTTCGCACTACAAGAGTTCCAAGTATATTTTCACACACCAACTTCAACATGAGGCAACGCAGATTTGATGGAGGGTCCCATGTAGCTACCAAATGTAGTGGTTGATGAGCTCAATCGGAAGTCATGGGGAATACTACATTTAGTTTCCCAGAGGCAGATGCCCAGGACTGGATGGGGCTTAGCCGCAGACAAATGATTAGTGCCCTCTGGAGTGCTAGGAGTTTGCAGCTACGCCATCCCATCGGTAGGGTACGCAGTCCTAGGGGCAGGACGCAGTAGATATCATCCATAAGGGATCGTGCAGTCACGGGTGATTTGCTATCGGGCCATCCACACAAGATGGTAGTCTTCGTGATAGGATTCGAACGTGGTCTCCCCAAACGACCGATTTGAGAGAGAAGATCCGCTCGAGTTCCACCGCCTCGCTTTTTCAGGCATCCAGTGGCACTAAGATGTACCAAGATCTTCATCGGCCAGATATTTAGCCGATGAAGCGATAAGTTAAGATTGTCACGGGTGTCTCACATGTTAGTAGGTAAAGGCTGAGCATCGGAAGCCAACAAGGCTACTCCAGCCACTAAAGGTAGCCAAGTGACAGTGAGAGCATGTCATGATGGATTTTGTGACCCACTTTCCACTGACACAATGGAGATTATGATGTCAGATGGGTTATACGGACTGCATTTCACTAAGTCGGCATTACCTTCCAACTAAGTGCGATGACCTTCACACTTGAGGAATTCTACCGGTTGTATATTCGTGAGATTGTCCGGTTACATGAAGTGCTAGTCTCTATCATCAGATCTATTAGTGGATCCTGTGTTTATGCACACTTTTGGAAGATTTTCCAAAAGGACATAGCACAATGGGGCTGACGCATTTATATCAAGGGTTTCATCCGTTGGTAAAGATGGTCACCTCTGAGAGGACCAAGGCAGTTTTAGAGGACATAGCCGTTACCACAAAGGCCTCGATCTTATGTAGTTAGGAGACACTTACTCCCTTAGTGGAATTTCACCTACAACAACAAGATCGCAGTATACGATGGCACCCTATGAGGCTTTATATGAGAGGCCATGCCGATCCCTGATTTGTTGGACAAAGGTGGGAGAGCACTCTATCACTAGTCCAGATATGATTTGAGACACTTATGAGAAGGTGGATTTGATTCTAAACGCTCTTCCTCACGGCCTGCTTCCATTGCATGTCATTAATTTAGAGTTTGAGGTAAGTGATCATGTTATCTCACAAGGATGCCTAAGAAAGGAGTACTTTATCTGCAACAGAGGGAAGCTAGCGCCAATGTATATCGAGCCCTTCGAGATACTCGAGAGGGTGGGCACAGTTTCATATTGGTTGGCGCTACCACCGAGTTTATCAGGTGTCCATGAGGTGTTCCACATCTCCATGCTCCGGAAATATACTCTAGATCCGGGGCCATGGGGCATCGGGGAGATTACTTAGCAGATATTGATGGGACCTTCGAGAAGGGACCAATGCGTATCTTGATAGCTGATCAGTTTTATGTAATCGCAAAGACCGTGTGGCTAGTGAGAGGCCGTGGGTGACACCGAGGAGCCGATAGGCAACTTAGAACGCGATGATACGATGCGCTGAATCATCATTTTATTTGAGGTTGAAGGTACGTGTCTAATATTTGGCACTAGAATATTACTGTACATAAATGTGTTTAGGTAAAGTTAGTATGTGTGAATTTTGGGTTTAAATTGCTATGGGGAAGAATAAAACTGAAAAATTCAATTTTTCCGAGAGTGGAAACTAGAATTTCTTGAACTGATATTTTCTAGATGTTGGATGATGAAATAGACTTTGTCGTTGAATTCACACTGAAATCTAGTTACCTACCAAATTTTATCGGATTATGAGACAATTGAATTTAATGTGCTTTTCGAGGCACTAGGTGTCAGACACATGGAATGATCATGTGGATGCCACATGGAACCCTGGGAGTATTATTAAGGCATGAATGTGGTAATTTGGTTGAATGGCTCACATTGAGCCATGTGCCAAAAAAGGGAAATAAAAGGAAAAGAAAGAAAAGAAAGAAAATTAAGAAAAATTATAGATATGGCCGGGACGAGTATAAGGTGGGGAGGAAGCTTCCATTGGACTATTCGTGATAAAGGAAAAAAAAAAAAAGACAAAACAAGGAAAAGAGAAAAGAGAAATGACAAAAGAAAGAAAAAGAGAAAATGAAAAGAATAAAATGAGTTGGATCAAACTAGGCAGGAAAATCACGGATAAGAATGCGGGAGAGAGAAAGAAAAACTAAGTGGAGAGAGAGGAAGGTATGGAGAAAGAAAAGCAGCATCTTTCCCAACATTCACCGTCAAGCTCGATAGTCTGAGAAGAAAACATCCATGCAACGCTGCCACGCTGCGGTACTTAAATCTTTAGAGTTTCGGCTCAACCCCATGAGGTAGAATTCTTCCTACTTAAATATTTCTAGCCTAAAGGTCGGCTTAATGACTCGGGGTTTTCTTTGAGGTCATGGAGAGACTGTGTAAATTTTAGTTCCAAAATCTTGGGACTGAGTGTAGGAATTTTTTAGAATTTTTGAGACTATTTTATGTTCCAGATGAATTTCTTTGACCTGCTTTCAAACAACATGCTGAATTTTTGGCATCAAGTTGACAAATTGGCTAAATTTTCGGACCCTTTTGACACCTGATAGGATTTTCAAACTATTTTCTGACAATTCCACCGGTGTTTGAGGTTTGGGCTTTGATCCTGGGACTGATGTCTTCAGGTTTTGTTGCGTGTTTTGGTATCACAGTAATTTGTTGATGAATGGAACCAAAAATGGTTCATGGCCGTGAAGGAACCAAGAGGTACCCTGTTTTATATGAGTTCGAGATTTGAGCCATTTTGTGTGTATTGTTGGAAAAATAAATAATATGAGGTTGTGTGTAAAAATCATGTTAATATGTGCATGTGTGATGTATTAACATGGAAATATTTATGAATGGAAATTATATGTAGGAAATATAATTATTCGAAATTTATAAATATTGCTTGTAGCATGACGTAGCATGAAATGACATGATTGCATTTCATATGCATTGTCACATCGTATCAATCGTGGGTGCATTGTATTGGTTATTCACTATTCTTGGTGAATGTAAGCGAGGTCGAAATCGGGAGAACGGCCCAAAATTGAGACTCATGTGTGCATAAAATAATAATACTAAATTTAGTGTGTTTAGGTGAAGCAAGATGTGCGCATCCCCCTCAGTAATTTTTGCAACCCAACAACACACGAGATTTAAGAAATTCGAATAAACATCGAGGGTTGTCCAATGGGCCGAGTCATCAAGTGAAACACTAATGATCGGTTTTCTACTCTCGTGATCTCATTTGTTGGTGGAGCTGGGTCGTGACTTAGTTTATAGGCACGTAGAGTCTCATCTTATGCATGACACGTAATATGCCATTAGAATTGCATTATTTATATGGAATGTGATTAGATGTTTTCATGGTCGCATTGCATGTGCATTTTAGGTCGTATAGTCTCAGAGGAGAATTTATCAAGTATCAAGCCACCTCGCCGCTGGGACCCCCTTTCGTGCACAGGTGAGGCAATGGGAGACAACGCTTCCGACGAGGCCTCGGTGGATTGCGAAGGAGGCCGACATGTGACGCCCAAATCCCAGTACCCCGCCGACAACCGGGCCAACTCCATAAGATTCAAAGTGACAGAACCCGACACCACACCATCGAGCCTTCTTTCCCAGACCCAGATTTATCCAAAACCCAAGTAGTCTCCTTTGTACCTGTGAGCTCTAAATTCCCAAAATACAACCTATGCAATTTCATGGCAACTCCGTCTCAATATTATACAAAGACCACACCTCGGTCCACATACGGTCAAAAATGGCCATGTAAATCTATTTATCCATAAATACAATCTATATCACCGGCCACTAAGAGTTATTACATCACTTTAATACAAAACATTATATTAAACTAACATGTTCTAATATAATATACAAACGCGGATCAAGGCCAACCGTCACATACTGTCAGTTTCACTACACTCGATTCCCGTCCGACCTAAACGGCGGATCGAAACCGAGTTCAGCGCGACCATATATCGACTTTACCGCTTTATCAGACGTTGGTATATTCAAGTCTTATAATTATATCAAGATATCATAAACAAAAGTCCACAATGAAACTACTTTCACCATAGCGGTAAGCTTATAAAGGTCACATACATGCATCGAGTCCCATTTACATATTCAAAAAACTATACATTTACATTAATGATCAGAGCGCTAACTCCATAAAGATGAACCCTTACTGTGTCGCCCAACAGACGCGGAAGATCATCGTTTCCTTCTTCTATACCTACACGGATAGAAAACCTGCATTCAAGCTTTACGCTTAGCGGGAAACATATGTAAGATGCATAAACACGCTTATATTCAAAGATATAACAATAATCTGATATAAGAATTTCCATGTGCATTCATATAATGGACCTATACAGTAATTTATGCTTATACAAACTTATGTTAATTCGGATTCTCCCGTAGGGGAGTTACAGAGTTTATTCTTTATTCGTAACTTATGCTTATAATGTGACTTATGCTTATTCGGATCTCCTGTAGGAGTTACAGAGTTTATTCTTATTCATAAATAATTAGTACATAGATTAGAACGATATTAATCTTTGTTTACTCTTATTCATCATCTGTGTGATTTTCATATAACTACAGGAATACCTAGACCAAGATAATTAAATGAGTAAGACATAAAGACAATAAGTATCCTAAGATACTATACAAAGATTAAGTGACGTGAAGATTAAAACAGAGTGCCGGCATCAATAGGAGTGCCGTAGCACTAATTAGGAGTATCGGCATTAATCGGGGAGTGCCGAGCATCAATCAGAGTACCAAGTACCCGATCAAGAGTGTCGTAGCACTAATCGTGAGTACCGGGCATTAATCAAGAGTGCCGCAGCACTACAAGGGAGGCCGGGCATCGACCAAGAGTGTCGTGAGCACTAATCGAGTACCGGCATCGACCGGCGTCGGGAGCACTAATTAGGAGTACCGGCATCGATCGAGTGTCGTGAGCACCAATCGTGGTATCGGCATCGACCGTAGATGCCAGAAGACTAATCAAGAGTACCTGGGCGGCCCACGTGGACGTGTCGCTACGCTATGACAAGGCTGCGGTCATTTAATACCGGTCTTAGTATTCCTACGACATGTGTATTCGAAACTTCCTATCTTATTATTGGGGCATGAAGAAGCTTCACTTCTGCCAGAGGTACTGCATACTTTTCAATTTAATTTCATCATTTCTATACTGCATGAATTTTAGCTTAAATACTTAAAAATAGGCAAAAATTGTGGGTCGAGGACTATCGGTATTCCAGACTTCTAACCGTACCGATACCGATTCAGCTCGGAGGGTTGTACCGAGAGTAGATTTGGAGCATACTCAAGACTCGCTTGTTATCGCATTAATACGGCACTCTGCATCGCTCCAAAGTGGGTACTCTGCATCGGTTCTAATCATTCTCTTAAAATGACACTCACCAATTTTCATGCACTTTTCTTCCATACTCTTCTATTCCATTCCTCATAAAAATTAACATGAAATCCTCAAACAACTCCACAAACACTTTAATTAGCCAAAGAATCCATGATTCATACTGTTCACTAAACTTTTACAAAACCCTTGGAATTGTGAAGGATTCCATATTCGACATATCAACTAGGATTTTCAACCAAACTTCCTTAAATCTAGAGTTAGGATGTATTCCTAACAAAACCCTAGAAAAAGGAACCAAATTAATCTCCAAAGAAAAACCCAAAGAATCCATACCCAAGTAGCTTCGGAGTACAAAAATCCTACCAAAATCATACACCCCATACTCAAACTCCAAAAAGATCCATACAAAAGTCATGTATCCATACCTTGGCTTGATTTCCCCCTTTCTTCCTCTCTTCTTCTTCTCCTTCCTCCTCCTCCTTCTTCCCGTTTCATATCTGAGACCAAAATGAGTTATTTTGGTCTCCTCTCTATTTATACTTAAAGTTTACTTATTCGCTTTCTAGTCCTCCAACTCTTGACCATTTGTATTTTAAATTCTCCCATTATTTTATTTTGGCCTCTAATCTTATTAATCCATGTCTTTAATGTGCTCCTTTTGACAAATTAACATTTTGTCCTTAAGTCTTGTACAATTTTTCTGGGTTTCTAATTTTCCATGTTTCTGATTTACGAAAAATTCCATTTTCTGCATGCAAAATACCCTAAACACGCTGGGTAAACAACTAGTGGTATATTTCCTGGGTGTTACATTTAAGGAGAAACCGTCGCACATGTCTTCAGGACCTGAGGCTGGGTCCCATGATCTGGTGAGCTTAATGCCTAGTAGAGATAAGTCCTACATGGCTATTCCCCACCCCAGCACATGAATGGTCAAATCACACACACCAACCAGTGACATGCAATCCTAGCACATAATCCTACTTGGTCATGAATGAGACGCTGACTCATCATGCCCCATGTATCGTCCTCATCACCCCAAACATGCATTTTTCCATGAATGAAAATCATTTTCAACAAAGGTGTTTGTGTTTACCGTGGACAACCCTCCGAGAGAAATGGCCGACACACTCCGATAATCTATTTTGTGGACAACCCTCCGATGTATATCAATTAGGCATACTATGACAATTGACATTATATGGACAACCCTCCGATGTATATCAATTGGGCATACTCCGACGATTGACATTATATGGACAACCCTCCGATGTATACTAATCAAGTATACTCCGACGCATTGATATTATATGGACAACCCTTCATGTATATCATCGGGTATACCCGACGCATTGATATTAGCAACCCTCCGGCGGTTGTGCGGGATGAAAATCATAAATACATGTCGTCAAATCCCTCCAAACACCAAGAAACTACCTCATGTAATTTCACTTATACTGCTCTAGGGTGTCCAATGCATGTGAAATGCAATGAGCCATTTCCATTTCTTAACTCCGTAACACCATGTAAAAACCGTGGTTCTCCATTGGACTTTGTCCAAAGTACGAGTCCACAACCCATTCACCAAGGATGATGAATGACAACGACTATGCACTCACACCCACACCATGCGATGTCCCCGTGCACCAGTGCAATGCAATTGTGCCATTGCACTCTAAGTCATGCCCAATGTATAAAGACCTCTACATGGACACCTTATATCGTACACTCCACCGTGTACCATGGACACTCATGCTCCAATGCACAAAGTCCATAAATTCATTAAACGTTAATATACATGCAAATGGCATCAACATTTATCACATTCATGTCAACACATCAAACAAGCATGTATCAACGCTTATTCCAACTATCACTTAGATAAGTAATGTCATACCAAACTCTAGGCTACATCATGGCGCATACTAATAAACTAGTCTACAACATGCCATGCAATACTATAACCACACGAAACACACATAAAAACCCAATATGTTAGAGCACACATATTGATATCCAAGCATGACACCTCTTAACCAAGAAATGCCATTTCAATCAATCACACAAACACATGTTAACATTTCATCAAGTCACTACCTAGGCAAGTAATGACACACCTCCTTTCCTAGGCTAATTCATGGCATATCATGCACCTAAGATAGCCTACAACCTGCCATGTAATGGCCACTTATGCACACAACTCCTCACATCAACACAACCAACAATTAGCACAGTTGTTGTAATAATCAATTTTTTTCAACAGGCATGGGAGCACCAATTTCCATTGAAAATCATGTGGTCAGATTCTAGACTCCAATATCTTTCCATAGAGTCAAAGAACAATTGCAAACGCGAGCTCCTGACGAAAGTTGCGATCGGTCCGCTGGAGGCCCCGTATGAATCGCCATCGACGCACGGAACTAGCAAGGGCCTATTATTTTTCATCATTTTCGGAAAAAATATGAGTTAAAATTTTATGAAGATATATATGGATGGATTCTAGACTCAAAGGGCTTTCCATAGAGTCTAAGAACACCCAAAACGGAGCTCTGGACGAGGTTATAATGCCCAAGTTGAGGCCTCAGTACAACAAAGCAGAAGGCATATTAAAACCCATGAATTGAGTTTCCCTGGGTCTTTAAAGCCCTCAGACATGCTATTTTTCCCAATCAAAATCATCCCAGAGACAACCCTTTTCACCTCGCAACCCGGGTCCCCACCGAGTCCACGCCAATTGCTTATAACATGACACAAAACCTCGTCCGAACCCACCCTAAAATCACTCAAAGCCACCCAAAAATTGACATCATAACCAGGTGGTGGCTTCAGTTTTTGTGTCCGAACACAACCAAACAGCCTCTAGGAATTCAAATCCAAGACCAAAACAGCATTTAGATGAAATATAAACCTGAGTAGGAAGGTTTCCTACCTCTTGGAGCGAAGACGAAACTTTTTGGAATCCCGAAGACCCGAGACCCACGGCCTTCCCAAACTTCCTCTCGAATATTCGATGAAAATTCTTGATTTGTGTCCACTGCAGCCTTTCGACCAGTACTCCAACTCTTTAAGTCTCGCCCGACGGAATCGAGCCTCGATCGCTGTGAATCTTAGAAAGAAGATAGAGCTTCTCTCACTAGATTTTCTCCAAACTCGAAATCTTTCTAAGGAAAACTGCGTGTTGCCTGAATTCATTTGTAGCCCCCATCGAGTAGATGAACTTTAAATCTTGGCTCGACTTGATTCACCACTGACTGATCGTAGGGAGACGGTGAAGATTTTCTCCATTCTCTCTATACTCATTTCACTACCTAGCTTTTCCCTCCAAAATGAGCTTCTTCTTTTCTTTCTTTTGTCTCTCTTAGCTTAAGTTTGACGCGCCACTTTGTTGCATCGCGTCTATGACCTGTCTCGGTCTACTGGTCCCGAACAATTTATTTCTTTTCAGTTCAATTCATTTTAATTGAACTGTTCCAATTGCTTCCTAACTCTCGAGATTTTTAAGAAAATCTCGCTTTTGGGGTTACTAGGATACCTAATCTCAAAAATTCATAAAGAATCTTCACTACCTAGGAATTCAAATAAACTTTTATGAGTTACTCGTTGCGAGACTGACTCAACGACACCGTTTATCATTCGAGCTCTGGTGGAATTTTCGAGGCTTCCCTAAACTATTTCAGTAATTTATTATTTAATTTTTTTTGTATACTTTAGAAAATTTTAAATTTTCCGGGGTTTTATAATGTGGCCTTGATTAACATTTTTGTAAAAGTGTTTTGTATAAAAGAATTTTATAAAAATTCTTTTGGACTATTGTATAAATAAGTGGGGATAATTATGTAGAGGGTCGTGATTCTGATCCCTACGGACCGTAATTATCTATTTCATTTAATATTTTAGATTTAAATATGAATGAACGAGTCCTCGTGAAGGACGATGGAAGTTGCATCGAGTAACTCCTGTCCATGGGTAGTTGGTTCCACCAGATATCATCAAGCATTCTAGGTGTAAGACTTACTCCAAATAAATCTACTGGGTGATCGATTGTCAATGAGACCCCCGAAAATTGGGACTTCACATATATAATTATCAAGTTTTATATGCTTGTTTATTTTCATCTTATTTAATTATTGATTAACCTTTATGTGTTTATTTATTTTCTTTCTAATAAGTAGTTATTGTTTTCTTATTCATTTATTTTCTTCTTAATTTGTAATTTTTTATTTCCCACCTTTTTGTTTATTTATTTATTTTGTACCTTCCTACTTTCTTAATGTATTTTTTTAATATATATATTTTCTCCACACACTTTATCCACTTTATTTTATTTATTTATTTGTCATAATTATTTCAATCTTTATATTTTCAAAATTTCAATCTGAACTTTTTTTAATTTCCAATTGAGTTTGAAAAATATTTGTTTTGACAAATAAAATCTTCTCTATTGAGATTCAAACCACCAACCTCAAAGCTTTGAAAAAAGAGTTACATTAAAATCATCTCTATTGTTTGCTCCCTTATAATATATTTTCATCTGTGTTAAAAAATCCCATTTTGTCTTTACTTTATTTATTATTTTATCTTGAAATCTTTCTTTAATTTTTTCTTTTTTCTCATAGGAAAAATCTAGGTTTCTAAAGTATCTTAATTTAAATTCATTTTTAAATCCAGAATCAAATTCAAAATCTCAAGGGTTCCTAATAATATTTTTTTAATTCATAAAAGAAATACACTTTTTCATAAATTTTAATTCAAATTCAATTTTCCTTCTGCTTCTTATTTGAAATTCATAAATATAAAATTCAAACTCGGTTTTTGAAATTCTTAAATTTCAACTATTTTAAAGATCTTAAACAACATGATTGATTCTATAATTCGAATAAAATAGAATCTCGTGGATCAATTTGCTGAACAAATAAATGGGCTTTGGTGGGGGTCCGACATATGTCAGAGATCCTTTAGCTAAATACTTAATCATTCGAATTCATAATATGATTTTGTGCTTGTGTACAATTATTATTATTATTATTATTATTATATATATATATATATATATATATATATATATATATATTATTATTATTATTATTATGTTAACTTGTTTTCCATAATTAGTGCTCTTAATTCGCCACTAAAGTATTTTTTGTGACACCCCAAATCCAGGGTCCTGCGATAACCACACCTCGTGGAATTCCTGGTGGATTTCGGTTACCCTGATACTCATGGTTGTGTACCACGACGGATCCATATTTCCAAAAAATCTGATAGAGTCTTTACTGTTCGGGAAGCTCTACCTAACATACAACTCAGAGGCATTAATCCATAAAAGTTTATTTCAATTTTATACGTAACATATATTAAAACTTGCTTGTTCTAATATAGTTTACTCCGACACTACTCAATACGTCCTTATCGACTCCATTCATTCATATTTAAATAAAAATATGAAATTACAATTTAATGATACCATAAGAGTCTGATCATGACTTTCTTACCATAATTACATACCCGACTATTTATATAATAGTCCAAAAGAATTTAATTACAATTCTTTTTACATACATCAAGGCCACATGTCGACCTTCTTCATAATCACTGTGACGTTGAACGCCGGCCTCCCCGTACACCCCTCGTACTTGAAAGGGGGTCCCACAACGTAGCAGCAATGCCCACAGAAAATTTCCTTCCTACAAGGGCTACTCCCACCTAAAATGCACATACAATGCGCATAAATATCAAACTATATTCCATATAAATAATGCAATCCTATATGAATGTTCCGGTCACGATGAGACGACTCTCATGCTCACAACCCGAGTCTCGACTACTCCTCACACCTCGCGACGCCAAGTGTGAAAACTACCATTGGTGTGTCACCCAATGACTTAAACCATTGGACTACCCTCCAATTTTAATTTATCAAATCCCGTGTGTTTATTATGGTTGTTAATTTCCGGGGTCTCACCACAAGCTTCACATCGCCTCCCAATACTTTCGCGAACTTTCATCGCCGGGAATCATGTTTAACTGTGAAGGAAAATTAGAAATTTTCAAAAATGGAAAATGATAATAAAATGAAGAAATTACCAAAAGAATTCAGTGAAGCCTGTAAAATTTCAGATCTCGATGATCGGAACTGATCAAGGCCAAGTAAATTGCCTCACAAATCTAATGACCTTAAAAGTTTCATCGAATTTTTAGACAAGTGGAATATTTTACGATTTTCTGGGTGATAAGCCATCAGTGACTTAAGGGAGGAGATTTTACGAAAATATCGGAAGTCAGGAAATGGCTTTCGCTAAGTTCATTTAAAATAAAGTGAACTGAAAAGAAATAATTTTTTTAGATAGAAACGGACCCGAATAAAGTAATATGAATTAAGTATCCAAAATAATAATAATAAAAGATAAAAGATAAAAGGGAGGTCGAATCTGACTGAGAGCGTGGAGAGAGGATTTTATTTATTTTTATTTATTTTGTTTCTTTCTTAGATCTATGGAAATCCTGATCGTAGGTTTCGCTGGGTCAAGGCAAAGCCGATCCACACAATGAGGGCTACGCGTGAGGCTCAAATCTCGAGTTTCACAAACCCATGAGGTAGAGAATTTTTTCTACTGTGTTATTTTTAAATTCTAATAATGTTTGGGATCGCTTTAGAGGCCATAAAAGGCCTTAAATTTCAGTCCTCAATTTTTTGGACTGAAAGGTGAGGGAATTTTTAGGACAATGCTGAATTTCGGGACTTCTTTAGACAATCCCGGTTGAATTTTCAGATCGTTGTCGACAACAGCAAAATTTCAGGATCAAGCTGGGGCGCTTTTGACCGAGTTCGCGCTTGTTTTGATCCCAGACCGATGCCCCACTGCTTAGGTGTGCCATTCCAATAATTCACGATTTAACCGCATACCAAGATAAGCCCCGTTTTATGGGTCCGAGATTCGGGCCATTTGTGTGTTGATGTTAAAGATTAAATACAACATGCCGTTGTGTGTAAAAACTCATGTTAATAAATGCTATTTGGATGTATTAACGTGATTGCATGGATGTAAATTATATGTAAAATTATAATTGTCCACGGTGTATTAATGTTTCATGTAAAGACTCATATATACATGTATTATGAAGGAAAATGCATTGGCTTCATGCATTTCATGCATCGCCACATAACGCTTGCGCCGGGTGTGTGTGTATATATCGTTATTCACCATTCTCGTGAATGTGTATGTGAGTGGCTTCGAAATGGGACAACGTCAAGATGAGACTCACGGTTAGGTAAAACAATAATAATAATAAATCCTCACGTGTGTTTGGGTGAAGCGAGATGGAAAGATCCCCCGAGGTGAAAGACCAAATATTCACGGTTAGACATGATTCTAAACAATGAAAGTTCGCGAAAGTGTTGGAAGGCGATGCGAAGCCTGCGGTGAGACCCCGAAAATTCGCAACCCAAATAAACACACGGGATTTGATAAATTAAAATTAGAGGGTAGTCCAGTGATTTAAGTCATTGGGTGACACACCTTGATATTTGGTTTTTCACCTTGGCGTTGAGGTGTGAGAAATTACGTAAGGACTCGGGTTGTGGGCATGAGGTCTCATCTCATGTGACGCGAACATTCCATATAGGATCCCATTATTTATATGGGTGTTTGATGTTTATGTGCGCCATTGCATATGCATTTTAGGCGGGCAGTAGCCCTTGTAGGAAAATTTCTCTTGGCCACATTGCTCACAATTGTGGACTCCTTCGAGTGCGGGGTGTACAAGGAGGCGGTGCTCCGACTGAGCCGGTATGAAGAAGGGCAGGTGTGAAGCGCTGATGTATGTAAAAAAAATTGTAATTAAATTCTTTTGGACACTATTGTATAAATGACAGGTGTAAATATGGTAGAGGGCCTGATGGACTCTTATGGGTATCATTAGCATTACTCATATTTTATTTAAATATGAATGAATGGGTCGATAAAGTGAGGTGGTGCCAGGTAAATATATTATAAGCAAGTTTTAATATATGTTATGTATAAGAGTGTTGAAACTCTTATGGATTCTTGTTATACGGTTGTATGTTGGGTAGAGCTTACGAAAAAAGGAGACTACGCCGATTTTTTTGAAAATCTCTGGTCAAGATCAAATGGGACACAACCATGTGGTATCCCGGAATTGTGATGAAGTCTTAATCATCTATGTTTGACTTCATTTCACATGCTATTTTGTGCATTTTGTATCCATATTCATGTAAAAATCTATAAGTTTCCTCTAAACTTGGTTTTGTAGAATTATTGATGAGACTCTGAGTAGTTTGGCAAGTGAACAATATTTACAAAGGAGTCAATGGAAGTCTCACAACGCGCGCCCTTTGGGAATAATTTTTTTGTACATATGGAACGTAGATGGTTCAAAGTTTCCTCATGGTTGCATTTACATTCAAGAGTTTTTGTAGTGCTCACCTGCAGCCGTCAGGAGTTAAAGCGAGAGAAGTTATGGCCCCATTAAGTTGGAGAAGAAAAACAGAGTTGTTGTCCAAGCATTTGCGACGAAGCAAGCTGTCATGACCGGAAACTTAGTCACGACCAAAAAGCGTATCGCCAACCAAAAAACTTTCCTGGCCAGAAGCAATTGTGACAAAAAAAAGCGTAATCGCGACCAGCTTGCTATATCGCGACCAAAAACACTGGAGAAAACTAAAAAAGGCCGAAATTGTTTGAGTCACCAAGCCCATTTCACCCTAGGACCCTATATGATGTTGGATTGAGTGTGGGTGGGACCTCTCATGGGACTCTCTCTCTAAGCATCATTTCTGTTTCTGATTACTCATGATCCCAAATATTTGTAATTTACATTAAGATTTGTCTTATATAGCAATTGAATTTCTAATGTTAGGACAAAGATTGAAGCGGTCTTTGTACTCTTGAGGTCGAATTTCACTAATGTTCGGACAAAGATTGAGCTAAAATCTAGATTTTCTCTCTCGTGTGTTTCTCTCTTTAAAGCTTATTTTCTTAGTTTTCTTTGCTTGATTTTTATTTTTAATAGATCTTAGAGTAGTTTAGAAGATTTTTATTTCTATTGAAGAGATTTCGGTGCTATCTTTCGAATATTCAATTTATTCTTGTTATTGAGTGAAGATTTAAGCTCAAATCATGATTTTCTCTTCTTGTCTCTTGATTTCTTTCTTCATTTTCTTACTTTTGATTGGTGATGATTGGAATCGATAATGGAACATTAAACACCCTACAGAGTGAGGATTAATTGTTGAACATTGATTCTGATTTTGATTATTTTGTGGGTTTGGCGAATTTATATAATATAATGAATTGTTCGAATATCGATGCAGCTTATACCGAAAAGAAATTTAATATCTTTGCTATGATTTCGAGAGGCCCTCTGAGTGACACGAAGATGGAGATTCTGAGTAAAGAGCGGTAACTTAGGGGTATGTTGAAGTAATATCTTGGAACTAATGAACTACGAAAAAATTACTTTGATAGATCACAAATTTACTCATGGTGTAGTTAATTAGATGATGTATCAATTTAGTTGATCAGGTTTCTCCTAGTCGATAGAGGGATCTTGATCACACATGTTATGAATCTAATCGAGGAGATAGAAAATTTTATTAGACTTGAAGGACGAGATACCAATTACATTGGAAGCTTGCATTTCTGTCTATGGGTAGTGTAGTCCTAAGGAAATAGTTTGTGAAGTATTGAAAAGAAAAACAGTAGAATCTTAAAAGTGGATTTCTGAGTAGCTATTTAGACCCATTTGTCACGAAAAGGAATATGGTGTGTGTTAGATAGTGAAATTTATAGTGTCGGGAGAAATCCAAGCTATGCTACACTACTCTTGGACAAATCTAGCATTCAACACGATTATTTGCGCTTTCAGGAAATGCAAAAGTTTTGTGAATAATTATCACCATCCACTAGTATTTCTCTTCATACCTTTTAGAAATTAAGTAGTTGTTTTATTTGGTAGATTTTTAGGATTAATTTAAATCGAGTTTTGTTTCAATTAAATTGATTTTGTTTCACATCATTTGATAAAACAAATAGTGAAGAAACCCTTGTGTCGGGGTGATCAAATTCCAATTAGAACCTCGATCCTCGTGAGTCACGATGTCAGGACTCTTAAAGTCCACTTTGTGCTTGTATGACGTGCACTTGCGGAAAGGGGTTGAGTGTTGATAATATTTTCATTTCAGTTTTGAGTACACTTACTTTTGTTTCAAATCGGTTTTGGTATTTACCACATTCCTCCCTTGGCCGTATTTTCACATATACATCATTTGGTCTTTACAAGTTTATGGCGCCGGATGAGGATTAGGCGCGATTCACTTTCTCGTGAGTTGACATTTTAGAAACTGAGTGATTTGCTAATTTAGGCAATTTTAATTTTTAATTTTATTTATTTATTTTATTTTATTTGTGGGTACTCGCGAAGGAATATTCAAGTGAAAGATGGAATTGCCTCCATAGAAGCCAAGCCCGACTTCATATTCATCATTTGAATCAAAGAATTTAGAATGACTCACTCATGGAACAAGGAGTATTGCCTTATCAAGGGAGTTCAACCCCCATATTTCAAAAAGAAGAAGAGTTGTTTCTTGCTAAGGAGCTTGAGGTGTAAACATGGATGAGAGCAAAGAAGATGAGTAGTCTTCATGAGCGAAATTCCCAAATTTAGATACCTTCCAAATCGACATAGTCTTTAGATTAAGAAAAAATAGAATCTCGAGTGGACATAGTCAAGCATTCCAGGATCAATTTTCTAGGACCTCTCCTAGTAATATACTTTAGAAAATCCCATTGAATGCATGGATACTCACATTTGAGCAATGTCGCGAAATTTCATATCTTGAAATATGTGGAAGAGGTGAAAATGAGCTGGAAATTCAGGGAAACAAGACACTCCTAAACAACTTAGAGGATGAGAAGAGCCATTAGTGGATAAGCGAAATTTGAAGAGAAAGAAAGTCAAGTAGTTAGTTTGTGAAAACATTTTAGTGAAGATTGACACATTTACCTTCCCATGGATTTTGTGACTTGGGGCATTAAAGGGGATCTCTGAAATTCTCATACACTAAGAAGACCGCTTCTTTCCTTAAAACTAAGCATGGATTGACATCGACAGGGAAGCTCACCTTGCTTGTGGGTGAGAGAAAGCAAAGTTCAATCTTGCAGCCTGTTACCTTTGTGGCGGACGAGAAAGAGTACATGTGTAGAAAAGTGCGCAGCTTGCTTGATCAAGGCACGTGTTTGACGAATTTTATAAGCATAAATGTGTTTACATCTACTTCACATAGAGGGGACCGTTTTGAAGAAATTGTGGCTGAACCACTAGCCATAATTAAAGGGGATTTTGAGTTTATTTGCCCTATTCAAAATTTGAAAGAAAACATCCTTGACCAAAATGGTTATAAAGAGGAAGTGCTTTCCAAGATGAATGATTGGCCAAATGAAGCCTTGAGTACTTTTTTCAAGTAAGATCTAGTTGGACTTCCCCAAAGCGGAGCAGCGGCTTCTTGGGAGGCAACCCAAGAGTTAAGTAATAATAAGGATTCTATCAATTCTCTTTTCTTTTCTGTTTTTAGTTACTTTATTTGTTTATGTTTTTACTGTTGTGATGAAAATTCCAGCAGTGTTTTAACTTTGTTGTTAGTGTTTTCAGAATAAAGTAGGTTTCAAGTTCAACATGTTGTCATTACTAGTTTGAAGAAAGAGCGAGGCAAGAAGTTGGAAAGTGGTTGATGTAATTATAGTGCTTGAAGTGTGAAAAAAATGGAGTGGAGATGTTCATCAAATTTCGGGTTTTGAGATGAAATGAACCAAATTGAGCCCGAAATATAAAGTTGGAAGGTTCATGATCACGGCAGAAGGAGAATTGAAGACAAGAGATGAGTTTAAGCATGAATGAAGCATTAAGAATTTGCTATAGGAGAGGAATTTTGAGAGAATATATAAGCATGAAGGACTTTTGAAGGATAGCAAGTGATATGGGCAGAAATAAGCAAGGAGAACCTAAGGAGTCGAATCATCACACTAGACAGCATTGAACATTCTGATTTTCTGTATTGATTGAGGCTCAAATGGTTCCTCATCCCATGAGCATTCTACATTGAAAACATGAGTCCTTACATCAATTAGAGCTAAAATGAGAGGAGATATGAGTATAACAAGTTGGATAAAAAACGAGGGTCTTGACGGAAGTGTGACTTGACCCGACACCATAGTCACCCAAGCAGAGGCTTTTAACCCTTTAAAACCCATTTTCTTCTTCCTACTTTATACTCTATCACGCCATACTCTTTCCCTCAACCCTTGCAACTTATAACCACTTTCAAATTCATCTCCCATCCTCAAATCTAAATCATTCCTCCACAGTCATCTCCATCGTCTTGACTTCAAAACCCATCACAAACCCACAAGCTTACCTTTGTTGAACCCGATTTTCCATCCATCATTCCAAGCATCAAGAGATTCTGATACAGGAAGAAAATTTTTGTCTTTGTTTGTTTTAGGTTCTTGTGAATCATTGTGGATTAATGGGTGATTTGCATGTATTGAAGGAGGTTTGAAGAATCCAAAACTCACTCATTTGAGAATTGAAGGAAGTTGGTGCACAAGTGTTTGAGAAAATGCAAAACCCTTTCATGGCTCCAAAAGCAAAAGAGAGTGTATCAAGGGTAGTACACCAATGTCAATGTCTGATAATCCTCAAGGTTCCTATTCAAAGTGGCCGAGACTAGAAAGGGGAGTTCACTTTTCCCAACTCTCTCTATTACCCTCTTACTTTATTGCTTCCTTTTGCTCATTGTTAGACATTTAGGACAATGTTCATCTCAAAGTTTGGGGGTGTTTATTTTTGGTTAGTTTATCATGTCACACCCCACATGTTGCACATGACAACTTTGAGGATGAAATTTTCTGGTGCTTTTATAGATAATGACTTTGTTTAATGCTTCCTAACTTACATCTTAGTTTGGTATATATATATATATATATTTAGTTAGGTTATTGAGTTAATTGAGTTTTGCTTGGAGTTGTTATGATGTTGATAAGGACCGTAAATGAACCCTTGGGATATGGACAATATTAGAATAATAGGACTTAATGCTTAATGAGTTATCTCTTTAATAGGCTATTTAGTCATTGGTTTCTCAAAATCCATGCCACGTGGTCACCTAAAGTACCCTTGGCTTCGAGTTTTCTTGGGTTAGAAGGTTTATGAGAATCCATCTAATTTTGATCTCCATGGGTTCTAGAACTTGTTCTGTGTAGCAGGCGAAATCTAGGCAACACAACAATTGAGAAATGATATAGGCCATCCTTGAAGGTGTGCTGCCCTCGAGCTAACCTATTAATATACATTTGCATATTCCTCTAGTACCAAGATGTTGAGCCTTAAAAAGCCAAAATTCTGTTTATAAAAAACCAAGTTTGAAGCCAATCACCTTCCTATACATCACGATCCCTCAGTAAAGAACCAAACTCACCCATAACATGAGGATTTGAACATAATTGAGAAATGTGGTGAGAAGCAAGTTTGGGGGAGTTATTTTTCCATAGGAAAAATAACTCCAATTTGGTTGAAATGCTTTAAGTTGTATATTAAAAGTTGTAAAGGAAAGAAAAATAAAAGAAAAAACGAGAAAAAATATCAGTGTAAAAAGAAGCAAAATCTGATAAAAGTTAAGGAGAGTGAGTGCAGCCTGTGACCTTCCTTCCTTAAGTAAGTAAATCTGAGGGTGTCTCAGCACCTGGTACCACCCCAGATCAATTGGTCTAGAAACTGCGATTTAACGCTAACCTTGTCTCGAAGAAAAGGCTTCTTGGTGTTTGTTGAAAGAGTACGAATTTGTGCAAAAGGTGATATGAGGTATGGAAGATGCACCTAAACGGATTTTGGGGGTGCTTGAGAGTGTCGCTATGCTCGTGGTAAGAATCGGGATGGGTAAGACTATTAATGCGAGAAAAATATGTATGTTTGGGTAAGTTTTAGCCTAAAGTGGCTACTCAACTACCCTTGCAAACCTTACATTACAAGCTTATAAGACATACTTGATCTTGAGGATTGTGTGTGCCTACATTAGTGGAGAGGGATAAGAACAACAAGCCTATGGAACCTAAATAAATTATCTTGGGAGATACAGTGTACTTATCTCAATTCTCATAAAATAATAGCTTGCAATTGTTTGGATAGGGGAAGATCACACACACACACACTAATGAGAACCATGATCTAAATTTTCCTCTTATGAGATTAATTCACTATTAAAATGAATAAATTATCTTGATCATATTCTCTATATTCCTTGTAAGGGTAATTCTTGAAACACATATCACATACCCCTTGCAAAGCTTGATTACTCAGTTTTGGTTAAATAAAAAGGGTGAAATGAACTCTTCTCTTTCGTTTTCTTGGGGACAAGCAACTTCTTTCTTTTCTTTACTTGAGGACAAGCAAAACTTCAAGTTTGGGGGTGTTTGATGAGTGCAAAACTCATCTATGTTTTGAGTTCATTTCACATGCTATTTTGGGCATTTTGTATCCATATTCATGTAAAACTCATAAAACTTCCTCTAAACTTGGTTTTGTAGTATTATTGATGAAAAGCAAGTGATTTGGCAAGAAATGAACAATATATTTTAGAAGAGTGTCCCGGGAGTCTCATGTAACGCCACTGGGAAGATAATTTTTTGTACCACCTGGAACATCAAATGGTTCAAATTTCCTCATGGTTGCATTCTACATTTCCAAAGAGTTTTTTCCAACGAGTACTGCACATGTCCAGGTTAAAAAGGAAAGTTTATGGCCCTGAACAAGTTGGAGAAAGAAAAAGCAGTTGCTATCGAGCTATCGCGACCAAGCAATTTGTCATGACGAAACTTATTAGCTACCAAAAAAGGCGTATCACGACAAAAGCGACCAGCGACCGAGAAACTTAATCACGACAAAAAAAAGCGTATTACATGACCAGAAACCTTTGGAAAACTAAAAAGAATTTGAAAATTGATATTTGCTATTTTCAGCTCCCGTTTTCACCCCCCAAGGACCATATATACTCGTTTTAGGTAAAGAGGCGTAGGAAGATTGGAGAACCTCTCTCATGGGGTTTCTCTCTAGCCTTACATTTTTCGGTTTTTTTCTCTGATTTTGATTTTTGTAAAGATCTTAGAGTAATTTTTAGCGAGATTTTCTTGTATTGAAGAGATTTCGGTCTTTGTATAATAGAGATTGATTTATTTAATGTTGAGACAAGATTGAAAAATTCAAAATGGATTTTCTCTCTCGTAGGTTTTCTCTCTAAGCGCCCATTTCTTAGTTTTTCTTTGCTTGATTTTTATTTTTTTAATGAATGCTTGAGAGTAGTTTTAGACGATTTTATTTATATTTGAAGAGATTTAGTTATTACTCGGATATTCAATTTATTTCTTGTTGAGCGAAGATTTAACCTCAAATACGGATTTTCTCTTCTTGTCTCTTGATTTCTTTCTTCATTTTCTTTTTTTGTTTGATTGGTGATGATTGGATCTATTAATGGAACATTAAACACCTATAGAGTGGATTAAGGTATTGAACATTCGGATTGCGGTTTTCGGTTATTTGTGGGTTTATTGAATTTATATAATTGGTATTATTCGTATAATGAAGCTGTTTAGAATATTAGTAGAGCATGGAAAAGAGGCTGTATCTTTGCTGCGATTCGGGAGGCCCTGCGGGTGACCTGAGAGATAGAGATTCACGAGAGTAAGGCGGTAACTTAGGGGTATCCCAAACTAATATCTTACTGGAACTAATGAACTGAAAAATTGCTTTGATAGATCACTAATTTACTCATGGTGTGAGGATTAATTAGATGATGTATCAATTTAGTTAAATCAGAGGTTTCTCCTTAGTCTAATGAAAGGATCTTGATCCTGTGTTGGCAAATATCTAATCAAGGAGATAGAAAATTTGCTAGATTTGAAGGGCTGAGATACTGATGCATTGGAGAAGACTTGCGTTTTCACATACATGGGGCGAGAATTCTCAGTCCTAGAAAATAGTTGTGAAGTATTGAAAAGAAAAACAATCAAATCTTAAAAGTCGAGGTTTTACAAGTAGCTATTTAGATTACATTTGTCACGAAAGGAATATGGTGTGTTAGATAATTGAAATTTATAGTGCAGGGAAATCCAAGCTATAATACACTACTCTTGGACAAATCCAACATTCAACTTACACAATTATTTGCGCTTTCCAAGGAATGCAAACTGTTTTATGAATAATTATCCCATCCTAGTGACTCTCTTCTATACCTTTTTTAAATTAAGTAGTTGTTTATTTAGTAGATTTTTAGGTAGTTTTAAAATCAATTTTGTTTCAATTAAATTGATTTTATTCCACATCCTATTTGATCGCCTAAAAAGTGAAGAACCCTTATAATTGGGGTGATCAAATTCCAATTAGAGATAACCTCCAATCCTCGTGGGTACGATATCTGGACTCCTAGAGTCCACTTTATTACTTGTATGACCCGTGCACTTGGAAGAGGGTTGAGTGTTAGTATTACTTTTCATTTCAGTTTTGGGTACACTTTTGTTTGAATCAGTTTTGAGTATTTACCACATTCACTCCCTTGGCCATATTTTCACATATACATCATTTGGTCTTTATAGTAACCAGAAATCCACAGGAATTCCACAGGTTGACGGGTTGTCAACGAGACCCCCGGATTTGGGGTGTCACATGTTTTATCCGACATTGACTTTGTATTTTATTTATTACCTTCGCTTTATGTGATTTTGGTATTTTTCACGCTAGATTCAGACCGACACAGAATGGCGGATCGAACGGTTTCGAGGCGAGACGCTATATCTTGGGACTCTTTACCTGGTTTTTTCCCTCGGTGAACATAACATAATTAAAAATATCATATACAAATAAAACTACCATAGTGATGTTTCTGATGCCGGTATACGATCACGAGTCCGTTTACTTATACATATCTGATAACAACTTTTATATTGCAATTACATATTTAAGCGCGAGCCCTCTTGTGATGAACCCTTACTAGTGTGTTGGCCCATTTGTATCACGAGATGTTTTGGGCGATCTTCTCCTGTACCTACACGGATTAAAAACCCGTGCTAAGCTTTACGCTTAGTGGGAAAAATATGTCTTATGCATATACATATTTAAAGCATAAACAATAACAAATATCAAAATTTTCATGCATTCATATAATGAACTTATACCATTACTTATGCTTATAACAGACTTATGCTTATTCGGATCTCCCATCAAAGTTACAAAGCTTATTACCCGTACGTACTACAAAGCTTATACTGATACTTCTTATCTTATACTTACTCAGAACTTACAATTATAGCAGACTTATTCTTATTCCGATCTCCCATAGGACACATATTTATACTTATCTCCCGTAGGACACATACTTATTCAGATTCCTCGTATACAGTACTGAACTTATACATATACTTAGACGGAGGTACTTATAACGTACTCATACTTCTATCTATCTTATACTTGTTCAGATCTCCCGTAGGAGTTACAGAGCTTATGCTTATGTCGAGATACTTATACACGTACTGGTACTTATATCTATCTCAGATCTCCCGTAGGAGTTTACAGAATTTATGCTTATACAAAGGTACCCTTAGGTACTACAAGGCTTATACTTATACCATAGGGCTTATACTTATACTACGGAGATTACACTTGTTTGGAGGTACCCGTAGGTACTACAGAACCTATACTTATACAGAGGTACTCGTAGGTACTTCATAATTTAATTAGATACAGAGGTACCCGTAGGTACTACAAAACTTATACTTGTATTTCGTATCTTACACTTGTACTACAGGCATATCCTTGTTTTACGGATCTTATACTTGTGTTACAGAACTTATTCTTGTATTTCGGATCTTATACTTGTATTTCAGATCTTATACGTGTATTACGGAACTTATACTTGTCTTACGGAACTTATAATTGTATTTCAGATCTTATACTTGTATTTCAGATCTTATACGTGTATTATGGAACTTATAATTGCCTTACTTTAACTTATATACTTATGCTACAGATCTTGTGCCTCAGATACGAGACTTATTCTTATTTTTAAGAACTTATACTTATATT
The DNA here is from genome assembly GCA_016808115.1 of Tetrastigma voinierianum. Lineage (NCBI taxonomy): Eukaryota > Viridiplantae > Streptophyta > Magnoliopsida > Vitales > Vitaceae > Tetrastigma > Tetrastigma voinierianum. The sequence goes on along the minus strand of JAEQBH010003193.1, from coordinate 31,941 downwards.
ACCGATACGGAAATACCCGTAGGTACTATAGAGATTTTACTTGTACAAAAGTACTCGTAGGTACTATAGAACAGATACAGAGGTACCCGTAGGTACATTCAAATCTTTACCATATTCATTTCTTTACTCTTATTCTTTATTCAGAGTCTTATCATATAACTGTTAGATTGCCTAGACCAGTAATACGGAATGAGTAGGACACAGCACAATAAGTACCCGAAGGTATAATACAGTACTGAGGTGCCATAGCATAAAGTAAGAGTGCCGAATCACTGACAGAGAGTGTCATCTCACTAATCAGAGAGTACCAAAGTACTAATGTGCCAAAGCATGGTCAGAGAGTGTCGTCGCACTAATCAGAGAGTACAGAAGTACTAATGTGCCGAAGCATGGTTAGAGAGTGTCGTCCCACTAATCAGAGAGTATCGAAGTAATTAATGTGTCAAGATCGGCCGAGTGCCACAAGACTAATCGAGTACCATACTCATACGTGCCTACCCACGTAACAGAGGTGCCATGTCATTCAATAACTAGTCTTAGGCAGTTTTACAATTATATGAGTTCAGTAACTTACTATCTTATAATAGGGGCATTCTTAGCCACATTATGTGTTCATGACATATTGCATTTCATGTTCATGTTCACGTTTCAGTTCGTTTTCATATTTCATAATTGTTTATGTTTCATGAACACATCTATACATATTGCATTTCCTATATTTTTCTTGTTTCATGCCTGTTGCATATAGAATTTCATATACTTATACGGTATGACACCTATGTGTTCACATATCATTCATGTATTCTTGTTCCTCTATAAATCTACTTTACTTAGAAATTGGAATCATTCCAATTGAATCATCCAAACTCAAGTTATGGCCATTTTACGCCAAACTAGTCGATTTACCTAGATTACATTAGGAACAGTCTGTAATACCTATTTTCAGGGATCTTAATCTATTTGACACTGGTTCTTTTGTACCTTGAAGCTAAGGTGCTATGGGTTCTCCTCCAACTGAATCACCCAAATCGGAGCACCGAACTCAAGTTATGTCCTAAATTAACCCGACTACTCTATGGTAAAAAATTGAAGCAGAAATTGGCTTGAACATAGCCCCTCTTTGAGTGAATTTTTGGGCCCCTTAGAGTCCGAATTCGAAAGTATCTATTTCAGGATGTTTGATTATCCTTGAAGTCTAGTTTAATTAGCAACTTGAATCACTCAAATGGGATAAGAAATGACTAAGTTATGGCCAAAATACAAACGCTGGTCAAAACAAAAACAGAGCACTTACAAGACTGGTATCAGCCCGTCTTTCCTAGACCGGCATCGCCGTAAATTTACCTGTAATGTGTGTTTTTCTTCCATTTATCCATATGTTGATACCCAAATCAACTCAATACTACATATACACATCAAAACCACTCCAAATTCATCTTGTAATCTCTATTTTACTCAAATCATCTTTCAATAATTATCTACCCAAAACCCATCATGAATTCCTCCCAAAACAAATCTATAATGAGTCATAACCCATGCATAAACCAACTATAAAGATTAGTTAGGGTTTGTTCTAAACCCTAACTCAATTACATGCAATTAAACCATGAATCCAACCTCAAAGGGAGGATTCCATGTTTTTCTTGTACCATTTAGGGTTTTACCAACCCTATCTTTCAAGAAATCTATGGTTGGGATGAAATCCTATCAAAACTCCTAGGTTTGAAAAAACCATAGACTACCATGTAGTCCAAATACACATGATCTCATACAAAATCTATGATTTCCAAAACAAAAATCCAAAGATCCATAACAAATCTTACTAGAATCCATACCTTTTGGCCCTCCCCTTGCTCCTTCTTCTTCTTTCTTTCTTCTTCTTTCTTCCTCTTCTCTCTTTTCTTCCTTCTCTCTTTTCTTCCTCTTTCTACGTTTTTCTCTCAAAATGAGAGACCAAATGAGATATTTTGCTCTCCTTAAGGCCATAAGTCATTAAGTCAAATAAAACCCATTTTCAAGCTAAGTCTCTTTAATTGCCTTTTGTCTCCACTTTCCTTATTTTTGCAAATCAACTTATGTTATTTCCACGTTGGCCTCTAATCTTATCAATTCATGTCTTTTAGGCCCCTTTTTACAAATTACAATTTTGTCCTTAAGTATTGTACAATTTCCGGGTTTCTCAATTTCCCGAAAATTCATATTTAACTTTTATTAAACCCTAAACATGTCTAAAAACTGCTAGGGTATATTTCGGGGCGTTACAATTTTCTTCAATTATTCATGATATCTATAGATTGATTAGTTAATTGCCACATTTATCTTCCCTTGATTAGTAGAGACTTGACCTAAGTGGCTTAGAGGGGTGCTACGGTTTTCACCATATCCTCCTAGTAGGTAACTTGATCCCCAAACTTGACTTTGCTTTTCCCGTTTTTTTTCCTTAGTTGAGCCATGTTTGTAGTTTTTTCTTTTTCTTTTTTTTGTTTTCCTTTTTAAAAATAAACTAAAATAAGGGGTGATTTAAAACCATTTGCAAAATGGTTTTTCAAAATACAAAAAACAAATCTCGCCATCAAGTGGAGCACATCGTGAAAAATGTGGGATCCACAAAATGGCGATTCCGCTAGGGAATGTTAGAGGGACAAGCTTGAATATGAGTTAGGTAAAGTGTGGCGTTTGATTAGACAATTAATAGATTTCTCCTCTTTATGCTTTGTGTATACTTGATTGTTAGTAACATATTGAGGGTTTGAATTAAATTATTGTCTCTAGTACATGCTTGGTTATTGTATTTCTCTAAGACATTGATTTTGATGGTTTTATTACTGATTTTTTTTCTTATCTTATGTTGCTTGTTACTCATTGTTAGGTGTGAATCTCTTTAGCATTTAAGAAAGTTTTTCATGACTATTATGAGCTTTAGATGCTAGATTCACACATAGATCATGCAAGTTTATGCTAAATTCCCTTTGAACTCATTTTGTAGGAATCATGATGAAAAAAAATGTAATTGGAGCAAAGTTGCTGATAATAGGAGGGTCGCTAACATAGTATTTGCATGTTATACATAGGCATTGCATGTCGTGACAACCAAGGAAATCACAACAGGATCAGCCTTTGCCATATCGCGATAACTAATCTTATGTCGTGACATACGATGACAACCCTAACATACACTCTAGTATGTCAAAACAACTAGATGCTATGTCACGACATCTAAAGAAAACTAAAGATATCCATTTTGGTATGTTGCGACATACAAAGCAGAACTTTAGTGCATCATTTTGGTATGTCGCAAAAACAAGCAACTATTTTGCGACATATGTCGCCATGCCTAAGTGTAGATTACTATTTTTGGCCTGTTTTGTGACCCACTTCCTAATACACTAAATAAGCTCTTATTTCACCTCGTATTTGGTGATTTTCTTGAAGATTTGACTTTCTAAAGGACTTCATTCAACATCGAGCAATTTTTAGATATTTATTCATCTTTCATTTGTTTCAGACTTAACTCTTGCTCTTTCTATTTCTTTCAATCTACGGGGTTGTAATAGACATGATGTTGATTGATTTTAGGTATGTAATGAAAAGCTAAACTTCCTCTGGGGTTGATTGTTGGATTTTATGTATTCATTTATAATTTTTTTATGATAGTTTTATGGAAATATGTTTGTGTTGATGTTGTTGTAGATCTTGGATAATATTGAATTCTTTTGATTAAATTCCTATCAGAAGCTTGTGTAGATCTGCTCTGGGGTTGATTTATCTAGGGTTTCTTGAGTGACCACAGGAATTGAACCTGGAGCTTGGATGATTTCATGCTAGTATGATTTAATTAGATAATCTAATTAGCCTAATCAAAGGAATTTAGGAAATAAAAAATGTCAGGTACTAAATGAATTTCATTAGGGTAATACATTATTAACATTGTGTGGGGGTCGTATGGACTTAACAATGATTGATTTCTACATAGTTCAAGTTGTTTTATTGCATGGACTTATTAGTGAACAATAGAACACCTAAGGAAAAAATTTCCGTAGAAAAGTATCATTCTAATTACCTAAATGGACTTAACCGTGAATAAGGAGTTATTGTGAGAAATTGGGGGTTGCAACGAACGTAAAAACCCTATACATTTTTCCTTAGATGAACACAAGCATCATTTTCACATAGCTTGGGCTTAATTAATATAAATCAAGAAGCATCAAAGACAACAATCAAACCTAGTATTTCACCCTTGAGTCTTTTCTTCTAGTTTGTTTCGAACCTTGTTAGTTGAGCCTAGATCATTCTTATTTTGTTTTGATTTTAAAATCTCCCATTTTCAATCATTTTGTGAGCTTAGATAGTGAATAACTTGAGTAACCAAGGTACTTAATTTCCATTGAACCTCTCCATACATAGATCCTTGTGGGAATGATATCTGGACTCTTTAAGTCCACTTTTACTTCTTTTAGGCTCGTGCACTTACGGTAATTTAGATTGCAATTTTATATACACACTTTGAGCCTAACAAGTTTTTGGCGTCGTTGATGGGGATCAAATTTTTAGCAATTGCTTTAGTGTTTGGATTGATATTTTGGTGAAAAAAAAATCTGCTACTTTGAGCACAATTTTTGCACTTGCTTTTTTTTTTCTTTTTTTTTTATTTTTTCTTTGTATTCAATTTACTTATTTTTGTTTAGAGTTTTTTTTTTTTTTTTTTTTTGTGATTTCAGGTACTTGGTTGTATGCATGGGAAGCCTATTTTTGAGATCTAACCTTTTGATTATGAGATTGAAAGAACTTTGAGAAATTTGAGAAAGACAGAGTTGACAGAAAAGAGAAATATGGCTGAGAATCGAGTGGATAGAAATGAAGAGAGGAATGAATAATAACAATAAAGAACATTGGTTGATATTTGGAAGCCCCCTATAAATGAGAATTATTCTAGAGTGAGGATGCAACCAATTGATGCCAATAATTTTGAGTTGAAATCAACTGTGATTTCTATGGTGCAATAAAACCAGTTTGATGGACATCCATCTGAAGACCCTAATGGACATATATAAAATTTCTTAGAACTTCCTTACATAGTTAAAGTCAATGGAGCCCCACATGATGTAATTAAGATGATTCTATTTCCATTTTCACTTAAGGACAAGGCTAGATCTTGGTATCAATGCCTACCTCAAGGGTCTATTAAGACATGGAAGAAACTAGTTGAGACATTCCTAAAAAAATTTTCTGCCTCCACTCATATCCTAGCTTAAAGCTAAGATTTGCTACTTTAGGCAAGGAGAAGCAAAAAAGTTGTATGAGGCATGGGACATATTTAGGGAACTATTAGGAAGATGCCTTAACATGGCTTTGAATTATCATATAAAATGTAGACATTTTATAATGGATTGACATATGTAGTTAGGACTACTGTTGATGTAGCATTTGGAGGTTCTATCATAAGAAAGATTGCATAAGAGGCACAAGAATTGTTTAAAGAATTCGCTAAAAACAATTATTAAGCCCCATCAAAGATATCAGTGGGAAGAAAGCAAGCAGGAGTGTTAGAACTTGATCAACTTTCAACTTTTCAGACACAATTGACAGCCATATCAAAGTAGTTGAGTCCATAAAGACCTAAAAGTCCAACCATGGGAGAGTTAGCATATATGTAGACTCAGAGTCAATTGTGACAGATCAGACATATTAGGTAGAGGATGCCCAGTTTGTCGGGGCAACATAAGTTATGTGTTCAAGCCTAACAACAATCTACCTTTGCACTACAATCCTGGATTTAGCAATCATGAGAATTTTTCATATGGAAATTAGGGAAATTTCCAACATGCCCCATAGACTTTTAGTTCATAGTATGCGCAACTGGATTTCAAGGACATGAAGCCTATAACTCTAACTTTCAAGGAAAGAAAATATCATCTTCTTTTGAGGACACTTATTGCTTTGCTGATTGACTCTAAAAAGAGAAGTGATACTCGGGACTACAAGTTATCTAAAGTAGAATGAGATGTAACCAACCTAACTTCATCTATGAAGAACATGGAGACTTAATTAGGTTAATTGCTTCCGCATTGAAAGACTAGTCTTCAAAATCTTTCCCTAGTGATACAGAAGGGAATCCTAAAGAGGGCATGGTTGTTACATTGAGAAGTGGAATCGAACTAAAAAAATCAAGGGCACATGAAGAAGAAAAAGTTGAATATGAAAATGAGACAACTATAGAAGAAGAAAGCAAGATAAAGCTTATGAAAAGAGGAAGGATGAGGACAATGATGGAGTAGTGCCAAGACGCATGGATTTCGACAACCCACCATTACTTACTACTCCTTTGCCACCCCCTCAAAGATTCAGAAAAGATAAGGAGGATGACCAATTTAAAAAATTTATGAAAATTTTCAAAAAGCTTGAAGTGAACATACCTTTTGTAGAAGCATTGGCACAAATGCCAAAATACATGACATTCATTGATTCACGTAAGTAGGGGTATCTAGAATAAAAAAATTTATACCTATTTCCTCCTACTACCGTAGCATTGCTACTGCAGGACAGTGGCTCTAGGGTCAAACACAGGGATGAGTTTTCTTCGCATAAATGACTTACAATGAGGTTCCAAATCATAATTCTTACCTGATGTTGGGGTTTTGATAAAAAACAGGCTCATGGCTGAAAAACTCGGGAATGAAAATGAATAAAATATAAAAGAAATCTCCTTGAAGTATCAGGCTACTAGGTTTGGGTTCTAATGGTAACTGGGGGGTTCTCAGGCCATTTTCCTCGCGTTGGGGAGGATGACCTATAGTCATCTCCAGAACCGGTTCTTCGTTTGGCTATAAAACCTGACCCTTAATAGTTATCCTTTGAAAAATGGCATTCATTGAGCATTACCGGTCTCGACAGTAAAAACGCATCTCCTTGGTCCACCTTCCAATGACTAATAAATGGTAACTAATAAATTTCAGTGGATCTAGCAATAAGCATCCACTAAACCCAAAAAAATTACCAAATACAAGTCATTCAAGGTGCATTAAAGGGATTTAAACCTATGGTTAAAAGGAGATACATGAATATCGTTGAATACCAAGGCTACATGAGAGCCCCCGCTACTCACGTGACCGTTGCCCAAAGAAATTCCTACTTTGAAGGAAGGCTCTCAGCCACTTATCCTCTGAGTTGTCATCCTTAGAGGGTATTTGGCTAGTGAGAAAGGGAGAGAAAGTAAGGGAAAATGAGAGAAAATGAGAAAGAGCGGGAACTGCTGAAAGCTTCCCGTCCAAAAACTTTATTAATGATCCAAAAGCCTCTACATAAAATAAGGCAGCTCGGGACTTAAATAAGACCTAAAGCCATACAAAATTACAAAAGTATGAAAGAGTCACCATTACATGAGGGACACCAGGAAAACAAAATATGTAACAAAAAAAGTCAAAAAGTCAAAAGGGTGTGTGAACAAAGTTCACTGTGTCGCAAAAATTATAGCCCCGAAATTTTGTAGGGGTTGGCGGTGATCTGTGAAGCTTTTCAAGGTGCATGCCTTCCATTATGTCAGTTTTTCGCTGGGTGCTCGTGACTACAATCGGATTCTTCATGCCTTGACTAATCCTGTCCTCAAGATATATAGCCCTGAAAACAACTAAACTTGCCACAAAATTTGATTAGTAGCCTTATAGGGTCCTTAACATGCCAATCGGTTATTAGCGAGGACATTACACAAAAGTGCTTAAACATAGAGTGCTAAAGGTATAAAACAACACTTTTTGGGTAGTAATCACACCCCCCAACCGACACATTGCTAGTCCCTTAGCAATGAAAGAAGAAGAAAGCAAATAAAGGCAAGATGAGTTGTATAAATATAACTACACAAAAAATGGTTTTCAAAATCAATGAAGTGATCAAACCCAACCTACAACGCAAGTTATCAAAACTCTATCCAATGACCATCTCAAGAATAGTGTGTGCCATGCAAAATCAAGTATCAAAATAGTGTCAACTCCTAGAGAACCAACCTAACTCCTTCCACAAAAACCTAAGTGTTAACTTGATTAGTTTTCAAAAATAATTTGTCAAACTGTCCTTTCCCCCCAACCTAGCTCTTGTCTATACCTAGCAGCCTAACCAACCTCAATAAATCAGGACCCAACTTTATTCTATAACTTCCTCTTTTTTTTTTTCTTTTTTTTCCTGTTTTTGTTTTGTGTAGGGGTGCAATGCTGAGGGTATCGAACTCACAAGTGTCCATGTAACAGGGGTCCATCGATGACTCCCAACCAATTAAGGCTTAGGGCATCAAGTCATAAGGATCTTTCGACCACTAACTCTTAAGGTTTCACGCCGGACTCTTAATGAGTTCAAAACTCCAGCACCTACAATTTTCTAAATTCTACCCATCCACCCATGTAACGGGCACAAAGTCTAAGTGACTCTTCAACCAGCTGGCTTAGGGGCACTGTGCTCTGTAAAGACTTTCGCCATATACCCCTCGGACCGTGCTCGGGTTTCAAGGCAAAGTGTTACAATTTTTTTTCCTTTTTCTTTTCTTTCTCCTTTTTTTTGAAAGACTCATTGGTCTTTTATTCAGGGGTCCTGACCTATTAAAGGTGGTCAAAAGTACCAGGCCAGACTTTTGCAGGGCTTAGGAGGCAAGACAGTTTTTCAGCCTATAAATGAAATCTAATGTGCATAGTGTGTGGTTAGCTCAAAGTGGAAGAAAAAAGGTTGAATACAATAAGAATTTCAACAGGTTATCAACTCCTTCATATACTTTACCATTCTAACATCAAACAACATTGAGACAAAATTTCAATTTCTCATCTCTTTTGTAAATTTGGGCATTGCAAAAAAGTTTTCTGAAAATGAGAAACTGAAAGCATGAACTAGAAACTAAAAACATGAATTATATTGTAAAAAACAAACTAACTAGCAAGCCATTCAACTAAACAGAACAGACTTGCTTAAAGCTTATAAATCAACACTTCCTCCCTTAACTCCTCTTTGGCAGATTCTACATTGTCCTCAATGTGGTTATGGAATGGAAATTTAAGGGAGGAAGTGATACCTCCTTGGAGAAATGCAGCCGGTTGCAGAGAGGAGGAACCACATGAAACAAGCAACAAAAGAGAGGAGAAGTGTTAAACCGAAAATATTAATAGTGCAAAATATGATCATGTTATAAGAATGGAAATCAAAAAAATAAAAATATGCTTCCCCGAAAGGGCCTTATTCACTCCATTCGGGCTTCAAAATGATCAAGTTGGAAGAAGAAAGAAAAGAAGTTAAAGTATTAATTGGAGCATTTTGAAAATTTCCTTTATCATAATCAAAAGTGTTGCTAGCTATGTTTGATTCTACACTCTCTAAGCTTTCCAGCGATTCACAGATCACCTAGCGAGTCGGATGAAAACGTTATGTGACCGGAAAATAGGAGTGCGAGGAATTTACTTATTGCAAAAATTCATGAGAACTGAAATTTGCAAACCTTTGCGAAATTAATTTTAAGAAATATATAAATATATATATATCAAAGACAAACTTTTTAAGACAAATGATTTTTTATTTTTTATTTTATATATAAAGACAAAAAATGCTACGGTTGCTCTACTACGGAGTTCACGCTGAATTTTTTGGCTTTTTCCACACCAGAAAATGCGACCACCTTTGCTCACGATGATCCTGCAAAATTTCTCAACCCCTGCGAAAGGGTTGCGAAATTTTCGCAACCCTTGCGAAAATGGAGTTTTGCTAGACCTTCCCTACTGCAGAAACTAAGCATAGACCTATAAAAATAAGTTAGGAAAAATTAAAAAAAAAATGCAGGAAAATTAAAAATGAGCTAAAAAAGGGTTTAAAAATTAAGAGTGGAAATCTAAAGAAAAACTAAATAAATCAAAAATAAAATAAAATAAAAATAACACCCAAAAATCAAAACAAAAGTGGGGAGGCGAGGCCCCGTCCCCCGAACAGTTTCTCAACATTTGGAAATTCATTGATCATGAAGTGGTGTGTAATTATTTGTGAGTCTAGGTGCTCCAAATATGAACCGAGATGGTTTGGGTATGGTATCGCTGTGCCGCTCGATATGTATTTACCAAATGTTTGTGATGTATTTAATAGAAAGTTTGAGCGAAGCCACTGCTTCCATGAAAGTTTAATCTTGACTGATCACGAGATGTGATGACCTTGGCTTTAGCGTGCAGTGTTTCGGGTGTCAGTGTCTTTGCGGTGTCATGAGTTATCATTAGTCGAGGGAGAGGGTGTTCTTTGAGTGGGTTGTTAGGCTGGCTTTGGGCAATAGCCTTGGGTTGTTTGTGGGAAATGGTTTAAGAATAAGCTTTTGGGGCTCTTCCACTGCTTCCTTTCCATTGCCCTCCTCAGTCATCAATGGGACGATTGCTTCATTCTTTCTCAATGGAAAAAAAGCAGCACAAATGTCTAAGGATTTAGATAACCCTTCAGAAAATTCTTCAAATGTCTCTATCAGCTCTTCTTGTAGCTGTTGTTTACAATGCTCCTCCACCGTGGTGTCAATCAGGCACTCTTCCTCTAGATTCTCTTCTCTGGATAAACATGTTGCTGATTGACAAGCCTTGAAATGGAGTACCGTAGGTCATCAATTTTCTGACCAAGGTCATTTTAAAGCCCATCTAACTTTTGGTTCCGAGAGCTCTCCACAGTATCAATTCTTTGATTTGCTTGGACATTCACCGCTTTCATCTCCTCTATAAAAGTACCCACCAATTTGCTCAAGTTTAATTGTGGTTGTTGTGGTGGCTGAGGAGTTGAAGCATAATGTGGAGGAGTAGGAGGTGCATACTGTGGAGGTCTTGGTTTCCATGAGAAATTTGGGTGGTTCCCCCAACTAGGGTTATAAGTACTGCCATATGGTGCATTAGTTAGAGCCTGATGCCGGAGGGTGCACTCACTCGTGGAGGGTGTATGTAATCCCTCATGGACCTATATGCATTAGGGTTTCTCTCCACTGGGTATTGACTGTGTTGCTCTCCCTCTAGGTGTTCCATTTGGTCAGTATTCAAATTCAGTCCAGAATATGGTTCCTATGGGAAACTGACTTTGACTAGCTTGCCTTCTGAGTTTCTAACCCATTGGAACATGCACTCTGCGGCAAGCAGGCTTGAAACACCAAACAAGAAAAAGAAAAAAATTCTACCAAAAGGGGTGAAGTTAGCTAAAGAATAAAGCAGTGAAATGAAACTAGTAAAACTATCGGTAGGAATACTAAAGAATGATAAAAGAAAATTCACCAAAAACTTGTGTCAGAGATCTGAAGTGTTCGGTATGTTATCATTTCCACTTAGGCACCATCCCTGGCAACAACGCCATTTGATTCGTGTTAGTAGGGGTGTCAGAATCAACGGAAATTTATACTATTTCCTCACATTTCGAGTAGCATTGCTCTTTGCTGATCTGATGGCTCTGGGTCGAACACAGGGATGAGTTTTCTTCTCATAAATGACTTACAATTAGGTTCAAACTGGTGAATTCATTTGAATGTTGAGGTTTGATAAAAATAGGGGGGGTTTGATGTTTGAAAACTAGGAATGAAATGAAATAAAATATAAAAGAAATCTCCTTAAAGTATCAGGCTATTGGGTTTGTGTTCTAATGGTAACTGAGGGGTTCTCGGGACCTTTTCCTCATGCTGGGGAGGATGACCTATAGTCATCTCCCGAACCTTAATAGTTATCCTTTGAAAAATGGCATTCACTGAGCATTAATGGTCTCGATAGTAAAAACGCATCTCCTTGGTCCACGCTTCCCGATGGCTAATAAATGGTAACTAATAAATCTCGGTGGATCAGTAATAAGCATCCCTTTGAACGAAGATACCAAATATAGGTGTTCAAGGTGCATGAAGGATTTAAACCTATAGTTAAAGGAGACACATGAATATCGGTGAATGTCTGCGTTGAAGACATGAGAACCCTCGGTTGCATCGTCAGGTTGCCAGCTTGACCTCTACTTGAGAAGGGAAAGGGTTCTAGCCACTCATCCTCTGAGTTGTCATCCTCAAAGGGTGTTTGGCTAGTGAGAAAGGGAGAGAAAGCAAGGGAAAATGAGAGAAAATGAGAAGAGTAGGAGCTGGCAGCTTCCACAAAATTTTTATTAATGATAAAAAAGTCTCTCGATTCTGATGCGGTGCGGCTTGGGACTTAAATACTACCCACCATACAAAATTACAAAAAAGTATGAAAGAGTCACTATTACATGAGGGACAATTCAAGAAAAACGAAAAATGTAACAACAAAAGTCAAAAAATGAAATTTGTGTAGGAGGAATAGGTTCGGTAAGGCTGCGAAAATTCGGCCACCGCTAGAATTTCCACGGGGTTGCGAAATTTTTCAACCCTTGCGAATTTGCCAAGGTGCACAGCTTCCATTCTCCTGCTCTTTCTTAAAGCGGGTGCTACGCACTTTGTTGGATTCTTCATGCCTTGACTTGAATCACGTCACTCAAGATATATAGCCTCTAAAGCAGCCCGAACTTGCCACGAAATTTGATTTGTACTTCTTGGAAGTCCTTAACATGCCAATTGGGTTAATTAAGGCGACTACACAAAAAGTGCTTAAAAAATAGAGTGCTAAAGGTATGAAACAACACTTTTTGGGTAGTAATCATTTCTGAAGGAGATAATGAGCAATAAAAGAAAGCTTGATGCTTATGGGATAGTGAGTCTTTTATAGAAATGCGGTCTTGATCATCTGACGCTTGGAAAATTGAAAGACACAAGAGCGGTTTCACTATTCCTTATACTATTGGGCAACAAACCTTTGGTAAGGCATTGTGTGATTTGGGAGCAAGCATTAATCTTATGCCACTTTCTATTGTTAAGAAGATGGATTTAGGGAAATTAATTCCTGCTGCACTCTCTTTTCAGATGGTTGACTGTTCACTTATCTAAAAGGCATTATTGAGGATGTGTTGGTTAAAATTGATAAACTTATATTTCTAGTTAACTTTGTAGTATTGGATATGGAAGAGGACATTGAAGCACCACTAATATTCTTAACCACAACCCAAGTGTTGAGTTATGTGAAAAATGGTGAGCTAAAAATTAGAGTGGGAGATGAACATGTGAAATTCAATTTATATCAGAGCATGTAGTTACCAAATGAAGATTTCCACCATACAGACTCTAATGCCACCAACCATAGTAAAGGGAGTGACAACCTTCCTTGGACATGCTGGATTCTATAGAAGATTCATAGAAGACTTTTCAAAGATTGCTAGACCATTAATGGCAGACTATTATTGGAAAATGATGCCACCGCGATTTTGATGAGCATGTTTGGTGGCATTTGAGGAGCTTAATCTAGATTGATCATAACACCCATCATGATGGTACCGAATTGGAGTGAACCATTTGAGATTATGTGTGATGCAAGTGATTTTGCCATTGGAGCAATATCGGGCGGAGATATGACAAGAAAGGAAGTGCGAATGTGGTAGATGACAACTTATCCCGTCTTGAGAATGGAGTTGTTGAGAACAATGCTAAGGAGATCATAGAAACTTTTCCAAATGAGCAGTTAATGACCACAGACAGTTGCTTACTACCTTGGTATGTTGATTATGTAAACTACCTAGCTTGTGGTGTACTTCCTCCTGACTTGAACTCCTAGCAAAAGAAGAGGTTCTTGCACAATGTTAGATATTATCATTGGGATGATCCATTTTTGTTCAAGAAGTGTGTGGATTATATTTTGAGAAGGTGTATACCATATGACGAGAAGAGTGTTATCTTATCCAAGTGTCACTCCTCACCCAGAGTATGGGGACATTTTGAGGTGCCCCGGAACAACATAGAAGTGCTTCCAATTAGGTTTTTCTTTAGTGCACTTTCTATTCGAGGATACCACTAAGTTTGCTCAAAGATATGAAAAATTCCAAAGGGATGGTAAAATAAATAGAAGGAATGAAATGACTCTAAATAACGTATCGAAGATAGATATTTTCGATGTATGGGGCATAGATTTCATGGGACCATTTCTACAGTCTTTTGGGAACTTGTACATCTTGCAAGTAGTGGATTATGTGTCCAAATAGGTATAGGCCATCGCTACACCAAAGAATGATGCAAAAACCATATTTAAGTTTGTCCAAAAGCATATCATAACTTAGTTTATAGCTCCAAGGACAATCATTAGTGATGAGGGAACCCATTTCATCAACAAAGTGTTCGCCTCATTGCTTGAAAAATATGGTGTGAGACATGCAAGGCACTCCCTTACCACCCACAATCGAATGGGCAAGCTGGGATTTCTATCAGGATTGTAAAGAACATCTTGGAGAAGACAGTGAAGGCAAATAGAAAAGATTAGTTTGTCTAGGCGATGTTACATTGTATTGCATAATAAGGACTGACTTCAGAGACTTTATTGGTTTGTTGCCCTATTGGTTGATTTTTGGAAAGCCTTGTTACCTCCATAGTGAGCTTGAACATCATACATTTTAGGCTATAAGAAGATCCAATTTTGATTATCAAGTTGCTAGGCAAAAGAATGCTAGACCTTAATGAATTGGAAGAGTTCAGAAATGATGTGTATGAGAATAACCAGATCTACAAGGATTAAATCAAGAAATGCCATGAAAAAATTCTTTTGAGGAAAGAGTTCAAGATTGGGGATAAAGTGCTTGATAGGCATGAAACGTGTATGAAAATATAAATTGCCAATGTGCACAAATGCATGCATTATGTTCAAGTAATAAAGTGAAAGTGAGAGTATCGTCCCACGAGGATTGGTTATTAACTACCTATTCTAGTCAAGATTAGGCTCTATTTGGATCATAGAAAATTTGTACAAGACTCAAAATTACACTAACTAGCATGTAAGAATCCCAATTTAACAAGACTCAATGCAAAGCTAAAACAAGACTCAAAACCTAGAACATAGATTTCACCTAAACAATCCTATACTGTGATTCCTCCTAACTCAATTAATCAATATTCATTTCATTATGTTGATGGTGATTTCACTCATTCAATTGTGAATCTCTCGATAAATCACAACCTACTCCTAAGATTTAGGTATTTTGCATCTACTCAACCCCAAAACCCCAATACCACACTTATTCTCATTTATATCCTATATCATGATATTTAATTGGTATTTCATCCGCTAATTATAATTCGATCCTTGCTTCTCGGATCTTGAATTGGACCCTGAGATCCTGCATAAATATTGGCCCGAATGCCGAAGGCATCAGAGTGCGAAATGGAAATGCTCATAGATATGGAATAAGGCATTAATCCAATAGAAATTAGGAAATTCATATATTCAGAGTCTTGCTCTGACCACACCTGAAAATAAACTAAAACATCTCTAGAAAAGGAATTACAACCATCAAAAGAAAGGAAAACATAGAGAGAGAGAGAGAAGAAACAAATTTGGAAGTGAAACCCCTTTTCTCCTTCCACCTTATTCTTCAAAAGACTTTGTTCCTAGGGTGTTTCCACCCCAACGAACCCCTAAAATTTCTCTCTACAAGTTTCTAGGGTTTTAGGCTTTTAAAATAACAATTTTGGGCTCAAACATAGGCTTATCAGCATACTGGCCCAATGTTGGGTGATAGGTGTGAATCTTGTTAGCATTTTTAGTATGATTTTCATGTGTTTTATGCAACTTAAATGCTAGATTCCCATAAGAAATCTCTAATCCCCCATTTGTTTATGTCTTGTAGGTTTGAAAGGAAAAATCAAGCAAAGTGATGGAAGAAATCAAGTTAAGAGGAAGTTGCTAATCTGCAGTAGACTGCTCACCGCGCCGAAGCATGTGTTTGATGTGGCAAAGCTACTGGACACAACGAAGGAGTGCTTCGCCACGGCGAAGCTCAAGCCAAGAATGATAGTAGCCTCAAGTTCACCACGATGAAGGCTACTGCTCACTGTGACGAAGAGGCTCACCACAGCGAATGTCAAGGCTTGCCACATTAAAGAGAAAGATCAAGGAAAGGCTATCATCAGGTTTGCCAGGTTTGCCACGGTGAAGAAGCCTTGCCACAGTGAAGGACGATGGGCTGGAACAACAAACTTCAATTTTTAAGCCCATCATTAGCCCATTTTCCAAAGAATATAAATAGATGTTCTTTAGACATTTTGAGGGTTCGAACTTTGAGAGAGGGAGACTCTTTTCTAGGGTTTTCCCTCTGCAATGCTTTATACCATTTTTAGATTTAAATTTCTTTATATTTCTCTTAGTTTAAGGTTTGTTTTGTGAAGACTTTGGTTTGTCATCGAATATTGCTAGAAATGCAACCTTATGGAGTGTGGATTTCAGCTTAGAGTTTGGATTTGAAGTCAGTGCGGCCCTAAATACATTTGTATTTCGATATCTTCTCCTTTTTCAATTTCTACAGTTTTATGTTTGTCAACAACATGAATTTGTGGGTTTTGATGGCTGAAATGTTAGGCTAAGCATTTTATAGGGTTGTTTATCAGATTTGGTGTTTGATTCCTCTAATTTTTAGTTTGGTTGGATGTTTTATGCTGATTTGTTGTATTTGGTGTTAATACTTAGAATACTAAGGTTTTGGTTAATTGATACATGCTAAGAATCAGATCTTTGATCCTCTTACTAGGGTATCTTTGGTGATGCTTGGATTACGCCCTAAAATTTGGTTCTAATTTTCTTTAGGTGTGAATCAATTAATCAGGATTCGAATTTACTTAGTCAAAGAGGCTTAGGGAATTAGAAATGTATAATACTAAGCATATTTCACTAGGAGGGGACACCAAATGTATTAAGTAAGAATTGCAAGAACGTAACTGTGACCAATCTGAGCTTAGTTCAAGTAGCTCTATCATAAGAATGTAACTGTGACAAACTGAGCTCCCAAGGTAAAACTGCCTTTGAAAAGTATCGCCCTATTGACCTAAATGGACATAACTGTGAATAGGTGGATAGTGTGAGAAAATACAAGGGGGAACACGAAAGTGGGATCCTTGTACCGTATCCTCAAACCAACTCAAGTTATAATTCACTCAATCGGGGCCTTATCTAGATGAATCATTAGGCATCATTGACAATAACCAACCCTAGTTCCTCCTCAAGTACTTTTCTCCCGTTTTTAGTCAATTGCTCTAGTTTTCACAAAGCATTGTGTTTTTGTTAAGTTTTGTTTTTAACATTTTCATAATTTCACCTCCACACATTAAGTCACTCAAATAGTGAACGACTTTAGTAGCCGGGGTGCCTAATCCTCACTAAAACCACACCTTCCTCGTCAGAACTGATCATGGTTCCTGAATTGAAAACCATTTTATTACTTGTACGACCCATGCACTTGCGGTTAGCAACAAGTTTTTGTCGTCGTTGCCGAGGATTGACAAGTCTTCGGTGATGTTTTATGTGACTTAACATGTTTTTGGCATTGTTACTAAGGAAGGAATGGTTTGGTTTAGATTGATATTTTGGAAAAAGAGAAGTTTGCTAATTTGAACAAAAATTTTCTTTTGTTTCTAGTTTGTATTTTGTATACTTCATTTTTTCTTTTATTTCGTATTTTTTTATTAGGTGTTGACCAAAAAATGAACAATGTAACAAGAGATGAGCTCTTATCTTCATTCAAAAATCAACTTGCCAACTCAATGCAAGAACAAGCCTATACGAGCCAACGAGTTTTTAATTATAAGGAGGCATATTATCTCAACTATAATGGGGGTTATACATATGAGGATTTCCCTTATGGAAATCCAAGATTTCTAGGACAAGGAACTTCGAGCTCATATTATCAAGGGTAAAGAAAACAACCCAGTTTTGAAGAGAGTATCTTTAACCTTCTCAATGATATAAAGAAGGGCAATTATAGTCGATTAGCCAGCTTGGAAACCAACCAAGCAAATATGAGTGTTTCTTTGAAGAGCTTGGAAGGCAACTAAGAAAAATATGGGTGCTTCTGTGAAGAATTTAGAAGTCAACAAAGCAAGCTTAAATGCCATTCTAAAAAGCTTGGAGACTCAAATGTAAGATTTGACCCTTGCATTATAGGAGCAATCCTCAATGGCACTCCCGAGCGACATTGAAGACAAGGACATATGGGGATATGAGAGAGTTCCTTTGAGCTTTGAAATTCCAGGCCAAAAATTGATTGAGAAGAAGAAAAACAATGAGCTTGTCATTGAGGAAGAGCCATTATTAAAGAAGATGCAAGTTGAAGAGGAACATCCGGGGATAACAATTGAAAATGTTTTCGTTGGGATTGAGTTCGATTTCCCCATTGACTTTGTGACTTTAGGCATGGAAGAAGATTGTCAAGTCTCATTTGTAGGAACACCTTCCATTGCCACAAGTCAAGCGTGAATTGATGTAGAACATGGGGAAATGACCTTACAGGTAGGCAACGAAAAAGTGAAGTTCAACCTCCACCAGACCATACCAATTACGGATGAAGTAGATGATATGCATGAGAGTTAAGAGCTCACTTCCACCGTTTGAAGAGCTTACACCTACACTCCTTGAGGACACTTTGGGACTTAATTTGAGGCTAACTCTTTTTCCACCAAAGAGTTGGCATTTGAGCTTGTATTGCCTATTTCGAAGATGGAGAAGCTCATCCTCACGAGCGAGGAGGATGAAGAGGGAGTATTGGCCACGATGGATGAAGGGCCAAAGCAAAGCTCTCGGACTTCCCCAACGAGTCTAGCTGGACTCTAAAACAGAGCAGCTTCTTAGGAGGCAGCCTAAGCGAAAATAAGGATTTTTTCCATTCATTACTTCAGTTTTTTTTTTAGTTATGTTAGTGTTACATTTTGATTTTGTTTTTAGTGTTTATTTGGTTTTTGTTTGTTTTTTTCAAGACATTGAAGCTGAATCTTATTGAGGGAGTTTAGTCAAGACCCACCTCAACTTAAGCCCAATGATTAGAATTAACCATCTAGGGGAGTCCTCTGTTCCTAATCTTCATATTTCATACATTGAGGACAATGCATGTTTTAAGTTTGGGGGTATTGGGGGGTGTCCGGTGTCCTTAGGTTTAAAATGTTTCCAACAGCTTCAATTATCCCGTTTTTTTAGTGTTTTTCTTTAGTTGATTTTAAATATTTTCAGTTTTTAGGTTAAATTTTTTTTTTCTTTTTTAGGTTGTTTTTGTTTTTGGTTGAGCTTGTTTTGGGATTGATTGTGATGCCCATGATGAATAATGATTAAACTTTCTTTCACATGAAGAAAAAGATAGACATTTGAATGTAAAGCATAATGGTTTGACCACATAGTTGTAGACCTAACCACTTGTTCTTAGCATCTTTAGCACAAGTCATTTACCACTTTGGTAAATTTTTTGGTTTAGAAGAATTAGAGTGATCATTTCATATTTTTGATCTCTTAAGACTCTAGAACTTGTTCGACTATCACTTGAGGAGAAATCCTATGCAACCGCGATAATTGAAATGATATAGGCCATCAGGACTAGTTAGACCTTTCCTAGCTAACCTTATTGTGCATATATCCATAGTCACCAAATTTTAGCCATATTAGCCATTTTCTTTCTAGAAAAGCCAAGAATGAGACCCTTGTCCCTTTTTTTTTATTGAATACCCTTCATTCAAATCCTTTGTTTACCCTAACATGTTGCTTTCAATACAATATCTTGTGAATACATGTAGTGTGAATTGAGAGTTTGGTTGAAGTGGGTGTGGTTTGAAAGGAATAAAAGAAGGTTTGGGGTAGAAAAAGAAAGAAAAAAAAAGAAAAAGTAGAAAAAGAAAGAATAAATCGAGGAGGAGTATGTCTTGCCTTGTAGCCTTCCTACCTTGAGTAAGTTCTTAGGGGTGTTCTACAACTAGTACCCTAAGGCCAATTGGTCTGGGAGTTAATAACCTAAAGCTCGCTACATGGGGTAAGTAGAAAGCTTAAAGGAGTTAAACATTGTACTACTCCATGCCTTGTAATCCATAAAAAGTAAAGTTCTTGGTGTTCTTGTGAAGATGATGAAAATAGTGCAAGTCTGGGGGAGCTTTGTGATGAAAAAGATGCAATAAGCTAAGTTTAGGGGGAAGCTTAAGAGGTTCAATTGAAAAAGAATCCAATATGCTAGAGGATGAACAAATAATTGGAGAAAAAGGAGAATATGTATGTTTTGGGTAAAATGAAGCCTAAATGACCTATTTAACCACCCTTACCTAAGCCATACATTATAAGCTATATAAAGACCTAGTTGATCCTAAGTGTTGTGCATTGCCTACACTAATGGAGAGTGATATGCTAAACAAGTGATAGAAGTTTTGCATGATGTAAAACTAAAATATGGGAAAAAGTGTGTAATTAATGCTTATTCACGCAAGTATAAGCTTGTCAAGTAATAGAGTGTGTAAAACCTCGGAAAATTTAAAATTTTCTAAAAATATAAAATTAAATAATAAATTACCGAAATGGCTTAGGGAAGCCTAGAAAACTCCCTAGAGCTCGGATGACAAAGCGATTTGCTGTTGTTGAGTCCGTCTCGTAACAGTAATTCGAGAAGAAGTTTCAGATTCTAGGCAGTGAGAATTCTTTATGAATTTTTGAAGTTGGGTATCCAATAACCCTAGGAACGAGATTTTCTTGAAAATCTCGAGTTAGGGAAAAACATGAGTTAGTTTAATTAAAGTAAAATGAAAAGAAAACAAAACTGGCTTGTTCGAGATTGGAGTGAACCGAGATAAGGCGGACTCGGGCGAAGCAAGTGGGCCCCACCCCACATCAAAAGAAAGGAAGAATAAAAGAAAGAAAAAGAAAAAAAAAAAAAAAGAAGGGATTTTTTCTCTCCATTCTCGGACGATGGCGGGGAGGCGTGAAGGAGAGTGAGTTAAGAAGAGAGAAAGGAGTAAACTCCTCCTTACTCTGCGATCTCACGAAGGTGGGTGGTCGGAATCCGTCGAGCCAAGATTTAAAGTTCATCTACTCGACGAGGGCTACGCGTGGGTACCGAAAACACGCAGTTTCACCAAAGATTTCGGGTTTGGAGGAGAAAAGCTAGAGAGAGAAGCTCTACCTTCTCTCTAAGATTTACGGCAATCATTGGCTCTAGTTTCAGTGAGACCCAGACTTAAAGTCAGTGCCGTCAAGGGCAACACATGGACACCAAATGGGAATTTTGTTAGAAGGTTAGGCGGGAAGTTCGGAAAGGCCGTGGGTCTCGGGTCTTCGGGACTCTAAAAAGTTCGACTTAAAAATACGAGGTAGAGACTTCTACACTAGTTCTTCATATCTAAATATTGTTTTAGTCTTGGTTGGGCCCTAAGGGCTGTTTGGATTATTAATTCCAGACCCTGTCGTATTTCTTGATTTGCAGTTGTTTTTGTTAAGATTGAATTTTAAATTTGTGAGTTTGGGAAGGGTTTTGTGCCATATTTATGGCTGGTGGCATGAACTCAAAATTAAGTGGGTTTGTTGTAGGGCAGAAAGGTTGTTTAAGAGACCAGGTTGAGTGGAAAAATAGTATGGCAGACTTCAAAGACCAGGAACGCAGTCATGGGTTCCGCAGCTGCCCAGCTGCTATATACATCGAGCCTGAGCTTGGACAGGACCTGCTTTTCTGTAGTCAAGACTCCGTTTAAGGTCAATTCTTGGACTCTATGAAAGCCCTTTGAGTATAGAATCCTTCCATATATAGATTAATACAATTTGAGCTCATATTATGTCCTAAAATAACGAAGAACAGTAGGCCCACCGCACCGGTTTATCGTGATCCTTTGTTCATGCTCGACCTCGACTTTGGACTGGCCCAAGTAACTTTCTCGTCAGAGACTCAGTTCGAGGTGTTCTTGGACTCTAGAAAAGGTTATGAGTCTAAATCTAGATATGTACTATGGATGACATTTGGTACCCATGTATTTTCTGAAAAAATTTAATTGTAGCACAAAGTGTGCAAATTAGCGGATTTGTGATGATGTGTGTGGTCATACATTTGAAATTAGTGTATTTTGTTTGGTAATCATATGCATGTTGATATAATTATCATGAGGCTTGAAATGCATGAGTTTGTGTATAGTGAGGCCATTTCATGGCTTGTTGGCAGGCTACTTGTGGACTCGATATGTCACAATTAGGCCTAGAGGTTAAATATGGATTACTTTCAGTGGTAATGACATGATGTCAATATTATTAATATAATTGATGTGTTGTGTGGATTATTATGAATTAATTGGAATTTATGTGTTCATTGATACTAACTTTCCAATTGCATACGGTTGAAATGCATGTAGGCACTGCACATATAACATTCTTATATACTTAACATGGTAATAGGAAGCCATATTCCATTGCATTTGTGCACTAGAGCATCGCATGAAATGGGTGAGAGTGCATGGAAAGATCAACATTGTGTTGGTGTTGATGTTGGTTTCGGTCACAAGGACAAAGTCCCACCAAGGTCAATAATTGCTCCGGAGGTTGTCCACATCAATTTATCGGAGGGTTGTCAACGGCTTTTATCGGTTGTCTTGTGGTTATCGGTTGTCCACATGAATTTATCGAGGGTGTCAGTAGATTTTGTGGAGATTGTCGATACTTTGAATAAAGTAGTTGCCGGAGTGTAATACTGAGATAAAGTGACTTATCGGAGATTGTCCAATAGCCATTAATAAAACTATTTGTCGGAATATGTCAATATTTTGAATTGTAAAACAAAAACCTTTTGTTTTCAGAAACACTTTTCATACAATGACCCATGTTGCATGTTGAAAGTCGGTGAGGACTTGGTACGAGGATCATGAGAGTAGCATCTCATTCATGACATAGTAGGATTCCCAATGCTTGGTTGTTTGACCATTCATGTGCATTTAGGTGGGGAATAGCTTGTGGGACTCCCATCTCGTGGGCGTTAGCTCGCCCCGTCATTAAAGTTGCCTTTAGAGTGGGGAATGTACGGGGAGATGGCGCTCTAGAGGCGATATTGAGAGAAAGCGGATTGTGGCTTTGGTTATATTTTGTAAACATGCTGATAGAATTCTTGAAATTTTGATACATATGTTTTGTATAAAGTGATGTAAATTTAAGCTCTTATGGACTATGGTTTACTATAGTCATGTAGCATATGTTGAGTATGGATAAATGGGCCTACGTGGCATTTTACTCGTATGGACCCGGTGTGGTCGAACATAATATTGGGACGGGTTGCCCATGAAATTGCCACGGGTTGTATTTTGGGTAAAGCTCCCCATACAAAGGGGGCTCTTCAGATTTTGATTAAATCCACAGGTCTAGGGAAAAGGGGACTGTGGTGTGGTATCAGGTTACTTGACATCCACGAATCTTCCGCGGGTTGATGGGTTGTCAATGGACCCCGGGGATTTGGGGCGTTGCAAAGTGTATGTAAGGTGTAGAGATCGATCCACATGGAAACATGGGATGCTAAGTACCAAAATTGGATTACTTCTCAAATATCCAATGGTCGGTGTGATGGGTGGGCATAGTCTAAATTAAAATCTTTGAATCTTAAGCTAGCAATTTAAATCATGCTGGATTAAGGGTTCAGAGATAATGAAGTTCTAGGGTTTTGGTGAAATTAGAGGCGAAATTAGACAATCCACTTATATATGAACCATAATCCTATTCTATTGTTTCATGAAAAAGTTCCCCAAGGCGATTCTTGACTAATTTAATTACAAGCCTCTCTCGAGGTTAAATAACATACCAACTAATACTAGTTTTCTTGCTTCTCAACTCAACCCCAAGCACTAGAGGTGCTTTAAGTCCCAAGAACCTCACACGACTCCTAATTATCGATAGTTTTACACCACTAAGGCTAATTAGGTTGATTCACACGTATGCAATTCTCTACTCCCTTCTTAGATCTCACAAAGGATCACTCACTACATTGAAGTTCATGAAATGTGTGTAAATATAATCAAAGTATGAATCAATGAGGTCCAATCATGAAACAATAGAAGAAGAGAGATTCTAGCAGTGATATAAAGTTGCATGTCTAAACCTAACCAAAACCCTAGTTTATAAATTTAGAACATAATGAAAATCTGGTAGCATCGTGAAACTTAGATAAGACATGAAAATCAAAGAAGAAATATCCTTAATGCTTAAAATCGATGAATCCTTCGTCTTCCTCATTCGGATCACAAAATCTTCCAAGAGTTGATGTTAGTTTTCATGTTCGTTCCTCCCTCTTCTTTAGGTTTGAACCCCTCCAAGTGCCCACCCCCAATCCAGTCTCACAAATATTTATTTATAGTCTTAGGAGCATGGGCCATTGATGGGCTAAAACTTGGAATGTTTCCATCTTCTGCCCACAACGATTCACTACGACGAAGGAGTGGTTCGTCGTGGTGAACTCGTAAGGCTTGCTTTCCATCAACTCATCTTTTGTCGCGACGAACGTGGGCTTTGCCACGACGAAGGTGTTCGCAATGGCGAAGGGGGTGGTTCACTGAGGTGAACCCATAACCTTACTTTTCATCAACTCATCCTTTGTCACAACGAACATGGGATTCGCCGTGATGAAGGAGAAAATTGGCAGCGGCGAACCCGTAACAAGTCAACAACTCTCTTTTTGCTTGATTTCTTCCATTTCTTTGTCACTTTGCTTAGTTTTCACTCAAAATCTACAAAACACAATTAAATGAGGGATTAGAACATTCTTTAGCAATATTAGTTTGAATCTAGCATCAAAGATGTATAAACCATGTGAAAAGTACCCTAAAAATGATACCAAGATTCACACTTATCAAATACCCCCAAACTTAGTATTTTTCTTATCCTCAAGCAAAGACATGGATGTAATTATCCTTCCCATCAAAATTTTCTAGAAAAAATTGTGAAGTTGAAGAGATAAAAAAAAATTATGAACTTTGCCTTGGAGATTATGTTTTCCAACTACACATAGGCTACTTTAAGATAGAGTTCTATAAATCATAATAGGGTGACCATAAGCAATATACACCTAAGCCAAATTTTTCGCGTGCATGTGTGAAGTCCTACCCTCGTTCAACCAATTGTAATTCACATGGAATTAGGAAAATTTGAGTGGAATGGAGGATCTCGCACTTATGTGGGAGTCCCATGTTTTAGAGTGATCAAGACTCCATAGGCTTGCTTGGCATATCATTCTCCACTAATATAGATGTTTCACAACTCTTAGGATCAAATAGGTCTTCATAAGCTTGTAATGTATGGCTAGGGTAGAAGGGTAGATGATTAGGTCATTTAGGCTTGAGTTTACTCACAACACACATGTCCATTTTTCTCTTGTCAAAGCATCTTTATCCTCACTTATTTGACTGTATTCGAGCTTGAATATTTCAAACTTTTCCTCTTTTTGCATAATTGTGCTATTCATACTACTTCTCCCCCAAACTTAATTGATTTCATCATTTTCTAAGATCGCCAAGAAGCCTTCTTCTTATAGAATGTCAAGACTAGAAGTGGTGCAATGTCCAATTTCTTTAAGCTTTTTGATCTTGGTGTACTAGGTGTTTAAACACCCTATGGACTTAATGACTTAAGGCAAGAAGGCTACAAGGCTGGACTCACTCCCTCTTGAGTTCTTGAGCTTTTTGCTATTTTCTTATAGTTTCCACACCTTAACTCCTTTGGTATTTTGTGTTAACACAGATACTTCCCCCAAACTTCTCATTTGCACCACATGCTGTCTTATGATGTTTCTCTTCCCACGACATGTTAAGGGTAAACAAGGATTATTGACTGAAAGGTAAATAGCAACAAGGGTTTTTAGGTGATTAATCTTGGTTCTCACAAATGAAATATGGCTTATAAGGTTCAAATTGGGTGACTATGGATCGATGCAATTAAGGGTGGGCTAGAAAGGCTCAACCAATTCCAAGGATGGCCTATATCATTTCCCAAAAGTTGTGACACCTAGGATTTCGCCTCAAATGATAATTGAGCAAGTTCTAGAGTCTCTTTTTTTTTATGGAGATCCAACACTTATGGTATTCACCTAATTCTTCTCTAAACCAAGCATGACTAGCCAACAAGGGTTTATTGTGACTTGTTCTAAAAAAGTTAATAACCTACGGTTTAAGTGCATAACTATATGTCAACCCATTAGGCCTTAAGCTCTACTATCTTTGGTATTCTTCATATAAAAGGGAAAACACAACAATTATCATCATAGGCATCACTTGTATCTCAGCCTTGTGAGCCTGAAACAAAATCAAAAATCTTTTTGGATTTTTTTTTTTCTAAATATATAAATATTTTTTTAAACCAATAAAAAAAACTAAAAAACAAAAAACAAAACCAACCACACCACATTCCCAAACGAGAATAAAAGAAACATAAGTCCAAAAGAAACACATATCCAAGGTGCAGATATCCAACTCTCTCAAGCGTCGAGTAGCTCATCATTGCTCTCTGGGTTCTCACTTTGGAGCCCGTGTTTTGGGAGCCAGTCACTTTAAATTCCTTACATTCCCTAATGGACCTAAAACATTCAAAACAAAAACACATAAAAAATATCGAGATTCCCAGAATAATAAAAAAAATGTACTAAAAATAAATAAGATAAAAGAAATGAAATGTAAAATGGGATTCTCACAAAGCTTGGGTTACCTCTCAAGTAGCGCTAAGTTTAATGTCTCTAGTTCAACGAAGTTGCATCACAATGTTGGCTCTCAAATGAATAGGTGAAATCACAATTTGCTCACTGATCCATTGTAATACTTACAGTGACTTCATATTTGTGCGCGATTTTCTCTCTTCGAATTTACCTCTAAAGTAGAGCTTCAATCCCTGCCCATTGACTTTGAAATTGCCCTTTTTTAGATGTGACAGCTCTACACTACCATATGGGAAAACTCATGTGATCATAAAGGGTCCGAACCATCTTGATTTGAGCTTCCTAAGAAATAAATTTAGCCTTGAATTGAAGAGGAGGACATGTTATTCGAGTTGGAACTCTTTCTTCTCTATATGCTTATCATGACATGCCTTGGTCTTCTCTTTGTAAATTCTTGAGCTTTCATAGGCATTCTATCGAAATTCTTCAAGCTCAGTCAACTGAAGCAACCTTGGCTCATCAGCAGCTACCATATCCATATTTAGCATCTTGGTTGCTTGATAAGCTTTATGCTCTAATTCAATTGGGAGATGGCATGCCTTCCCATAGACAATCTGATAGGGTGACATTCCCAAGGGAGTTTTGAATGTTGTCCGGTATGCCCATAAACTGTCATCAACCCTCTTAGCCCAATCCTTTCTTATCGCAGTCATCATCTTCTCTAATATCTTTGTGATTTCCCGATTTGACACTTTTGCTTGCCCATTGCTTTAAGAATGATAGGCAAGTGACACTCGGTGCGTGACTCCATATTTGAACAAAAGAGAGGCAAATAGCTTGTTACAAAAGTGAGAGCCTTAGTCACTGATCATAGCTCTAACGGTTCCAAACCTCATAAATATATTCCAATGGATGAAACTCAACACTACTTTGGCATCTGGTGTGGTTGAAATAACCTTAGATGCATTTTTGAAATGTAGTCTACATCCAATAATATGTATTTATACCCACACGAGGATGGGAAAGGTCCTATGAAATCAATCCCTCATAGATCAAAGAGCTCTACTTCCAAAATAGTATTCAAGGGCATCTCGTTTCTCTTCCCAATATTGCCCATTCTTTGACACCGGTGATAGGATTTGGCATATAAGTTGGCATCCTTGAATAGAGAGGTCCAATAGAATCCGGACTGAAGTACCTTTGCAGTTGTGCGTTGCCCATTGAAATGGCCCCTATACTCCAAGCAAAGAATCTGTTCTTTTATTGAGAAGTGAAGTCATAAGGAACAATACCTGGAGCAAGAAAGTTAACAATGTCAGCAAACCATGGGGAGAATTAAGCTTGGAACAAGGCTAGTATTTGTTCATCGGGAAATTCATCATCAATTTGAGTATGATTTTTCCGC
The DNA here is from genome assembly GCA_016808115.1 of Tetrastigma voinierianum. NCBI lineage: Eukaryota > Viridiplantae > Streptophyta > Magnoliopsida > Vitales > Vitaceae > Tetrastigma > Tetrastigma voinierianum. The sequence continues at coordinate 4,082 of JAEQBH010003193.1, read as the reverse complement.
ATCGTGTCTAGAATTTCTAATCTTGAGAGATGATCGGCCACGACATTTTTAGAGCCCTTCTTATAGTTGATTTCTACATCAAATTCTTGTAAAAGGATCACCCACCTAATAAGCCTAGGTTTAGCATCATTTTTAGTCATGAAGTACTTAATTGCCAAGTGATCTATGAAAACTATGGCCTTATTCCCAATAAGATAGGATCTAAATTTTTCAAAAGCAAATACAATGGCCAATAACTCTTTTTTTTTTTTGGTGGCATAGTTGAGCTATGCGTCATTTAATGTTCTACCGGCATAGTAAATAGCATGGAAAATTTTATTCTTTCTTTGGCCTAGAACAGCACCAACTGCATAGTCATTTGCATCACACATCAGCTCAAACAGAAGTTCCTAATCAGGTGTAGAACTTGTGGGGGTGGAGATCAATTTCTCCTTTAGTGTCGAAAAATCTTTCATACAAGCATCATCAAAATCAAAGGGAATTCTCTGCATGAGAAAAGTGGATAGAGGCTTCGATATTTTGGAGAAATCTTTGATAAATCTTCTATAGAAGCCAACATGACCAAGAAAATTGCACACACCCTTCACCGAAGTAGGGGGTGGTAATTTCTTGATAATTTCAATCTTAGCCTTGTCTACTTCAATGCCTTTTTCAGAAATTCAGTTCCCCATAACTATGCCTTCTGTCACCATGAAGTAACACTTCTCCCAATTTAGCACAAGATTGGTCTCCATGCATCTTCTAAGTACCAACCTTAGATTTTTAAGGCATTCATCGAAGGAAGAACCAATTAGGGAGAAGTCATCCTGTGAACCCTCAACCAATCCATGAGATGGCATGACTTACTAAAAAATAGTGTTTTTGAGTTTTGGAAAATCCGTCCCTTGTGAGTAACGATTTTGCTTTGGAGTCTCCACTTACTTTTTTTTTTATTTTAAAAAATGGGGAAGAAATCAAGGAAGAACAAAGACACCTAATGACTCTATGTTTGAAAAAGCGGTCCATGAAACTAGATTTTTTGGGTCCGGGGATCAGGTTACCTATCGGGAAGGTACCTCCTAAAAGGTAGCATCCCTTTAGGCCCGGAACTCGGTCTCTAAAAATGAATTGGGTACTTTGGAGCATGTGGGTCGAAGATCAGTTGACCTTAGGCTAAGCATATGGTATGATTCACACTAACCTAGGTGGCATCCAACATACATTTAATCTTAACAAATTATAATCAAAGGCACATACTTGTGGTCCCTAACGATGCACTATAAGGAAAAGTTAGTCACATATTTCAGGCATACAGCAATCCCTCAAAATCAAATGTAAAAAACAAGGGAAAGCATGATAAATCATACATTGAATCCCAACCACTCATTACTACTACACCACCTAATGCATCAAAAAAACCATAACAATCCTCACAATAAAAAAAAAAAAATCATCTTGAATGATTCACCACCAATCAATAGTGCTCTCCAACCACTTTTCACCCACATAGCCCATATATCTCATGAATCCAAAATGGACCCATACTAATTTGAACTGAACCCCATTTTAGACCCAAATAATAGCCTTACACTGATCTGGAGCGAATGGGATTGAACCACAAAGGTTATGAACTCCAAGTATACCCAAATTAGAGCTACACATGAAAAATCCGATGAACCGGATGAGCCAATTCCCAACTAGTCGAGTGGTTTGAGAAAAAACATCATTTTTTTCAAAAAATTCCTCAAAGAGTAAGGAATCCAAAAAAAAAAAAAAAGGTTCATGATTAGAGCTTGGATGAGTGAGAGCAGAGCAAAAACAAGGAAAAGTGTTCCCAACCCCGAGGCCATAACCATGCCACCCCATCCCATGGAACCCATTATCCTCCAAGAAATGTGGTTACTCCATCCCAAAGAGCCAAATTGAAATTCAGCTACTTAAAGCCTCCTTCTATAGCCACTTAAGTCCTCTAGGACCAAACTGAAATTCAGCTACCTAAATCTCATGAACCGAGCTGCAATTTCAGTTACATGAAGCATTTATAAAACGATTAATAAATAATAATAAAAATAACAAGGAGAAGCATTATCAGTGCAGAATTTCTTTAATGCATCAAGATTAATTAAGGAAAAGAACAATCTGAAGGTCCTAAACTAAGGAGCTCTTTGATTCGTTAAAAGGCCAAGTAGGTGTTCGGAATCAACAAAATTTATAAACTAGGATTCCCTACTGCGCGTAGCAAAGCTCTGCTGCAGTATAGTAGCTCTAAATTCGAACACATGGATGGATTTTTCTTCATGAGAGGAGTTACAATGCATTGAATGGTGTTTTCTCCTTGGATTAAAGGGTGTGTAAAGCAGTGTGTGTGAATGGTTTTGCAAAACTAAAATAACGAGTGAAAAGTTTAAAGAAATCCTTGAAGTCTCGGGCCCTTTGGGCTAAGTTCTAGGTTAAGCCGACATGTGCTCGGGTCTTTTCTTAGCGTTTGGGAGCATGACATATAGTCATTTGATAGGATCTTTATTTATGCAAGGCTAAACCACTAATAGTTTCCTTTTGAAAAATAGCATTTCGTAGGCATAAATGTCCTTAGCAGTAAAACACATCTCAAAAACATTACCCTACGATAACTAATAGGAGACAACTAACTGGGCCTCAGTGGATCTAGTGAAAGTATCCATTAAACCCAAAAAGCTTGCCAAATACACATTAAAGAGAGCATGCTTAAGAGATTTTAACCTCAGTGAGAAGCAGGGGCACAACTACCCTAAAATACAAACATAAAGAACATGAGAACATGCAACTAAGCCCAAAAACAACACCCAGTGGCCTTCCCCTTCAAGGATCAGGGAATTGTGTAAGCATCCTTGATTTGTCATCATCAAGGGGTGTTTGGCTACCAAGAAAGTGAAGGGAGAAGAAGAGAAAATCATCAACAGCAGAGAGGAGGAAGCTTTGTGCTTGACTGATTGATTGAATGAATAATGTTTATTTGATTACAAGAATGGTTGAGCTTATATAGGCTCAGTAAAGAGGAAATTACAAAAGTGCATTAAAGAATCAAAATTACATAAGGGCAAACTTGTATTAAAACACCAACAAGTGATTAAAGCGGTCAGATCGCGGAGTTGCGAGGAATTTGGCAACTGCGAAATTTCACTGAGTTGCGAAAATTTATAACCTACTTGAGAATTTCTGAGTTGCCAAATTTGCAACTGAATCGGCAGGTTGCTCCTCCATTTCTTCCAATAAATTTGCTCCGAATTTCTCGATTTGATCATTACTCTAAATTCAGCTCAAGTTCATCATGTTTGAGTCAATTTGAAGAATTAGAAGGTATTAGAGCACAAAAAACTCAAAATAACTAAAAAATGTGATTAGTATCAAAGCCGAGACTCGAATATGTCAATTGAGTTATTGAAGTCGATTAGTACACAAAAAGCGCATAAAACCTGCTATAAACAAGGCTCAATATTGCACTATTTGGGTACTAATCACTCTTTCATGAAAACTTTCCTCCAAATACGGGCATGGAAACCCGTCCATTCAACTCAAAGAAATGAAAACCATGGAAACCCCATAGTTATCATAACTATACAGACCATGAAAGCCTTATGAGACCATCAAACCTAGTAAGAATTCATGGCAACATAAAGAAATAAGGAGTTTATTTTTGTAACTAATGGCAAAACCTTAAAGACCCTTATCATCCCAAACAGAATGTGTCCTAGATGGTTGTTCAAGAAGATATTTTCTATATGCTCAAAACAAACTCTGAATAGAGGGCAAAAAATATGTGACAAAAAGCTAACATGATTTTGATCTTACCTTGACTCCTCTTTATTCCTTCTACGCATGCTGTGCCATATGAGAGTGTCACTAGTTCCAATCTTCAAAACCTTTACCCAAACAGAAACTTCCTTTGTTCTACTTCTTTCTCTACCACCCCAGACGTAGGGACCTCTTTAGATGTCTGAGATTCCCACAGGCAAGACCTTCACTTTCAAAACCAAAAGAAAAACTCTCTCTGTAGCGACCTGATTAGTGCCCAAAAAGTGCTATTTTGAACCCTATTTATTATAAGTTTTGAGTGATTTTTGTGT